>CM076081.1:11714442-11891942 GCA_038088235.1 Zacco platypus | reverse complement strand
AGCAGCACAGAGAGACAAAACAGCCTAAGCAGAAAAGCATGTATCCCCATAAAAGGCGGACAAAAAACAGTCAGGTGCAAGCAGGTCTCATTACTGAGGCAGAGAGAGAGAAAATTATAAGATAAAGGACAGAGAGAGTGCACACACACACACACACACACACACACATACACTCATACACCGTGCACTTCAGAGCAAAGAAAGTGTCACAGCCCACAATAGAACAAGAAAGAATAATTAAAAATATGAGCAGCCGGATGCAACAAAAGACATTATTCTGCATTCAAGGGCCTGCAACAGCTGTACAAAGTGAAAGGAGAGAGAGCGAGGGAGAGCAGAACGCCTCAATATGCACCGAGCACAAAAGCCACCCAAGAAAGTGGGGGAGCGGGGGAGAAAGGGATGGGGAGGGGTCAAAGGCAGAGGTAACAAAAAGAGAATGGCAGAGGGGAGAATGGCATGGGACAAGAAGAGAAAGAATGAGCGAGGGAGAGAAATGAGGCACAGCGGGAAAAAAACGCAGGAGGATTTGAGACGGGGGAACGGTACAGTGGGGACAGTTCGAGATGAACGGTGACGATTTCAAAAAACATTTCATTTCAAATGCCCTCCTTGTTCGGTTCAGTATTAAACGCCAAAGTGATTCATGAGAATCGGTTCGTGATCTGTACATAATAGATGGACAAAACTGTAGAATCTATGAATTTCAATGAGAATGTTGCCTGTTTGCTTGATGAGGGCGGTTACGTAGACGTGGAGAATAATGACCTGTGTGGCCAATTCTGTTGCTGACTGACAAGAGAGAGTGCCTCATTATACCAACCGCCTCCCATACTCACTAATATATAGATCGGCTAATCACAGTGAATGTGTGGTTTTTGCGGTTTGTGGTTGGAGGACATTCTTACCTCTCCCACTCCAGTCTGGATGATTTTCAAACCTGTCTCACCCTCGAGGAACTTCTTCTCGGCTACTGCAATATAAAGACAAAACCTGTTAGTGAATGTGTGAATTAATCAATAAGTGCCTGCTCATTCTTTTCCCCTTTCATCAAATTCTCTCTGTCCCTTTCCCCAGCCAGCTGGATGTAAATTTAACGGTCCAAACGAGAGTCACTCACCAGCTCTATTGGCCACATCCTCTGCGCTGAGATTCAGAGCGTTCTGTCTGATCCTGAATGTCAGGGCAGAACCCACCACGCTGCACACATTAACAGAGACAAACGGCCAAATGTTTTCTTTTATTCTCACCCTTTACTCACCAATCGAGTAGTCCCGCCATTCAGCAATGCGAACACACACACGCTTTACCTGATGTTGATGAAACTGCTCGTGGAGAGATGGATTCTCTCTGCCAGGGTCTCTAAGAGTTTTACCCCATCATACAGACTTAAATGACTGTAGGGAAAACAAAGGAAGACATATAACGCATTTCTTTTATTATGAGTATAAAAAATAGACAAATAAATTAAATACATTTCCAGGGATATTCAGCCACAGAAACACACAAGACTCTGAAAGAGGAAAAACTGATAACTGATAAAACTAAGGAAATTCTATCATAGGAAAAAAGAGTATAATTTGGAGCAACTATTTCTGTTTCTAATATAAAAATTAAATTCATATTTAGATTTGATGTAGTCACATTAAATTCTTACATATCTTGTCATACATAAATTACATAAATTATTAAAATTAAAATAAATGATATAAAGAGTTTTACAGAGAATTGATCACAAAGAGCGATTTCCTGATTAAATATTTTAGAAATAAGAAAAAAAAAGTATATTGAGTACAGAAATATTCATGCCTTCTTAATGACAATTTAAAAAAAAAAAATAATACTGTGCTATTTAAAAGCTCATCATTCTGATTCATTACATTCATTACATTTGAAGCAGGAAACAAAAACAGTCCAATAGTTAATAAGGAGTATTTTCTACTATACTCTAAGGCAAAAAATAACTGCAAAGCTCATCCCGTCTAATACTATGAAAATAGTGTTTTTCTTAAAAATTAAGGGGGAAGATAATTCACTTTCATTGGATTACCATGTCTAAAAATGATCAGGGTGGATTTCTATAACTCCACCACAGTAAATTTCAGGTGAATGAACGGAATAGAATTAAAACCATAAAAAGTTTTAGGAGCTTGTCTGTAACTCCTACCTCTGATTAGTGACGATGTAGCCATATTCCTCTCTGGTGTTTGTCCCATCCTTAGCGGTTTTCAGGATGTTGGCGGTTTTCTCTTTTAAATCCAGGTCTTTTGCTGACAGGGTGGGCCCCACACTGTCTTCCTTAGGCACAGAGGCAGGGGCTGGTGTGGATGGGGGCTGAGAAGGGGTCTGCTGGTACGGTGGGGTGGAGGGCCGAGCTGAAACAGGTGAGGGGGGTTTGGCTCCTTTTTGTGTCACTTTATCACTGCCTTCTACAATTGTCTGTCGAGGAAAATACAAACCGTTACGTTAAAAAAAACAAATTGTAGTCAACATAGTGCAAAAAATCCTGCATAGATTTTTTAAACCCAAAAATGCAATGTACAGCTAATTAATTACTCCGTTTTATTTCTTTTTTAAGCTTTATGATAAGTGGCGGCGTTATTTAAATAATTAGATGACTCATTCAACTGTGTGTTAAAAGCAATGTTTCAAAACAAATTCAGGTGAAAGTGTTAATAGTTTCTTTTAGCGTTTAGATGAATAATTGCGCCTACCTCTTTTACTGTGACAGTCCCTGGGGATTGATCTGAGGAACGGAAAGAGAAGAAAATTACATTACACAGTGCTTTTGATATTAAAATAAAAACTTGGCATGGCAATAAGAGCAGGTGCAGTGACTATATGATTCAAGCAGTTTGACAATGCATACGTCTTTGTGTGTGTTGTGATGCCACACCATACCTGTGTTCTCCATGTTTTGTAGCAGCTGTAACACTAGAGTTAGTTTTTTTATCTGCTGAGGGCTCAGGTCTCGTGGGTCCACCCCTAAACCCTTTGACAGACTTGCCAACTGCGCCAGTTTATCATCTGTAAAAAAAAAAAAACTAAGTTCAAGAATCAAGATTGAAGAGTTTATTGTCATATATATATAGGTAACGTTTTGTTGCACCAAACAATGAAATACTAACTATTAGTAATCCCTCCCAGCAACCACTGACATCAAAATATAAGGAACAAGATGACAAATTATAAATTACAGTAATGCAATAGTAGTTATTGCAATATAATGCAATATTAACATGCACCTTCGCCAACAACTAAAACCATGCATATTTATTGCATTGAATAAAATACTATATTTTTATCTGAAGCAACTTGCGATGGTTTCAAAATAATATTTTACAAGTTTAAGCATTTCCTGGGATTTAAACCATCATTCTAGGAACCTTAGCCTTGAGTTTCGCAAAAACATATTTGTGTTGTTAAACTTAGGAAAGGAAATCTGAGAGCAAACAAGTTCAAAATACACGTTTATGCAAGATACAATAAACAGCTCTTTAATATGAATTTACTCCATTTCAAAACTAAAGCTTAAAATATGAAGATTTTAATTGTGAAATGATTGCTATGACAACATCCCAAAAAACGGACTCACCATCAAGTCCGGCAAGAGAACTGTAGTCCTGAGGGAATTTCTTGTTGGTGCGCTGGGTTGAGCTGGGCTGTTCCTGCAGGGTGTAGTCCTCTCCATATTCCAAAGGGAAATCTAGATCCTCATAGTATGGAGCGGCAGGGAGGGCTGCTGCCCCTCTGTGGCGGAAAGAGGGTTGTGCGGAGGAGAGGTAGAGAGACACCGCATCTTGCAGGAGCTGACGGTCTCTGTCTTTTTGCTGGGATCCAGTTCGAGGTGGGGGTCGCTGGTATCCCATGCTGCTGTGAGGATGGAGTGAATGGGTCATGTCCTCCTGTTAGAGAACAATGAGATAATGAGTCTAAAAAGATAATATTTTCTTTCTCATAATAAATGTTTGGCTTTCTATGCTACTTTCTATGACAGTTTTACTTGTAGGTAAGAGTACGGGTCCATTGGTAGGGCTTGCATCCGGAGCGAGGAGGACTGGTGGGGGTCTAAGACCATGTAATCCATGTAGCTCTGGGCTGGACCAGGTTCAGAACTGGAGCTGGAATAAGCCTTCTTAGCTGCAGGCTGTGGCGGCCTGAAAAATTCAGTCAATTACATTAAATCTAATAATACAGGAGATCAAACATCTGAGGTCTGAAGAGACCTCTGAAATCAAGTTTTCCAGGAGCAATAACACACTCAAAGGAATAGTTGATAGTTGATAATAGTTCTCATCCTCATGCTGTGTGACTTTCTTCTATGTTACACAAAAGGAGAAATTCTAAAGATTTTTTTTATTTTTTACAATCCTCCAAGCTTCAAAATGGAAGCAAAAGCACCATAAAAATATTAAGGATCTTTTACGCAAGTAAACCACGCACATCTCATCTGTGCAGTATAGCAGAAGTCTTCTGGAGCTATACGATAGCTTTGTATGAGAAACACAACAGTATTTCAGTAACACGGCATATTCATTGAAACTTTTGATATGTTGGAGCCAAAGGCTATTAGTTTGAAAAGCCCACTTTGCTTCCTGTCAAGTGTCTCCTATTCAATAAAGGCAAAAAACAAATATTTAAAAAGAAAATGTTGACCGTGTCAGCACTGCTTTGAACATTCACGAGGGGTTATTGAATGAAATATTCTGTTGAATCAAATCATTCAAATTAATTGATTGACTTAAAACACGGCCTGAAAAATTAATAAGAATCAGACTGATCTGGTCCTCAAGTTCAACTTGACTCAATGATCCTTTACCAGCTCACTGGAGCTGAATAACCATTCAAAAGTCACAAAGATATAATATGAATTTAAAAACTTAGAATACAGTGCATGTGATACTTTATTTGGGGATTTTAAGCTCTAGAATCCATTAACTGTAATTGCACAGAAAAAAAGGACAAGGAAGAAAAAATGTTGCACCGAAGAAATGTCATACATGTTAAATATATCATTTATTTACCAAAAACATGATGGTGAATAAATGATACAATTCCTTTAAACTAAAAGTCGTATTCGTTTCTGGTACTCACTGTGCATTCTGGATCTTTTGGGTGCGTGCGTGAGGAATACGGCTCAGCTCCTTAGCAATGATGCGCTGGGTGATTTCATCCTGCCAAGAGAATCCTGTTCACACGCACACAAATACACACAGTACTTTACATGTACCGTACAAGTAGTACACAGTACTACAAAAATACGGTACATGCCTTGCCAGTGTCTTTATTACAGGAGTGAGTCAGTGTGCGTTATGAGTGTACTTTTTCTTAAAAACAAGTCTGAAACCTCAGATACTTAATCCTGTCAGCAATGGTTTATTTGTTTTCCTTTAGTCTAATGGAAAATCCATTTCTTTATAATTTCCTTTTATATTATACTAAATTATTACTTTTGATGCACCTTGCACAGCGCATAACACACTCCATTAGATATGGAAGCAGACGACAGTCAGTCTATTCTTAAACTTGTAATATAAGGATTCAGGAAATCAATGAAGTGTTAAATATTTGAAATGTCGGAAGAGTTGTCATTACCAAAAAACTAATGTATCCTGATATCTCAGATAAAGATTTTTCATAATAACATTCTTGGAGAGAAAGAAATGTTCCTTTATTTCTATAGCGTTTTAAATTGTTCAAATTTAATGAATAAATAGACAAATATTATAATTTTGTTTGCAAATTGTTTAAATACATTTTGCACATTAACCTTTGAATATTTACTCTATCCAATGAATGAGAGCACCAGTGAGTCAAAAGAAAAGCGTCAACAAAGCTACCAGTCACATGATGCAGGATTTAATAAAGTAAAGATAAAGGGCTTTTCACGCTGCGCTTAACCCCGGGTTATTGTCGCTCTAAACACAACTTTTAACCCCAGGTAAAGGAACATTTCACACTTGTTTTCTACTCGGTGCTATGAAACTCTGCTCCGGAGCAGGATTAGCACCGCTTTTATGGTGTTAACCCCGCATTGTGGCGCCAAACTTGTACAGTGTGAAACGATGCGGTGTTAGAATGTTAGACGCTTAGCAACAGATAACAAATAGCGTGCCTCATATTCACGCGCTTTAGACAGTCACAGAAACACTGCGCATTGTATATAAACAGTAAGATGTTTGAGAGGAAAAATGTCAAATGCTGACAGAAAAGACGTCAATTTGAGAGAAGAAGAGACCGTTTCACTCTTACTTTTATAGTCCGAAATGTCAGTTCAGTATAAAATCGATAGTACAGTCGTCAAAACAAGATGCGCAATGCTAGAGCTATGTAAACAGGCCATGTGCTGCGTTTATCCAATCAATGACAGCGCAAATATGCAAATAAGAACATTAATCCAGGGTTTAGGAATGTACAATGTGAAATGTCAGCTTGAATACCCAGGATTAATTGTTAACCCCGGGTAAATTATGTGCAGTGTGAAACGTGAAGCAAGATAACCCAGGATTCCGTTTACACAGGGTTTAGAATGACCCAGGGTTAACTATTTCTAGTGTGAAAAGCCCTTAAATGTCATTCATGCTTGGCAGTAGAGCTCCAGGAAAACATTGGGTATTTGGAGTGCTCATCTGATTCACTAACATCCAGAATTTCACAACATCCAGAACTATTATTAATCATAATAAAATAAAAGTGATTTGTAATAAAATTTGAATTTTGTGATTATTCATATTTTCTAAAATAAGTGAACAAATAAATAAAAAGCACAAAAATAATAGAATTACCACTGTAAATTATTGGTCCCCATGAGGAAAAGCTTATAAATGAAGTTTTTTGAAAATGTTAAAATACAGAAAGTTTTCTGTGATGTGAACGTTTATGGTTAGGGTTAGTGTAAGGGAATAGAATATACAGTTTTTACAGTATAAAAATCCTTACATCTATGGGAAGTCCCCATAAAACATGAAAACCAGTGTGTGTTCTTGTATATATTGTTTATGAGGACACGATTGTGTATAATGACATGAGTATTACAACTTACACTTCCTGTGTCCTCGTAAACAAAATGGCTTAAAAACAGACCAGACTGTTTTTTTTGTTTGTTTGTTTGTTTTTTAAATTCAAAAGTTTTCATTTTTCAAAATGCCAAAAGTTTTCTGTGATGGGTAGGTTTAGGGGTAGAGTTAGTGCAGGGGTATAGAATACACAGTTTGTACGGTATAAAAACCATTACGCCTAGAGTCCCCGTAAACCACATATGCAAGTACGTGTGTGTGTGTGTGGTGCTGGTAAACCCTATGTTGTGGGGACAAAAATATACAAAATAGGGGAGTTTGTGTATGTACTTACCCTGAATCATCAACTCTTTGAGCACTTCCTGCAGTCTCTGAAGAACAGGAACAGAGACCTGGTACTGAACCTGGTCATGTCTGGAGCTTCTACACTGTCCAAAGATCTTGTCTGTAAATACAAATTATTGCAATTTAGAGCACTAAATATAAAATCAGGAAAAGAAATTTATTTTAAAATATTATTTCCATAACATTCTGATCAATTGATGCAAAAGAACAGAGCCTTCTCGACAAACTAAGGTTGAAAAGTTATAAATACTTGTTAGAATAAACAACGTCAAAACATTAAAAATGTGAAACGTCATCTAAAACACTAAAATCTGCATCTAAAATACAGAGTGACTAAGCAGCACATTAAAATGTCGCAGACAAAATAACCCATGAGTGAAAAATGAGCCAGTTTCTTGACTAACAAACACCCATAACATATTCAACCCTCCCCACACACACTCTCATACACTCACATCCCACACATCCACCACTGACTCATCCCTGACTAAACCTCCAGTTGTGTGGTTTAAAAAAAGACCTTGATCCCTTAACGCAGATGAGCTCTAAACATGAACCCCGGCCATTTTCTATATCTCTGAGCAGGTCTGTCCATGAACATGACTCACAGCTATTTCTAGCACAGACGGAGATGTGAGAGCACTATGGGGGCGATAGATCAGTTGCCCTGGGGCATGGAAATACACAGTACATTATTACATTGCAATAGAAGTGACCCAGGAGAAATGATGTCACACTGCCGCTTCAGTAAAGATACTGTACACAACACAAAATTATTGGTAGCACTTATATCATTAGTTAACTACATTAACATAAACTTACAATGAAAAACACTTAGATCTTAGAAAACCTTAGATATTGTTAATTTCAACATTCAAAAATCTCTTTTTGTGTGCAAATGTATACCTGTTACTGTTATACCTATTATGTTTAAACCAATTTTGCCAGTAATGAAAGAGTAAAGAGTGTTGGTCCCACTTTATATTAAGTGTCTTTAACAACTATGTACTTGACAAAAAAATGTTCGGTACAATGTACTTGTGTTCATGTTGTATTGCGAAACACTTTTGCTGCTATTGAGGTGGGATATGGGTATAGTTAGAGACAGGTTTGGTGTTAAGTAAGAGAAGAGACAATGATGTAATTACAGATGAAATTACAGAAATTAGTTGCAGATGTAATTACATGTGGGTGTTTTTAAAAAAAAATATGATTGTTAAAACATGTACACAATAAATGCATTGTATCAAATTATTATCTTAAATGTTAGTGCATAGTATTTAAAAACAGCGAATATAAAGTGGATCCAGAGTGTCTTATGTAAAAGGTGAATAACTCTTTTGTTCTCGCTTTCATTAGCATGTCGCTGTACATATTCAGTGTAATACGAACACCTGCCTTTCAATATGCAGTGCTGGGTAGTAACTGGATTACATAATCTGATTCCAAAAATCAATTATATTTCATTTTACAATAATTGTAATCAGACTACAGTTACTTTTCTAATGATTACATACTGTTTAAATATGTTCAGAGGGTCTTTCGGGTTGGTGGAACTGCACGAACACACAGCATTTGATCACTGGATTTACAGAAGTCATTCACAGCCTTTGCTCAATACTTTGTTGAAGCACCTTTGGGACCAATTACAGCCTCAAGTCTTTTTGAGTATGATGCTACAAGCTTGGCTCTCCCATTCTTCTTTGCAGGACCTCTCAAGCTCCATTAGGTTGGATGGGGAGCGTCGGTGCGCAGATATTTTCAGACCTCTCCAGAGATGTTCAATCGGGTTCAAGTCTGGGCTCTGGCTGGGCCACTCAAGGACATTCACAGCGCTCTTAGGAGCAGTTTTTCATCAAGGATGTCTCTGTATATTGCTGCATTCATCTTTCCCTCGATCCTGACTAATCTCCCAGTTCCTGCTGCTGAAAAACATCCCTGACAGCATGATGCTGCCACCACCATGCTTCACTGTAGAAATGGTATTGGACATTTGATGAGCCTGGTTTCCCCCAGATATGACGCTTGCTATTCAGGCCAAAACTGCTCAATCTTTTGTCAATTTTGTTTCTCATAGTCTGAGCATCCTCCAGGAGGGCTGTCATATACCTTTTACTGAGGAGTGGCTTCCCTCTGGCCACTCTACCATACAGGCCTGTTTGGTGGAGTGCTGCAGAGATGGTTGTTCTTCTGGAAGTTTCTCCTTTCTCCAAAGAGAAATGCTGGAGTTCTGTCAAAATGACCATCGGGTTCTTGGTCACCTCCCTGACCAAGTCCCTTCTCCTCCAATTGCTCAGTTTGGCCCGCTCTAGGAAGAATCTTGGTGGTTCCAAACTTCTTCCATTTACGGATGATGGAGGCCACTGTGCTCATTGGGGCCAGAATTTTTTCTGTACCCTTCCCAAGATCTGTGCCTCAATACAGTCCTGTCTCGGAGATCTACAGACAATTCCTTGGACTTCATGGCTTGGTTTGTGTTCTGACATGCACTGTTAACTGTGGGACCTTATATAGACAAGTGTGTGCCTTTCCAAATCATGTCCAATCAACTGAATTTTCCATAGGTGGACTCCAATCAAGTTGTAGAAAGATCTCAAGGATGATCAGTGGAAACAGGATGCACCTGAGCTCAATTTTGAGAGTCTTATGTACTTATATACATGTAATTTTTTAATTTATTTTAATAAATTTGCAAAGATTTAAAAAAAAAAAAAAAACTTTTTTCACGTTGTCATTATGGGGTATAGAGCTCTGGAGGTTGACGTCACGCAATCTAAACTCCGCCATTTTGGCAGGCCATCAGGAGAGCGCTAGAGCGGCTGCAGCATTGGTATCGATAGTGGTCCGAACAATAATTTAAAACCAGACTGTTTAGACCTTACAAACCTTACTATTTCAACATGGTGGACAGCTGCTGTGCGCCAGGATGCCAGAACAGGCGGGGGAAAGCAAAGGGGAAATAATTTTATCGTATTCCTAAAAATCCCGATAGACGACTGACATGGTTCACTGCAATAAAACGTGCTACCCAACACAAAACAACAGATGGTTGTAGTTTTATTAATTTTGTCTTTTATCTCAGTATTCCTATATGTTTAATTATCCTAAAATGACATGAAAGAGTTTAAAATGTGTCAAATATCTGGGCTGATATAGGCTATATAAGTATTTTCAGTATACACATTATACCACCGAACATAAAACACATTTTTTCACACACTTTTCCTTAAAAATGTCAAAAAATGTATTATTTCAAGGGGCAACTATTGACACCTCATTTGGTTATTTTCATGTCGGAAAAATTAGGGATTATACGGATTAAGATTTCATGACATTTTTGATGTCTGCTGTAAAGTTTAATATTCATCACAAAATTAGATTATATCCATTTGTACCCCTCCAGTCTTTTGTAGGCTTTTAAAGAGTGTCCGGAGTATAGAACGAGGGAAAGTTGATGAGGTAGTTGTAGATATTAGGGTACTGCAGGTCAGAAGCTGTCCGTTCCTTTTATTGATACACATAAAAAGCACCTCGAGGCCATTAAAGGGATCTGTTATGTTTAATCTATTAAGTTTTGCCATGTAAGTTTTTTAATTAAAGTGCACAGTGAACTCTGTTGCCTTGAAACTCATGCTGGCGCCATTCATTTCATATTCGTTCCCAGCTGTTTCTGCCTGCCAGCATGGAGGCGTTAACAGAATGGGTCATGTGAGCTCTATTGTTTATAGAATTTTGAGGAAAATAATGAATTTAATCCCTTTTGGAATAAAGCTGTAACATAACAAAATGTGGAAAAAGTGAAGCGCTGCGAATACTTTCCGGATGCATTGCATTTAATACACTCCTGATGGAACACATGAACTATTAAATGAATTATCACTCAGTGAGTCATTTAACCATGTATTTCACATGTATTTCAAATTCACATCATTTCAAATTTACATGTAATGCAGGGATTCCCCAACATTTTGTCAGCTGAACCTCTTTGCCTTAAAATATTGAATTGAAGCTCTTAGATTTTAATTAAGTTAGGTCAATAATAAAATTAAGTCAATAAAAATAATAAATAATAAAATGAAGTTCACGGTTCTCTGATGTCGGTTAAGGGTCACATGGCATATATATATATTTTTTTAAATATTTTTTAGTAAATGTTTCATTTTGAATGTTTTCACTTAAAATATTTTTATTATTTAATTACTTAATAGCTTTTCATTAAACTCATGAACACCAGTCTGGGAAACCATGACTAAATTAAATGCTTATTGCACTGCATGTTGTTAATAACAAAGAGTGTAATGTATTTTCTATTTGTATTTTTATATCAATATGGTACAAGCTTTTCCCATTCAAATCAATGTGATAAACAAGTTAGGTCAAAAGTAATCTAAAAGTAATCAGATTATATTACCTGAAATAAGTAATCTGGATTACATTACTACAATTTTTTCATGTAATTTGGAATCAGTAACTGACTACAACTTTTAAGTAATATACCCAATGCTGTCAATGTGTGTGTTTGATGGTGTCAGTGAAAAAGAGACTGGACTGGGAGCAAAAAGCTTTTCATTGGAAAAAAAACATCTTATTTATACACCTCTGCTCCATCATTTTTATAAGATTGGGAAAAAGGAAGCTTTGACCGTGTACAGCTATCTGAGACCCAGATAAGTGCCATTGCGAACAAGTGTTTGAAATGCATTTTAAAGAGCTCCTTGTATTTGTGCAACCTCTTTTGAATTGGCAGGTATCCGTGTGGGTATACATGTGCGCGTATGTGCGTATGAGGCGTGATTGTGTGCGTAAGCACCGGGTAGTGAGTCATCAGTGATTGTGGGGGCGTACACCCAGCTTCCATGGGCTTGATGATGTCACCGTTACCAAGGGGACATGGAGCAGGGGTGGGAGGGACTTGACGGAGAGAGAGAAGAGCAGGTGAAAGAATACCAGCGGTTTATGGATGTGGTAACACAGACACAGGTAAATCTCTTAGAGGAGTACAAAATAACAGATGGGATGTGAATGATACCAGTTGGAATTTTCAGGTAATTGCATTAATACACAAAAAAGCGATATGGGTAACCGATATACACTCTTAAAAATAAAGCTTGCAAAAGGGGCTTTTTGCAGTAATGCAATAGAAGAACCATTCTGGGTTCCCCAACAAACCTCAGAGAATAGTTTTTTTTAATGTGAATAAGATTAATCTAAAGAGATTTTCTCCGATGCAAAGACATTTTGTGCAATAGAAAGCTTCCATGGATGGTCAAGTTTCTTTGTGGAACCAATAATGCCAATAAAGAACATCAAGTTTCACACTTGTTTACCAATTTAACTTGTGTAACGAGTTTGTGCAGCTCAAGTGCTGCTGTCATAAATGCAAACGTGACACCTTCCAAAAGATATTTACTATTAAATTAATCATATGTACACTTTTGGTACCAATATGTGCATTTAAGGAAACTAATATGCCCCATTTAAAGGTGAATAAGGTACAAATGTGTACATTTTGAAAGGATACAGCCCCTGTGACAGCTTTTATAACTTTTAATAGTATGTACTACTTCTGAAATTCATTTAAACTTTTCATTCAAATTGTTATACTAATATCATTTGTAATGATATATATATATATATATATATATATATATATATATATATATATATATGACCCTGGACCACAAAAACGGTCATAAGTTTCACAGGTATATTTGTAGCAATAACCAACAATACATTGAATGGGTTAAAATTATCAATTTCTCTTTTATGCCAAAAATCATTAGGATATTAAAGGTATAATATGTAAAATTTTTATATTAAAATATCCAAAAACCACTTGCACAGTATTATATATTTCATTCAGCTGTGTACTTACATTATCCTAAATGTTTCCAAGAATTTGTAAATTCAGGGAAAATCACAATTTTAAATAGTGCATTGTCACTTGTCGCCTGTCAATGCATTATCCCTGGTTTCCGCTTGTACTGCACAGTAACCATGGTAACAGACACGGACAGCTGCGTAACGTCTAGCTGCATGCTGTTGTTGTTTCGTTCAAACATTATGGACCATGACAAGCAAACTTTGGCACAAAAGGAGGATCAATATCGGCGTGGTGTTTCCGAGATGGCGAGAGCTTTGCGACAAACTTTGACTTGACAGAGACGACGCTCTTGCACGTTATTAGACAAGGTAAGCAAAAGTAGACTACATAAGACTAATCAATGTTATAAAGCTGTAAGAATATCATCAGTATGATAATATAATGTTGATCTAGATTACTGTTGAGTCTCATACAGACAACAAACTAATACTAAACATTACAACTTTCAACACAAATACAGTTTAGTGTGACAGTGAAACGTTAGACTGATTGAAACAGCGCTGCTTTACCTCACAGTTTAATTCATCAAATAAACTGACCTGTATGAGTAGTATTTCAGCACTTATGAGTAGTTCAGTAGAATAAAATGTCCTTTATCGCCGGGACTCGCGTGTGTCACTGATATCTGTCACTCATTAATAATCGCGTCTGTGATTCTCGGCCACGCCCTCCTCCACACCACAGTCATGTTAAAAACATGCGTTCACTCATCCATAAACATTATTTCCCCATAAACATTATTAGATCCATCGGCATGACAACAAGTTCCACGATTCCATATTCACTGCGTCATCAAACTACGCCTTTGTTATTGTTTTGAATTGTTTAGCGCCCCCTAGAGGACAAAAAACTACCATACCATACCATAAATATATCAAATGTATTTTTGTGAGTGGATAAGCATTGGTAAGGACTTCATTTGGACAACTTTAAAGGTGATTTTCTCAATATTTAGATTTTTTTGCACCCTCGGATTCCATATTTTCAAATAGTTGTATCTTGGCCAAATATTGCCCAAACAAATTTAATTGTTCAGCTTTCAAATGATGTATAACTCTCAGTTTCAAAAATGTTGACCATTATTCACTGCTTTTGTGGTCCAGGGTCACATGTATGAAATTAGGATATAATGCAAAATACAAGGTTTTCTACAGTGGTTCCACACGTTTGTATCTATAGGGCTATATCTGACACAAATAATGTAAACATCCGCCTCCAATACACACCAACACAGTCTTCGTTGCTGTTGGCTAATATAAAATGAGTGAAATTTCCTGCAGTATAAATTATTTATCTGTGTGTATGTGTTTCTTGTTGCGTCGTAGCACTAGCAGGATGTAGCAAATCTGTGGTGTCAAGCGATGATCCGGAACTCACGATTAGATCATCAAGACCAAGGAGTAAAGAGACAGGACACAGAGAATAGCACCACGTCCTTGTTTCTGAACTTCAGAGAATTACTGTGTCTAAGAACAACATGAAATATTGTCCCTCTAGTAATACTCACCATCAGAGCAGAACTGCTCCCTAGAGCACAGCCTCTTCTCAAACAAACAGCCTGTATGCAAGACAAAAAGACAGATGGAAGGATAAGAAATACGAAAGCAACTGAAAATAGAATAAAACATTTGGGGCCAGATTTACTAACAGCTCGCGCCAGCACAAACCTTCTTTTGGCGTTAAAAACTAGTTATATAAGACATGTAGAGAAAAATGAGCAATGAAAAGGTGTAGGCAGTTATTTTTGTGGGTTAAGTTTAAGAGTGTCCCTTTCAGACGCAATTTATGGGAGGAAAGTATTTGAGTAAATAGTAAAATGTTCACACAGAGCGCGTTTCCCCATTCCACTGCCATTTTTAATTGTTTTTCAATGTAAACACGCGCTAGACGGACAAATGTAACCGTTGCGCACATATCTTTTGCAGAATGGATCTGAAGCTAGACAGTTCAAATACAAGCACCTTTTCACGCGTACAACATTCGGCGTTCTAAAAACGCGGCTCTCAAGTTATTTTCGGCGCTTTTTTTTTTTTATATAGTTCCACTGAACTGCATCTTGTGTTTTTAAGAGTAGAAACACATTCTGTGGTTTGCTTATTTGCTTGTATTTGTGCCATTAATATCCCAAATAATGTCTTAACCCAGTGCTTCCGGTGGGCCGTAGCGGTATTACAGGCGGGCCGTAGCTAGTCCAAATCAATATATTAAAATAATTAAAATATTTCATTTGTTCTAAAATGTGATGTTTTTGAAAGTATGTAAGGTTAGTGTTATGGATTTAAATATATTTGTAAAGAATGTTTACATCATAGTTCTCATAATTCACATGAAATTCTTACAAACTTGTTAATGTATTTGTAGGTAAATGTCGATATATATTTTTTAACGGCGGGGTCGTGGAGCTTTTGCAATGTTTTTGGGAGACCTTACCCCTCTTACGTTTGGGAAGCTCTGTTTTAACCAATTTTGAAATTGAAACGGCTGCGATAGTTACTGCTAGGCGGAGGCGCTGCAGAGAACAGAGCGCGTGATAGCAAAAAGAAAATATTACGTTATCCAAACATATGGTTTGAAAGCCACGTTATCTTTAATTTGCTATGCCTGTATTGTTAGTAGATCATCCGCACCTGATTATCATCGGCTCTGCTTGTTTGCGACCTTAAAATCTCATTTGCGTTGGTCATTGTGGAAATGAGCCGCTGAGTCTGTGTTCTTTAATTAACGTATTTTCAGTTCCACCCGAGCAATTTCCACTCCCATCAGCTCTTTTATGGAATTGCGGTTCCACGCTTATTATCCTTTTTTAGTAAATCAGGCCCTAAGTTTGACATCTCAAAACATCTTTGTCAGTGGCAATATAAAGAAAAGACTGTATTCAAGTGACCTTTCCTTCACCAACACATTCATCTCAGCGTGGGACTATAAACAACCTTGTCTAATCTGTCTCTCCTACTTTTTCTGACTCTGTTACAAGAGTCAGAGCTTAAAAACACAGTCCGAAAGCATAAAAACAATATTGAATCAAGATGAATCAATGACAAGAATCATTCATCCGTGATGGCCTATGATTGCAGTAGCTTGTTTCCCCTAAGATGCGGAGCTGCTGTGTGGGTAGATAGACTGAGAAGGGAAGCTCTGGGCATGTGCTGAACACAGCTGATCAAATAAAAAGCCAACATAACTGCCAGTGAGCGTGTGTGTGAGTGTGTATGTTTGTGTGCCTGAACGTGTGTGTGTGGGAATCGTCAGGCTGGCCAACAGCTCTGCTATCAGGGGAACCGAGCAGGACAAACAAAGATAAAGAATCAGACTGATAAAGCTGTGGGAGAATAAAGTAAAGTGGCCTAAAAACAAATGTATACAATTTATAAAGCATGGTGCGTTTTAAAAAATAATTCTCAATGGAAATATAAACCAAAATGTGTTTTTAAAAGCTTCACTCTCATAATACTGATGAGCTCTGTGAAGAGTGAAGCTTACTCAACACACAATTCCATCAAAGAGCTATTTTTGAAACAACACACTCCAGTTTACGTCAATGAAAATTTGATTGTGTAAACTGTGTACAGTTTGCTTATTATTTAAGGCTATTTTCCTGTAGAGCAAATGGACTCAGACAGATGTTAAACCTCTTAGAAAGAAAAAAAAAAACGTGATGTCAACCTCTCATTTCCATTTTCCAATGATTACTCATCACATCAGTGAAAATCACCATGGCAGTGTTTTACTCACACTGGATTAATGATTAAAAAGTGCACTGAATTCCTGTATAAATCAAGTGTTGACAGTGTTTAGTCTCAGACAATGTGCAAATCTATACCCAAACTGGAATAATCATTATTAATTGTGTTAAGATGATAAGCGATACTTTTGGGCAAAATACTCCAATCAGTTGTCTGTATACATTAGTATCAGGCTTAAGTCTAAACCTAATTCGAAAAGGTTTTTTTGTTTAATGTACAATTATATTCCCCTGGTTTACAATGAGCCTCTTTCAAGTCTTAAGCAAAACTCAATAATATAATGACTGGACTTGGCAACAAAAAACATCAGAGACGATATCAGAAACGAAGTGTGGGCATCTGTGCAAGAATGAATGACAAAGACCCAACATCAACACCAGCTGAACGAGACAAAAATAATGCTCACAAATAGTATCAATGTATAATGAAATTCATCTCTGTTCAAATGTAAAACATGTAGGGAGATTAATAGAAAAAATTAAATATAAATAAATTACTAGATATATAGTCTTTCACGATGCTGCTCTTCATTCACACAGAAGTAAAGCTGTAACCAGCTCGACCATTCATAAATGTCAACACTGTAAACACAACAGTAAATTAAATACCAACAACCTTTAGAAAAAACATCCCCTATCAAGCAAACTACGAAAGTGCACTCGAAAGTGTGGTAAATAATTAGAAAATGTATAAGATATATTTGCAAAAGGGTCGTCGACGTGTCACCAAGGATACAGAGAAGAGTTATTTCTATTGGTCAGAGCAGGGGTGGAGAGTAAAAAGTATTTTTGTTAAGCAAATGGATGGAGGGAGGTGATATATGTTAGATTATAGCCTCCATAACCTATAGCGAAACATAAAGTGGATGCTCTCAAAATAAACATGGACCCTCTCCATGGTGCTGAACTGCTGCTCTTCAGTGACCGTCTCCACACTGTCCGTGTCCACCAGTTGCGTGATGAAGCTGAAAAGCCTGTAACACTTCTGATGCATGTTTAGAGGGAGTAATGCTCCCAATAAATGCACAAAATGTACTCAGATATTCTTAAACGTGAGCCACATCACACACTACACTGACACGAGAGGACTTTTGTTGTACAGTATAACTAGGTAAATGTGGCCACGTCGCAATTGTCACAGGCCTTAAAAACCACACCAATGCACAGTTGTTTTCGTGATAGCCTATTTCTCTTCTGCAGACAGTAACAGCAGACCTACCGTATTTTCCTGCCATTCCGAGCTGGCAGAATACGGACATCAGACACAGGGCTCTCCATGCTCGTGGACGCATCATGTTAACTATCCACGGGATTGAAGTCAGCGCGCGTTGTTTTATCCAGAATTTAAATCCACATTTTGTCTGCTGGTGCCGCAGGCTTGTGCTAAACGCTTGCAGCTCAAGTGACGGACGCGGCAGGTAAAACAAATTTCGTTTTAGGCAGTAATAAACATACAGAGGCAGTGACGAATGTACTGAAGATCTGGTGCGGATCTGGAGCGGGAATCACGATCTCTCTCGTGGAGGGGACCCGCAATTACGTCATAGGGAGACCAGGAGATTTATGAAGAGTGTATCCAAGAGGAAGGAGGGAAAGAAAGAGAGGGCAGGATGTGTGTGGCTGTCATGAACAGAAGATGGTGGGATCCTGGGTTAGCATATAGCCTAGTTTTCCTCCTCCCATGAGGAAACTGAGGCGAAAAAGAAAGTGACATCACATATCACTGGGAAAAAAAGAATGGATATCAAAGGAATTTTTCCTTCGATGATAAATGCTAGTGTTATTCTTACCTTTAGCCTATTTGGAGCCATTCAGAAACATGTTTAGGCTACTATTGTCAGTCATGCTCATTCTAGATATGTTTTACCTGAAAGGTTAATTGGTCTCAAACCGCAATAATAAGTTGGCTTTGTATCAGACTGTAATGTGTCTGTTTTTCATACACAAAGTGCTATAAGCTAATTTACAAACAAATGACGAATCAGTATCCACAGGAAACCACCGTCAAACGAAAACCAATGTTGTTGATTTTTTTAATCAAGAAACAGATGGAAATATACAAACACCTTCAAGAGAAGCAAAACAAGAAATGAGGATAATCATGTTGAAGAGGATAAATAAAAATAAAAGATAAAGGGTTAGGTACCATACATTTTCTATGGCTGAATAATGCTATCAAGAGAAAACCATAAATGGAAGAAAGTTGTGTTTTTACAAATAGTCTTTTCATACTGTTTCAGTAATCTATTACTAGTTAAACAAAAATGTCATTCACTCAATCATCATCATTTATACGTCATGATCTATAACCAATTGAGACAGTAACAACAAAACACGTCATTTTTGACGAGGAGGTGCAGCTGATTAAGCTGAGCTGTGGTGCCACCAACTGTTCAGATAGTGTCAGTGCAGTGTTATTCTCATGCTCCCTGAGGGACAGTATTATATTTTAAGAGTATTGCTTTTCACATAAAAAATTGATTGCTAACACGTTTAAAATAATGACCATTTGATGCACAATATGTTTTCTGCATTACAAAATACTGATTTCCCCAACAAAATTGAAAAACAAAAATACATTTTTACAAATATTTGTACTTTAAATAATTAGTATAAGAATTTTGTTCTGATTGTAAAGGTGAAGGTCTAATGAAATGTAGCCCTTAAGTCCAGCTATAGGTCAATGTATAAAAGGACCCTTGCATATTTTACATCTTTCAAACTGTGTCGAAATATCCCTTGTAATGTTGGCCTTTACCCCCTTTTACATGGCATTTCACTTTGTTGGAATCTGTGTATGTCTGTTTGGTTGGTTGCTAGAGCAGCCACAGGGTGTTTTTGAAAGACGACCTACTGGGCAACTCCCACCACTCCCCATAACCCCTTCCCATGCGTGGTTTCACATGTCCTGGCATTTAGACACCACATTCCCCCACCATCACTATACCAACTTCACATGTTGGCAAGCCATCTGTGCAGGCCGTACTGATGCAGAATAAATATATTTAACATAGGACAGGGAGAGGATAACTTCTGAAATGAAGTTATTTAGCAGACATGGTCTTTTAGGGAAAGAATTGCAACTGAACTGATTGACATTATGGCATCTTCTTATAATAAATGGATTTGACAGTCAAGCACTGCCATGTTAGAATTACATGAATTAATTTAACCATCATCTTCCTACTTGACACTTTTTTGTCATCTGAATTAATCTGTAACTCCAGGATTAGACATTTTCTGAGGTGTTGAAAATAAATTATACCACAAGATTGATTCATGATAAGGCATTGTGGGAACAAATACACCCTTTGGTCAGGTTAATTTTAGATTTAGATATTTTGGACTCGATTTTAAATGATAATGTTGCTGATTTTGATCAGAAAATAAATGTACGACTACACTTTCCATTAAAAAAATACACTTCACAGATACAGATAAAGTCTTCAAAGAAGCTTGTGTGTGGGAATAGATGTGGTTTGTGGTGGATTGAATGAAGTACAAGAGTGTCCAGTCTGCATTTAGCATTTAGAGATTTAGAATTGATTATTTTCATAGATAATATTTTCTGAAAACAATGTTTAAAGGATTTTTTTTGTTACTATAAGTTATTACATTTGATCATTCTGCAAACATTATGTGACTGTTACTTTTGAATGTTTCTCTGAACATTCTGAAACTATAACATTTAAAAAATTGTTAGATAAACGTCCAACTAAAATGTTTCAGAAAAAAAACATTCCATGAACAATGTATAATATAACATTTTCATCCTAATGTTTTGAGAACATTACAGACCAGATCTCTTTGAACAAATGTTACTGGAAAAATGTTCATAACTTTCCAGAATGTTCCCTGTTAGCTGGGGAACTACACTGTCAAGAGATGAGAATCCTCAAGGCTTTCACAGAAGAAACAAATACAGAACAAAAAGTTATTGCTAAACTTTTATACATTTAAATATATCCTTAAATAAATCATTTCCCCTGCTTGCTGCTAATTTACACTACTAACCGCAGTCCGATGTATAGATTATATAATAACAAAACTGAAAATAACATTACATACATTGTGAGGGTATATTAATATGTTATAAATTGCAATGTTTAAGTTTCTAGATGCACTTTTTGACCACAGTGACTCCGATCACAATCACAGATGCATTCTCAGATGTAAAATATATAAAAAACTGAACTCAAATTAGCCTTAATATTTACACATTTTGTATTCTGAATAAACAATACTTAATGAAGTGTTTTGAGATAGTTGAGTCTCTGGCCCATCAAGTCCACACTTTTTCCTGGAGGCCCTTAGGAAAGTAGCCTGGTGACGGGGCGCAGACTGGAAGCCTATTAATAGCCATGACAGCAGCAGCTGTGGAGTAACATCGCAACTACTCGGTCACTATGGCTAGCCTGGGGAACAGGAAGAGGGTTGCAGCGACAGAGATCTTATTTGGTATCACATGTATTTGATGACATAAACACACAGTTTTATTACTCTGATTTCCCAGGTGCAATGTAAGAGTTTATGACAGAAGAAAAACAAATTAAGAACATTTCATCATTGAAAGGATGATGTGATATATCTAAAATATTAAGCCTCCTCACATGATATTTTATAAAGCTGAAGGCATTTAAAGGGAAGAACATGAGATTTTTCATATGCACAAGTTTTCTTATCAATCTCATATTAGCCTGGGCATCATTTAGCATTATCAATAATGTTATTGAAGTAAAAGAAAGTAGCTCATATTTCAGGAATGTCACCGATACAAATTTATAAAACTCAAAATTTTATTTTCTTGCTTGAACTCAAAATGTCACAAGATTAATCATGATTAGGTTGTAATTTCTGTTTAATAAAACAAAAACGGGACAGTTCTCCAAAAAAAATGCAATTCTTTTATCAATAACTCACCCTCATGTCGACTCCAACTTGTATTATTTTCTTTCTTGACATTTTGAAGTCCATTTGAAACTGAAAAACAGTGGGCACTATTATCTTTCATTGTTTGGACAACAAGCACAGGGACATTTTTCAAAATGTCTTCTTTTCTTTTCCACAGAAGATATAAAGTCTGGAATGCGTGAAGGTGAGTAAATGCTGACAGAATTTTCATTTTTGGGTGAAAGAACCCTCTTGAAGACGTATATACTTCCGATTCGGAATCATATTTTAACAAGATCATATATTAACTCATAAAAATATATAAATATATCAAACGTTTTCATAACTCAATGGGAACGTTAACAAAATGTTTTTAGAACATATTTGTTTGCTGGGTAGGCTCTATCATTACATTGATGACAATACCTCATGATTAAATCTACTTTAAGATTAATATAATATTTCAAATAGAAGACAGTATCTAAAAAGGGCAGTGTCCTGTTATTTATGCAAAGGTGAAAATTAAAGTTTGGAATTAATGTTGAAAAGAAAATAACTTATGCATCCAAATTTACACGGTGAACCTTTCATATTCAAAATTTTAAATAAGCACAAAAACCCAAGTAGAATTATCAATGTTCTATTGTTTTAGTGTGGTACAAGAACTCTTCCTGGTAAGCAGAAGAAATGGCAGTACATTCTACGTGACGTGACCTGTGCCACCTCATGCAATTGCTCCACCCAGCTGCTGGAAACCAGACCTCATGACAGCTGAGGAAGCAAGGTTTAGAAAAGAGAGAGAGAAGTGGGGGCCAATGTGTGGGGTGATAACAGTGACTGAAAAATGTGGTTGGGGGTAGATGGGGTGGTACACTATATATAACCCAGCTTTGCCGCTTGACCCTCATTCTACGGCACAGCCCTAAGCGACCCAGCATTTGCACATCGCACAAACCTTAGAGGCCCAGTCATGAGCAAGACATATTCAACCTCTGCCGAGACGGCTTCCTCTTACCGCCGTACTTTCGGCTCTGGTGTGGGCTCCTCCGTTTTCTCTGGCCGTGGTTCTGCTGGATCCTCTAGAATGTCCTCAAGAGTTTATGAGGTGAGCAAGAGCTCCGCTTCTCCCATTTATTCCAGCCACCGTGCATCCAGCTCTTCCATGGGTGGTGGCTCAATGGTCCGTTCCTATGCCGGTCTTGGTGAGAAGCTGGACTTCAATCTGGCCGATGCCATGAACCAGGACTTCCTCAATACACGCACTAATGAGAAGGCAGAGCTGCAACATCTCAATGACCGTTTTGCCAGCTACATCGAGAAGGTGCGCTTCCTGGAGCAGCAAAACTCAGCTTTGACGGTAGAGATCGAGCGTATGCGGGGCCGCGAGCCCACGCGTATCGCTGAGATGTATGAAGAGGAGATGAGAGAGCTACGCAGACAGGTGGAAGCACTGACCAATCAGAGGTCTCGTGTTGAGATCGAGAGAGACAACCTGGCTGATGACCTACAGAAACTAAAACAGAGGTGAGAGTTTCAAGAAATATTTAGGACAATGGATTTTTACTTTTTGTAAACCTCTCGATTCATTCAGATTCTTTACTTTGAATTTAAATTTGAAATATTATATTACTAAATGTACACTTTCAAGACAAAAAAGTCGCTGTTTGGATTTAAATAGGCAAATGCTTAAGAGTCTGTGATTGGATCATTATTCCAGTGATTTTTATGGTTCTAGCATGTTATATGTTTGGCAACAGTTCTTCTAACCCTAACTGATGGAGTGTGTAGCTTTTCATTTCTTAAACAACAATGTAGGAAAGACACATCATGGCCATATTCCAGCATGACAAAGTCAAGATTCATCAGGCTCAAATTGGCTCATGAAGAATCATTTCCACACATGAATTGGCACCTCTGAACCCAGACCTTAAATTCATTGAATGTCTTTGGGGTGTGCTGGAGTAGACTTCAAAGAGTGCTTGACTCTTGCATTGTCAATACAAGATTTTGACCAAAAATTGATGCACCTCTTTATGGAAATAATCAATTTTTGGTCAAGATCTTGTACTGGCAATACAAGAGTCAAGCACTCTGTAAAGTCTACTCCAGCACATCCCAAAAAGACCATGCTTTCACAGTTTGAGCCTGATAAATCTTGACATTGTCATGCTGGAATATGGCCATGATGTGTCTCCTAACATTGTCGTTTAAGAAATGAAAAGCTACATACTCCATCAATTAAGGTTAGAAGAACTGTTTCCAAACATACAACAAGCTAGAACCATAAATAATCACTGCAATAATGATCCAATCATAGACGCTTAGTCATTGCTTATTTAAATACAAACAGCGACTATTTTTGACCAGAGAGTGTAGATTGACAGCATTGCATTCATCTTCCTTGAGGTACTTCCTGGCTACCAGAAAACTGTGGCTAATGTTCTGGCAGGTTCTCTGAAAGTATGAACATTCTTCCAGTAACATGAATAGAACATAACATTCGCATAACCAAGAACAACATTTTAAAAACATTTTAAAAACTGGACAAACGTTCAAAGAACATGTTTTCATAACTTAATGAGAATGTTACCAAAACTTTCTTAGAACATATTTTTTTTGTAAGCTGGGCAGGATATTGCAGATATTGTGGAAAGAAATGTGTAAAGTAAAAGTGTATCTCTACAGTACTAATGGTGTGTTGAAGTGATTTGGTATATTTCTCTCAGAGTACGTAAGTGCACACTTTACGGAGGCATAGTGACATTTATTATATAATATATGGGGTCTGGAAGAAGCCACACAGAGTAAAACTGGAAGTCATGACGGTGCTCGTAACTCATGCATGTCACTGAGTTGTGAATTTGTGAGACTTCTACCTACTTATTTCTAACTACTAAAATTCTCCCTAAAATATTCTAAAACAATATAGTTGACGTGCATTTTGAGAGAAATGTATTAATATACCCTGGGTCCTATGCCAGATTTGTAAAACACAAGCAGTAGACATGAAACAGAGACCACACAGGAAAGATAGGGGTCAGGACCACCCTTGACGTTAAAAACAACATACTTGTGTATGGAGTATATGGTAACCCCAAGTAGCAACCGTAACTTATATGATGTTGCAAAGAGTATAAGAGTGTTGTTCCTATTTGTAAAAGGACCTAAGGTCCTATTACACATTGCTCAGATTAGACAGCTATTATTAGCCTCTTCAATAAACCCCCCAGCACTGCAAAGAATGCTTCTCCCTAAAAATAACCTTTATCTTGCTCATAGTGTGTTTCGGTCTGTCTGAGCTCCTTGCATTCAAGGGTCCCACGGAAATCACAGCACGTTATCAGCACTAGTTAATGATAACTGTTTAAAGCCTAGCAATTCCTATTCATAGACACTGTTTAAAGTGAACCTGATACATAGAGATTATATAGAACTCATTATATGATTTGCAGCTATAGCTGTAAGTTCTGGCTACCCAGCATTGAATGAAAAAACAACTGAATCATTCTGAGCATTGAAGCTCTCCGTTACCTTTTAGTGCCCATGAAGAACTTTGGCATGATATGATTTATGGCGCAACTCCTTTTATCTCTCAGATGCCAAGCGACTGCCAATAATTACATTCATGAAACCAGATATGTACCACATTAACAACATGCCTCTTTCAAACGAATGTCAGGGACATTTACATTCAGCCTGAGCTACGTGTAACTCCATGTAGTATGTGAGAATATAAAGTTCAGTCTTGATCTCTGTGCATGAAGGAATGACAACTTCACAAGCCGCTCTCAGCATATCTCAAAGACTGAGGACATGCAGGACACCTTGGCCATTAGAACAAGTGCTATTTCTGGCCATGCAAGAATTCTTGTGTAGCAAATTACAATATACATCATAAAAAAAAATCATATTAAATAAACTTTAAAGACTAAACAGGCTAGAGCACTTTTAGGAATTTACTCTAAATATGTTTTAAGTCAAAATTATTTGGAGACTAATATCTCTGTCTTCTACAGACTTCAAGAGGAGATCCACCAGAAAGAAGAAGCTGAGAACAACCTCTCTGCTTTTAGAGCTGTATGTTCTTCACACAATCTTTATAGCCTCTTATATTTTGCATTGTTTAACATTGTGGGTTTAACATGAAAGATATACACATACAAATACAAATCAGTTCAATTGTAATAATGACAATGACTGAATTATTGCACATTTGTGTCTCTGTAGGATGTAGATGCTGCCACTCTGGCCAGGCTGGACCTGGAAAGACGTATTGAGGGCCTTCATGAAGAGATTGCATTCCTCAAGAAGGTCCACGAGGAGGTTTGTATACAACTAAAATTACATTCCTCAGCATTTTCCAAGACTATACTTGACTAACTGTTC
The DNA here is from genome assembly GCA_038088235.1 of Zacco platypus. Lineage (NCBI taxonomy): Eukaryota > Metazoa > Chordata > Actinopteri > Cypriniformes > Xenocyprididae > Zacco > Zacco platypus. Next base: position 11,865,679 of record CM076081.1, on the reverse strand, counting down.
ATCTCTCTGTCTGCGACCTCCCTCGCTCTCATACCAACACGTCCACTGACCTTTTACTCACGAGGCTCTGAAGTCAAGTTCTTTAAATGCACTCTATGCTTTTTATTTGACATGTAAGGATAAAATGGTCACATGTGGGTCTGTGTGTGTCAGCTGCACACTGACAGTGAGGGGGCAGTGTAAAGCTGCGCAACAGATGCATCCCTATAATTAAACAGAGACAGATTCTCTGAGACACAGCTGAGAGCAGGGTGGGTGAAAAAGAAAAGGCCATACAAGGCCTCACAGTCCTACAATTACAACAGAGATTAAAAAAAGAAGAAGAAATAAATAAAAAATAATTACAGCTACACTCTTCAAAATAAATGTTCCAAAAGGGGGGTTTCTCAGCTATTTTGTATGACAGAAGAACCATTTTGTGTTCTCCTAGCAACCTTTCAGAGATCAGTTTTTTTAAAAAGCATTTTTTTCTTAGTGTGAAGAGTATTTTAATAATGTAAGGTCCTGTTTACACCAGCAACGTTTGCTACTCTTACGCCTGTCGTCTACACTTCTCTGGAGTTTTTGACCCTCGAAAACGGAGACTTTTGAAAATGCTGCAGACCTTGTTTCAGTCTTAAAACTCCGGGGCTGCGTTTCATGGTAAACGGACCAAAATGGACTTTTGAAAACAAAGGCATGGCTACCCAATTTAAGCTACCAGAACACAACAATTATTTTATTATACTGCACCTGCCTACATGCACAGTGTTGGGGAAAGTTGCATTAGGGGAAAATAATGCATTACAATAATGTGTTACTCCCTAAAAAGTAACTGATTGTGTTACATTACTTTTACGTTACTTTTTCTCACCTGGCCTGGGTTGTTTGTTTGTTTTTATAACAACACAAAAGTTATATTTTTGGCAAATGTAAAGGCCCTTTTACACCAAAAGTGAAATGAATAAGCCTCAGGCTGAAAGAAATTCATGCCTGTACAGTAGAGGGCACCGCTCAAACAAACAAGCATTTCAGCTGTGCTGCTATTGTTGTGGAATAATGAAGAATAGGACGCGGGATAAATAAATGAGTACCCCCCGATTTCTCTCAACATGGGGAAAGTAACTTAGATATTTTGTTACAAATTTAAAAGTAATGCGTTATTTTAGTAGTTACTTAAAAAAAGTAATCAGGCTACGTAACTTGTGTTTCTTGTAATGCGTTACCCCTAACACTGATGCCCAGTGTGCATGAATGGTCATGTGACATGCGTTTTCTGTCATGTAGTGTGGATGGAATTCATTTCTGAAACGCAGTGGAAACGTCAGTATAGACGAGGATAATTTTCATTTTAAAACATCATTTTAGTGTAAAAAGGGCCTAAATAACTCTTGTTTGGCATCAATGGTTCCATGAAGATCCATTAACATTCATGGATCCGTTCCATTGCACAATTGATTCTTTATAGTGGAAAAAGGTTCTTGAAGAACTGTTTACTGAAAGGTTCATTGGGGAACCAAAAATTGTTCTTATATGGCATCACTACGAAAACTCATTTTCGTAACCTTTATTTTGAAGAGTGTATAAAGAACCTTTTGTGCAGTGGAAAGGTTTGATGGATATAAAAGGAACCATAAATCCCAATAAAGAACCTTTATTTTTAAATGTGTATGTTTTATAGACTCATTCATTAACAGGCTGGGTCAGGTTCCATAGAATAAAGTCACTTTTTTCACCATTCCTTCCTTGCATGTAAACAGTTGGTTGGATTCCTGCTTCCCTTTCAGAATGACACTAACTTTCTTTAAACTCCAACCAAGCCTCAACTTTTCAAGTACAATGACAATATAAATAAGTGCACTCTGAAGCCATCTCTCTGTGTTTACCTTTTCCTTTAGGAGATCCTTGAGCTGCAAAACCAGATGCAGGAGAGTCAGGTGCAAATCCAAATGGACATGTCCAAGCCTGACCTGACTGCCGCCCTCAGGGACATCCGCCTGCAGTACGAGGGTATTGCTGCCAAGAATATCGCCGAGGCTGAGGAATGGTATAAGTCTAAGGTCTGTATCAGAGATTTTAGAAATATACTGACATAAAATTCAAAGGCTATATTCAGATCTATGTATCTAGACAGAAAGTAGCCAGGACTTTGAGCCAAACTATTTCGTTCCACCCACAGGTGTCCGATCTGAACCAGGCAGTAAACAAGAATAATGACGCTCTCAGACAAGCCAAGCTGGAGACCATGGAGTTCCGTCACCAGATCCAGTCCTACACTTGCGAAATTGACTCTCTCAAGGGCACCGTAAGTCATCATGAAATCAAAACTACCCATTCTTTTTATTATAAAATATTTATCCATACATATTTTTTTTTTAAATGAATGTGCTCTCATGATGTTTAATCAAAATAACTTCTCCCTTGTATCTCTGATGATGTGTTTAGTGGTCATGAGGGTAGGACAACCTGTCACTCAAATAAGTTCGACCAATAGCAAACCACAATGATCCAATCAATTCCCAATGAAAAAAATCAAGTCCCGCCCTACATTTTTCTTCTTTGAGAAGTCATTTCACTTGGAAATACGTCACAATATTGAAGAAAAGACTATTACAACTTCTGTTTCATGTCGACTTTAAAGAACCTGCGCAAGGGCTCTAAGCCAAGTTATCAGTTTCCAGCCAAAACAAATATTAGCTCAGCCCCTGCACATCCGAATCCAACTTATTACTGATTATGAAGTCTTTAATATGTTTCCCCAGGTGCTCCGTGAGTAAATTTGCTTCAATAAAGAGCCAATAGTAATGGCTAGAAATCTACTGAATTCATCCTCAGTCTTTCTTTCCCTTCTGTACATCAGTTTCACTCATACCTACTCATTTCTTTTACCTACTTTCTCTACCTTTTTGTCATTCTGTCTGTAGAATGAGTCTCTGATGAGGCAAATGAGGGAGATGGAGGAAAGACTGGGTCGGGAGGCCGGTGGTTATCAGGACACCATTACCCGTCTTGAGGGTGAGATCTCAAAAATGAAGGACGAGATGGCTCGCCATCTCCGTGAGTACCAGGATCTGCTGAATGTTAAGATGGCACTTGATGTGGAGATCGCCACCTACAGGAAGCTTCTGGAAGGAGAGGAGAGCAGGTAAGAGATAGAAGGCATTCGGACAGATTTTGCTTATTGTTCTTAACTGATATAACAAAACATTATTTCATATTATCTTGTTTTCAGGATCTCTCTGCCTGTGCAGTCCTTTTCTTCCTTGAACTTTAGAGGTGAGTTTGTTACAAGAGAAACTAGACTACTTTCACACTCCTTAAATGGATACTTCACCCAAAACTGATAATTCTGTCATCATTTACTCACTATCATGTAGTTTGAAACATGACAATTTCTTTTGAGAAATTGGGGAAATTGAAATTGCGAAATCTTTTGTCATTGGGGTTCCAAACTACTTTGGGCAACATATTATTTTGATCGTCCACGTTAGACATTCCACTAACTATAAGTAACTTTGCAACTACATGTCAACTACCAGTCTTTAGAGTATTAGTAGACTGTCTAATAAATGCCAACACAGACATTAAGTAATTATATTTCAACTACCTTAACCCTAACCTAAAAATCTACTAATACTCTAATGAGAGTTGAGTTAGTTGGCATGTAGTTGCAAATTAATGAGAGTCAGATGACATGTAGTTGTAAAGTTACTTAAAGTGTAACCAAACTTTGGACCCCATCAACTCTCATCTTCAAAAAGAAAATCTTTAGTGTTCCACAGTAGAAAGATCATACATAAGATCATACGTCATACAGGTTTAAAAGAACATGAGGGTGAGTAAATGATGGCAGAATTTTTGGATGAGTTATCCCTTTAATAAAGACTGTTTTTCCACATGTCTTCTTCATCCACAAGGGAGGATGAAGCAATTGTATTTTTTGTTTTAAATACAAGTCTCCTTGTGCTTTGCTGTGTTTTGGGTACATCAACTAAAGATGATATCAATAATTCAGTATTTATGTATTTACTACGTGAGGGTGAGTTTAATGACGCCGAGATTATGAATTATGTTGCCATAGAGACCAGCCCGGAGCAGCACCACCAGCAACAACAGCGCGCATCTGAAGTCCACTCTAAGAAAACAGTACTGATCAAGACCATTGAGACTCGGGATGGCGAGGTAACGTACATGCACAAACAAACACTTGCTAACAGGCTAATCACCTCTTGATACAAATATTGTGTTATTAATTGAATGCCCAATCTCAAAAATATGTGTTCTATACATAAACACGCACATATATGCTGAATATAAGCGTACATATAATCGTTATCATCCAAATAATTCTCTATTTTACTCTAGAGTAGGACAACTAGTGAGGGCATGAGCGCCCTCCGTGCGCAGTGTGTAAGTTCAGCCATGGCTCATTTGATTCATCTGTTTCTATAGTCCTTTTCCCAAACACTTTCCCAAGGAAATAATCTTCCCTATTAATCAGCACTTGTTGCATTGCAAAATCCTCCAATTCTCATGTGAATCACTGTTAATATCTGTTTTCAGTGTTTCTGCACAGCACATATGGAGAACTTCATTTATGAGAGAATGTGTTTTGCACTAGCCCAGTATTGATTTGCAGCAGGAAAAGGGCTGTTTTAACTTATAGAAAAGCCTCTCCCAACTGTCTCTGTTCTTTATTATGGAGTATCACTTTTTTTAAGCACCTTGTGTTTTCCCAGCATTTATGTGCAGCATGTGAATCATCTGTATCCTATCCAGACACCCTCCTCTAATCATTCCCCCTTTTTCACTCCCTTCAGGTCGTCAGCGAGTCCACACAGCACCAGCAGGACATCATGTAAAGCCAAACAGATCGAGTTTCATAGAACCCCTTTCGCTAACTTAGCTACATTTTCACCGATGACCTCAGGCTTTTTATGCACACACCCAATATTATCATGACCCATTACCGCATATGTGGATGATGCACAAAGACGAAAGGAAAGTGAGCTGAAGAACGAGAGGGAGAACGAGCGAATACACATACTGTCTGGTGTGTAAGTGGAGTCTGAAAGTGGCCAGTTGATCTCAGAGTTTCTGTTTATATGAATGTACGTGTACATGTGTGGTTGGGTCATTACGGTAAAATCTGAGACACTGTGTTCCACCTCTTCGAAAACAATAAAATGCTCTGTATTTCCCACCTATAAAATTGAAGGCTTCTGTGCTTTTGTATTAATATCACAGTATGAAGTGATTTATTTCAGTGCAGACAACAACACTTAGTAGAAAATCTAAAATCTTGGCTACAAAAAAAAGAATAAGGTATTGAACATTACTACTATTAATACCCATGCAAAAAGATTACCACACATTGACCTTTTGTCAATCCAGAGTAAATTTTTGTAAGGTTTTGGATGGCAATTCCTTCCGATGGGTTTGGTAACACTTGAGTCATTACTAGAGGATTACCATGACCTTCACTTTAGAATTAATTATACATTTTGCATCATTCACATTAATTATGAACCTGTATATAGTAGTTGTTTGTGTATAGTACTTATTAGTTCTCTGGGAGGTATGAAAAAATAGTAGTAATTGATTAGCTAATAGTGAACTACCACATTCAACTGAGCACTATTGCTTACTAATTCATAAAGCAGAGTTTCTTGTTAGTTAATAGTAGTTACTAGAATGTTAATAGTGGCTGTGAAGTTATTCAAGAATGATGGTGGAAGGTTACTTTGGAAATGTAATGGGTTACACTGTTACAGATCACAAGTTACCCTTTTTTAAAAAGTAGTAACTATTTCAATTACTTTATTAAAGTAATGTAACTGATTACATTTGATTACTTTTCTAACAACTAATGTTTTCAACTGTTAATCATTTTCAAACATTTGGCTTAACTTTACAGTAGTATGCACTGATTACTATCAGACTTTCAAAATCCTTCATCACTTGAATTAAGATTATAATAGTATAATTTTAAGCACAGCCACGGCAAAATCAGACTTTAACACCTCTTTTTACTTAGAGATCATTCTGAGGTTAAGCACAGATATCTGGATGAAATGATTTTTAAATTTACAGCGCTGGAACACATTTTTATCACTCGGCATGTGGCACCTCTCAGCTTTTGTAGCCCAAAGCTTTCAGCAGCAATGTGGAATGATGTAATTTGCAGATGTGGTATGCTGCAAATGCAAATGAGAGCCAATCAAAAGCATCAGAACTGCATCACTTTAAATGGCTTTTAAATGTCAGGAGGCATCGTGCACATCAAAAACAGGCAAAGCAACAAATTAAAACTGTTCAACATATCCTAGCTTTTTACAGAAAATATTCAGATGTAATCCCCTTTGTAATCGTTAACAGTTTCATAAGGAACTGAAACTGACCCTTCGCAAAGACCCGCCCCCTTTAGTTACTGTTGCTATATATGCGGAGCAGTGAGGACACTGACAACACGTCAGAGCAGGTTACTTTTGATATGAAGCAGTTTCACATTTAAATATTGTAATTTTTTAAAGAAGTTTAAACTATAAATACTGTATAGTGTCTCTTTAATGTGTCGTGACAGATCGCTGTAGCTCCTTCAATCGGCTCGTGAACCGAACATCTCTTCATTTATAGCATCAAATAAACATGAATGAACATCAGAAGGAATGTTGTTTCAAGTGCGGAAAGACGTGAGTACACACAATTTATCAAGTTCACATTCACATTAATCTACTAACTCCTGACTGCTTTGTCAGACAAAATAGCGGATTCGGGGTTATGATTGGCTAGATCGCCTGTCAATCAAACTGCTGGCGAAAGGTCAATTACACATTGTTTTTCTCAGTAACTGTAATGGATTACAGTTACATTTATTTTGTGATTAAATTACGTAACGCCTTTACATGTAACTAGTTCCCAACACTGATGATGGAACAGTATTCTAAAACGTTACCAACTCAATTTATACCGACAGCATGAATGTATCATCATAACCTTAATGAGACTCTTTTATTAGCATTAACTGTGACCTTCAAAAACCTCCAGGGCTATGTTGTGATTCAGGCATGAATGTCTGTTTCTGTGTCAGCTCAAGGTAGGTTTGAAAATAAAAATGAAAAGAGAGGGGGATGCTGCCAAGATGGGAAAATCAAAACCATTTTGAATTCACAAATTGATAGGAGCATTCCAGCCATGTTATTTTCAGGTTGAACCTTTTATCTGTAAACTACATTTATATGGAGATATGACAATTCATATACTAAAACAACAACAACAAAAACAACCTAATTAAAGTTTGGTTGATGTAATATGGCACGAAGCACCACAAAGATGCAGACATGAACCAGTCTTTTCTTATGACCAGAATAGAAAAATGTTTGCTAGTATTGTTAGTCATTGGATTGAAGATTCTCTGACAAGAAATGTCTCACAGAGACCTCAAAAGTACAAAACGGCTATAGTTGGGAGCATATAATCATGCTAAAACTAGCCACAGATAGTGTCTTCTAATCATGAGAATCTAGACCACCACAGAAAGCATGTATTCTGAGCACGCAGTCATAAATGAAAGAGAAGCGTTCCCAGCTCAGCCTCACTGTCTGAGACTCAGTCAACATAAACCAAACTGCTATTCTATCTATTTTCTAAAAGATGAAAGTAATCATTGCAGAAAAGCAAGGCGATATTTGAATGTAAAATTTAAATTTACTAGTTAAAACTATCCAACAGCTGATAAGATGTGAATCAAATAAAGGACAAGTGAGAATTTCTGTATCTTAAAAAACTGCAATTTGAGACCTCTCAAATAGATTAAATGAAACCACTCAGCTGAAATCACATCTGAGGCTTTTTCCATCAATTTGCAACTAAAATAATAAGATGACAACAGTAACCCATTTTAAAGTGATTTTTCATTTTCCTCTGTGTAAATGAATTCTACCCCTGCAGGGATATGCACATTTATTTCAAAAATGGAAAATTGTGTTTTGCATCACAGAGCTACTTGAGCATGTTTTGTCTTTATTGTTGGCACATACCCGCCAGTAACTAGCTCACACAATTTAATATGTTTCACCCTACGCCTCAAAGGCATCCACTGCGTCTTTCGCCATCTATCTGTCAACTTCTTTTTTAAACAGCAGTGTGTTAAGAGAGAAATGGACACATACTCAACGTGTACTTGACTTCAGGAGCACAACATTTATGGTTATCAGTACAGTACAAATACATGCTTAGGAATAATAATAATAATAATAACAATAATAATAATCATAATCATAATAATGGTCAACATCAATTTAATTACATACAGAGCTCCGCTTGAAGTCTTCATCTAATAAATTAGAAATAAATTATTACAAATGACTATCAATGAGACAATTCAAAAAGACATTTCTTCAAGACACAGATGTAACCACTGAAAATTAGAAAAAAATTAATCAAAGCACTAGCAATAATACAGAATCGCATGTAAGCATATATACATTCAGACAATGTACAAATTTACAAGAGAGCCATGCTGTCACTTTAAAAGAGACGGTAAACAGAGAGAAATTTAAGCCTTTGAGCCCTTTCACTACTTCAGAGTGAGGAAAAGATTAGACTTTGACTCTTCATTGCTCCCACAGCCCTGATAAACACAGAGGAGAAACTGAGTGTGAAATCACCCTGCATCCAATTATGAAGGTAAATCAGAAGTTAAGACTTAAAGAGTTAGTTCACCCAAAAATGAAAATTCTGTCATTAATTACTCACCCGTCGTTCCAAACCTTAATTCCTTCATCTTCGACAAATGAAGATATTTTTGATGAAATCCGAGAGCTCCTGAGCTCCCTATATATAAATAGCAATGTCATCACTCATTTCAAGTCCAGAAAGGTACAAAAGACATCGTTATAATATTACATGTGACTGCAGTGATTCAAACGTAATGTTATGAAGAGATGAGAATACTTTTTGTACGCAAAAACAAAGCAAAAATAAAGACTTCAACAATTACGTAGTCTCCTACACAGTTTACGTTGTAGACACAGTTCAGCGCTTCCGGGTTCTACGTCAGAACGCCGACTCGATATTGGCCGGAGTCACCATCACATGAACAGTATTGACCAATAAACTTGGTCGGCGTTCTGACGTAGAACCCGGAAGCGCTGAACTGTGTAGGAGACTACGTAATTGTTGAATAAAGTCATTATTTTTGTTTTTTGTGCACAAAAAGTATACTCGCCACTTCATAAAATTAAGGTTGAACCACTGTAGTCAAGTGGACTATTTTAACAATGACTTCAGTACTTTTCTGGGCCGTGAATGTGGTAATTAAAGTGCCGTCTATGGAGGGGTCAGAGAGCTCTCGGATTTCATCAGAAATATCTTAATTTGTGTTTCCGAAGATGAACGGAGGTCTGCGATAATATGAGGGTAATTAATGACAGAATTTTCATTTTTGGGTGAACTAACCCTTTAACCCTGCTGCAGACTCACAGTATGACAAATGTTTCACATACACCAAATACAGACACACTCTGTCTATATCTCTCCTTTTCATGCTTTATACACACACTCAGAAATACATAATCTCTTCCAGCCTTCTTGGGCATCTTTCTTTAATCCCGTTCAAAACTCTCTCATAGTAGACAAGGACACTTAAATCATCCACACAAAACCCCTTGGTGTTCACAGTTACATCGTTAGGGCTTCTCTCGAATCCACCGCCCCTGAGATTTAACTGGGAGCAAACCAAACAAACAGTCTCTAGATACTTCAGCCTTAAATGGATACAACAACTTAAAACATGTTGAAAAAATGTATATCAGGAGTAATGGTGGCACTTTCCCACATGCATTGGCTAACAACAATAAATGCACAGAACATTTCAGTATGTGCAATTGGCTCAGATTGAACAGAGATTGAGTTCACCATACACAGTTTGACAGATTTGTGTAGGCCCTGACACAGAGCAGATAAAGCCATTTGAAACGGTTATAAAACGATACACACTTCCCTGCCCGTAGAGTAAACACAATGTTATCTGAAACATCTTTAAAAGGTCAGAAGTGAACAGGAACGAACAGGAGGACTGAAGTTTAAATCTGTAAACTGGATATACATATAGTCTGTCTGGCAGAACCCGTGCATGTTTTATGACAGTTTAGTCGCTTAAAAGCCAAGGCCGTATTTGGTCCAGTAATGGATCTCTTTTGAAATGGCTGCAGTGGTAATGAGACCATTCTTCTCGGACGGAGTGAGACAGCAGCCTAATTATGAGAAGAAGAGCCTTGGAGGAGCAGACACACATACCACAAGCATCTTCAGCAATATAAATGGAGTTAATTGCAAGAGACCTACTGTGGTTACACATTGTTTTGTAGGTAAACGATCCATTTGCTGCAACTTTTCTGGCATTTTAATAGTAATAATAAAAAAAAAAAATCATGGGAATACAGCAAATCGATTTGGGAAAGAAAATCCCATCAGCCATTGTAACCACATGCTCTTGATTCGATACGGCCGCAAAGTTCTCGGAATGGTTCGTTCAGTGCAACTTCTGTTCTGGTAAAAGATCAGCCTCTCACTGCAGGGCCTGTATGGGCTGTTAGGGGCACTTGGGATCCATAGTCATAGTCCAAGTCTACAACATGTGAGCCGCCAATCAACCTGCCATGAGAGTAGCCCCTCCTGTCCGTACGTCTGTCACGGAAGTTCTGGATGTAACTCTAAAGGAGAGAGAGCGAACATGTAAGCGATCTCTGATAAATTGAACAGATAAGCATTGAGATTCATATGTCAGGTTCTGGTTTCTAGATCAAGTGAGCTGGCAGATGGATTTGTGGCAAGAAGGACAAAAACCTACCGGAGAAAGTACATCTCCATCGAAGCGGCGAATGGTGTTGGGTTTCCGGCGGTGGGTGGGCTCTGGATGCTGGAGTTTGGGTGGAGGGTTGGGGGGATGAGGGTTGGTCTGAGGGGGGTGGTGGTACTTCTGCTGCTGGGGCGGCAGCTTCTGTGGCTTTTTCTTCTTTTTCTTTATGCATTCCTTCCTCTCTTCCTTTTGACGAATTCGCATTAACTGCACACGTCTCTGCTGGTGACTGATGAAGACTTTGGGAAGAAGAAAATGAAGGATTTAAGACAGAGAGAAATATTCTTAGTTGGCTTTAGCACATCAGCTCACAAGTGCAAAACAGAGGCATTATTCTACACTATAAAGACACTATGCTGCGAGTACTGGCTCGGTTTCTCAAACTGTGGTCCAAAGCCAAGCTGCTAAACAAACCGTTGAGTGTTTTGACACATTTTGCTCTGCACAGGGCTAAATCGACATTCTGTTCTCTGTCATTATTAAAAACAGACGGATTATTTCTGCCCATTCAGTCACTCTGTTGTGCCTCAACAGCTTCGCGGTCCATCTGTCAGGGAATTCATGTAATGGTCTTTCTCTCTCGCTCTCCCCCTCAGAAAACACTCCTCCCACTCTAGTCTCTATTCTTCTGCCCCTTCCTCATCACAGCCCCCTCCCCCATTCCATCAAATAAGGACCCAGCTTGTAACCATGGCAACCACCCCCAGCGCAGTTCACGCTGCCCGTTTTCCCAGTGCGCACTTTAATTCTGAATCTCAGCATAACGTTTTGTTTAGCTTCGCACTGACAAGGAAAAGTAAATATGTACTTTTAATAGAGAAATATTCAAGGTCCTGTCGACGGCTGGCAATATCTTACTTTAAACTACACAATTCTGTGTGGTCTTATCAGTCATAGAGAGCATGACTTCTACCATTGGAGGTTTCATGCATACTCTCTTGCTGTGCTGAAGGTGGTTGCTTTCTACAAGACCGTGATGAAGCAGTTTAAAAATCCCCATTCAAGGATATCAGGCCAGACCTTCCCATTGAGGGCACAGCTGAGCCAGTCTGATCTCCACAGGATCACTACCACTGCAAGTACTTAACTAGGACATCCATAAATGGATAACCACCAAAAACCTCATCACCCCTAAACTCCCAGGACACCCAGGGGGAAATTTCAGAAAGACACCTTGTTTTTAATAAGTCCACAGAGGGACATCCACTTAAAGGGACAGATCATTCAAAAATCTAAATTCGGTCATCATTTACTCCCCCTCCGGTAGTTCCAAACTCATATGGCTTTCTTTCTGCAGCAGAACATAAAAGAAGATATTTTGAACATTTCGTATTCTTCGGTTTATATTATGAAAACCAATCTCCAAACCTTTCAAGATCCATAAAGCAAAGGTAAAGGTTACATGAAGCTAATACAATACTCCACTGGTATATTCCAAGTTTTCTGACAGACAGATCGAAATTTAAACCTGTAATTCACTCTTTTTGGAGCTTGAAAGTAATGGACCCCACTGACTTTCATAATATGTACAAAAATTGTTGAAACTTTTTTAACTGTTCCACAAAAGATACAATTTTGAAACAACATGAGACTGAGTAAATAATGACAGAGTGAACTCTTTCTTTATAGGAACTAATGGTAATGTTACTGTCCAATCTTGCTCCTGAAGTGACACTATCCTGCAAAGTTTATCTTCAACTCTAATAAAACCTGGCTGAACCAGCTAATCAAGGTCTTCAGGATTACTAGGCTGTATCCAAAATCGCTCCCAATACCCTTCATTCAGAAATCCCTACATTCACTCCTTAAAGTGAACTAGTGGAGTAATGAAAACAAGTTAGCGAATTGCATCGGAAGGGCTGTGGACACAATCACAAGTTCATTCTGCGCGACCCTCACAATGCACGAGTATTCTCTAGATCAGGGGTTCTAAACTCTGGCCCTCGAGGTCCACTTTCCTGAAAAGTAAAAGCCTTGTTCAGACTGTTAGTCCAAATCCATTTTTTGTGCATATCCGATTGAAATCAAATCATATTTAAGTGTGAACGGCAAAAAATTCACATGAAATGCAATTTTTACAAATCCATTTCAAGCTATATTCATATGCAGTTTGATTAATAATAAATAATCCTATTCAAATCACATGTCTGGAAATCCATCCAATGTAGATATTCCGGAAAACGAAAGAGAGCCATGGGACACACAAATCTGAACAGATGCGATAAAACAATGTAGACAGTCAATCATTTGGATCAGATTACAATTAGATGCACAAATACAGTGAGAATGTAGCCTTCGATTCAACCTTGATTAAACTCACCTGCCTGCAACTTTATAGTAAGCTTTTTCTGCTTTTCACACTGTCTAGTGCACTGTTGACCACACAAGCCATTCAAAAATATATTTCATCGACCATGACACACGGACGGTCCACGAGCCAGAGTGGAAAGAGGATAAGACAAAGTATACTTTTGGCACAGTTTTGTCGCTTTCAATAATTGCCAGACTTACCTTCTGTGTGTGAATATCCTTCAGCCGTGACCTTCCACTGAATAAGAACACCCAGCAGCGCCAGCACGGGCCAGACTCCCATGACCACCCACGTGAACCAACACACAGGGCGAGGTGGATCCACCTTCACCCTCTCATAGATATACCGTGTCAAAGCGAAGAGCTCGACAAAATAATCCACAGTCACAGTCACCACAGCTGATCCGAAGACGGCGGTGGAGAGGGTGGTGAAACAGCGTTGCCACTGCAGTGTGAGCACAGCAAACAGCATGCCCGAACCCAGCAGCACACCCAGGGGAAGCCACACTGTCCTCGGGTGGTAAAACTCCTCCAGAACCACCAGAGAGGCGAGGGCGACCAGTAAACCCAGGAGAAGTCCAACCATGAAAAGCCCCACGCTGCGGACCAGCATAGTGACCAAACCGCACAACGTGCCAATGCCCAGGCCGATGCCCACACTGGCCTCCACACTGAGCTGAGTATCCATGACCCTCTCCTTATAGCAGAGCATGAAGATGATGATGGAACCAAACATTAGACCCGTGAGGAACATTACGGCCTTGAAGCAGCGGTACCCTACAAGAAAAGATGGCAGGATAGGGGAGGAGGTGGGAAAGAAAGAAATAGTTTTTGAAGAGAACATGATATTATTATCAAATAATGAAGAGTAATAGTATATATTAGGGCTTGGAAATAAAACAAACCATCTCAAAACAACATTGCAATAAAATTTATGTTGATAATAAGGTCTGGATATTTATACTCAAGCATTGTTCAGCACATAACACAGTAGAAATAAAAATGAGTCAGTTTTTGGCTTGCACGTCAAAGTACACGTCCATTTCATTCCAGAAAGTCTATGCTACAGGTTAAGAAAGCTCTGGAAAGCTAATTTTTACCATTTTATTTGAGAAAGACTTTCATCATATACACACTGAAACTCAAAAGGTCTTCACAAAAAAATTATGATATATAATACACAACAATTACTAATATAGAACTATTGTATATTAAAATGAACTTTATGTAATTTATTGTTATATAATATACAACCAAGATATTTTTTCATCCCTGGGTTCATTCATGTTGAGCAGCATCTTACTTTAATGCAGCACCTTATAGCAAAAAAATAAAATAATGTAATGTTTTATTGTAAATTAATTGTTATATTTTCATTTGAATGCACTTTAACAGATTGATTGAAATTGTTCAAGTTTTACAAATGAATTTAATTATAAATCATTTTTGATGATAAATCTGTATTAAATCATAAAACAGCATCAAGTAGAAAAAAAAAAAAAGCCAAATTTGGGAAAAAGTAGAACAGATTTCAAGAGGCCCTGCATCATTTACAAACTCATCAGAATAAGCTATGTTTAAAGTCATTCTCAAGGTCTAACAAACATGTGCAATGCATTACCTTGCCCATTAATGGCAAGAAATAAATTCGGTGATAGGCCAGAGGTGAAATATTGTGATAAATGCGTTTGGCCATTTCACCCAGACCTATTATATATTTAGCAAGATAAGAAAGAATACCGTTGTCCATCACTGGGCCTATTTTTAGAGATAAAGTCAGTCATTCCTGAAGCTATGGAAGCTTGTTTCCACCACTGAATAAAAAAAAAAAAAAAAAGGTAATTACGACCTTTTTATCTTCCAATTCTGACTCTTTTACTCAGACTTCTTTTTCCTTGCTTATATTGCATGATAAAAACTCACAACTTCAAGATATAAACTCCCAATAGCGAGTTATAAAATCCGAATTGCGAGTTATATTGAGTGATAAAAGTCACAGTAGCGTGTTATAAAGTCATATATTTTATATCCCGCAATTCTGACTTTATAACAATCAATTGCGAGTTTATATCTTGCAATTCTGAGAAAAAAAAGTCGCAATTATCTTTTAAATTGTTTTATTCCAATGGCGAAAACAAGTTTCCATATGAAACAGCCCTACCAGGGATAACCATTTTGTTTGGAAACATGAGTGGGATCACCAGAATTGTACTGAGTGACGGTATTTGATGCTCTGTGCCATTAACGTCCATTCTGTTGCTACAGTTACTGTACAAAAGCAGCTTTTAAAATCGATCAATGCATTGTGCTTTTCACTGAGAGGTTATCTGCTTTCAATTGATGCAATTTAGAACTGTTGATAATGGCCCAAATTGGCAGCAGAAGGGCAGGAGGAATAAACAACATGTATTAACAGTCACACTGGGGCCAGAATGCCACAGAGAGAAGAGACTCTATATGCTGCTGTTCGTCACAGCTGAGATGGCCTCGATCCTCTCTCTCTCTCCTAGCAAGTAATGGGCAGTGAAAGCAAATTTCACAGTCAAGTGATAGTGATAAAGCTTATCTAATAGAGAGGGACATAGATTTGTCACCCTTGTCTGGTTGTCACATTCAGATGGTTATTATGTGAATTAAATTTGGCTATAACAACCACAGCTGAAACGGTGTTTGTGATAACGAGACAAAAACATACCCATGCATTCGGGTCATGCTAGAATCTGGACTCGTTCTGAGTAATACTTCTTATGTAAATCTGCGTTTCTCCGAACCGGTCTGCAATCTTCTAAATATAAGCAGTTCATTCATCCTTTGCAACTTACCGAAGAAACAGTAGATGATGCCAAAGAGGCAGCACATGGAGCAGACGACAGATGGGACCACCTCATAGCGCCGTTCAATGTCCTCATCACAGCTGAACAGACGTTCTGGACTCCCGTCCTGAGAGGGTGGGGAGAGCTTAAAGGCCAGAATTCGGGCAGTGGACGTCATGCTGTCAGTGTGGGTTAGAGAGAGCGTATCTTTACGGGAGCCGAGGAAACCGCGAAAGTGGGGTCATGTGGAAGGTAGAGGGCGCAGAAAAGGTTCCCATCCACAACAATTCACCTGTACAAAGAGATGAGAAGAATATGTGCAGATATTAAATCATGAGCGTCTGAGACAGTTTGACTCTTCCTGTCAAAATAAGCATGGTATAGCCAGGTCAAATTTAAAAATTCTCTTTGTGACAACATCAGACAGCTTAATGCCAGACAGCTGTCCGAATCCATTCAACTCTTGCGTCAAGTCATATTTTCACTTCATTTAGTCATACAGACTTCTTCTTTTATTCTTCAAAATATGTAGTGGCATTGCCTGACATTTTAAAAAACTGAAATGTGCTCTGGACCTCTAACGTCAACAAACCGGCATAAAAGAGTCCTCAAAAGCTTATTTAAACAGCCTAACACTGCCACATGATCAGAGAAAAAAAGTATTATAATTCTAATCTAAAACTAAACAGTGCTTTATGCTATCTCAGTGGATGTACGTGCTGCTTTGGTTGACAGCTGTGCTTTAAAAGCTTTTAAGTGCATCACACTGAGCATATTTGCCTTATTATTTAGTCAATATTTGATACTGTGTACTTCAAAGATGTATGGTGTGTTTTTGTTAATGCAGAAACTCAGAAGACAGAACACCAATGTTTAACAAAACATTAATTGAAGAATTTCCATGGAATTCGTCCTTCATTTTACATCAACTATCCAAACACAGAAGACTGCATCTCTTTGTCAATGAGAGATTTTGCTTGCTTTAGAAAAATGTACTACAATAAAAGTCTCGATGACACCATCAATGGTCCATTGCTACAATATGGTTGAAGGGGGGAAAAATGCCTCATTTAATTTATGAGTTAGTTCCCTCTACGATTCAGACATCAGGCAAATATACTATGCCAATTTATTTAAAAATGTCTTTTTTTTCATAGGATTCCAGTAGGGTTTGGTGCCTATTGGGATGGCAATATAGTTTCTGGAGTCTGAATCTCAAAGGTTAGTTTATGAGTTAGTTCCCTCTACGATTCAGACATCAGGCAAATATACTATGCCAATTAATTTAAAAATGTCTTTTTTCCCCCATAGGATTCCAGCAGGGTTTGGTGCGCATTGGGATGGTAATATAGTTTAATATAGTATAAGGTTAGTTTATATGTTGGTTCCCTTCGCATTTCAGGCAACCTTTTTGATTCAGAATCAGGCAAATATATTGCAATCCCAAAATGCACCAAACCCTACTGGAATGCAATAAATAAAAGTATACACTTTGAAAGAATTGAATATTGGTACAGGAAAACTTAAAAAAAAAAAAAATCCTCTCCACTACTTTCAGAGACACGTCAAATCTTTCTCTAGTCGTGCTTTGAAGGTTTGAAATGACATTATCCAATCTGCTGAAAGCAGGGAAGACAAAAATTATTACACATATTCAACTTTGAGTTGTTCATTGGTCTAATTCAAACTAAAATCTCTCAAATCTTTGACATGCACTTAAACTTGCCCTTTGGCTTTTACTATGGATGTGACAGAAACAAATATGCTTTACTACTGAACATGGACATACTTTCACCAGCGACTAAAAAGCTGAACTGAAAAGTCAGGCAGAGCTTTAAATAATACATTGACGAAAACATAAAATTTCCAGCAACACCAGTCCTATTTATTCCTAAGTTGACACATATTTCAGAACAATATCTCTTCAGCTCTGTGCCAGAGTGCTAGAGATAACCTCATATTGGCAATGAGATTATTATTACAAGTTGTTTACTACACACAAGAGAACTATAGAAAACAGAAGCCTTTATAACTGGGAAAACAATACCTCACTTCCTGTCTGTTTTCATAACAGTGTAATTCTGGGATGCTACAATTTATACACCATTTGGCTGAGATGAGGAGAGCGACCTGCCACCATGGCAACAGCCTGAGAACCAATCAATGTTTTAGCCTGCCTTACAGTTTTTCCAGTGCTGGTGAGTTCTCTCTCCCCATCAAGAAAACCCCTCCCCTTCTGCACCCAAGACGTGCAAATAACAACCTGGCCCACTAGGAAGACAGGAAGAAAAAGAGAAACAATCAAGGAACAGTGATCAGGAGACCAAAAACACCAGCTTAAAGGATTAGTTCACTTTAAAATGGAAATTACTCCAAGCTTTACTCACCCTCAAGCCATCCTATGGTGTATATGACTTCCTTCTTTCTGATGAACACAATCAGAGTTATATTAATAAATATCCTGACGCAACTGAGCTTTATAATGGGAGTGAATGGGACTAATGAGTATGAGTGAAGAAAGTGCATCCATCCAAAGCAAAACAATATGGATATTTGTCTTACACAAATGCATCGTTTCGTTTCAGAAAGGCCTTCATTAACCCCCTGGAGCCGTGTGGAGTATGTTTTACTTTGGATGGATGCACTTTTTAGAGCTTCAAACTCGTTGGTCCCGTTCATCGCCATTATAAAGCTTAAATGCGTCAGGATATTTGTCAATCCAACTCTGTGTTCATCTGAAAGAAGAAATACACCTAGGATGCCTTGAGAGCAAGTAAAAATTGGGGTAATTTTCATTTTAAAGTAAACTAATCCATTAAGACAGGAACATGGTAGCTGATTTCTGATGGTCCAAACCTTTTTCTTTTATCTTTTAATGAATTGTTAATATTTTTTTAATGTAAAATGATGTCTATTAATATTATTGACTTATGCTCAGACATTTTATTGAACATATTATCAGTATTAAAGGTATATGTAATTTTATTTATATTAAACTATCCAAAAACCACTTGCACAGTGTTATATATTTCGTTCAGCGTTGTACTTACATTATCCTAAATGTTTCCAAGAATTAGTAAATTCAAGGAAAAAAAAATCACAATTTTAAATAGTGCCCCGTCCCTCCCTTGTCACTTGTTGCCTGTCAATGACGTAATATCTGTGTTATCCCTGGTTTCCGCTTGTACTGCACAGTAACTATGGCAACAGTCATGGACAGCTGTGTAACGTCTAGCGGCGCTACTGTTGTTGTTTCGTTCAAACATTATGGGCCATGGCAAGCAAACTTTGGGACAAAAGGAGAACTAAAACGAGGATCAATATCGGCGTGGGGTTTCCGAGATGGCGAGAGGTTTGCGACATACTTTGACTTGACGGAGACGACGCTCTTGCAAGTTATTAGACAAGATAAGCAAAAGTAGACTACATAAGACTAATCAATGTTATATAGCTCAACACGACGAAGTGTTAGAATATCATCAGTATGATAATATAATGTTGATCTAGCTTACTGTTAAGACTCATACAGACAACAAACTAATACTAAACATTACAACTTTCAACACACTCAAATACAGTTTAGTGTGATAGTGAAACGTTAGACTGATTGAAACAGCGCTGCGTTACCTCACAGTTTAATTCATCAAATAAACTGACCTGTATGAGTAGTATTTCAGCACTTATGAGTAGTTCAGTAGAATTAAATGTCCTCTGTCCTTTCTCCCCAGGACTCGCGTGTGTCACTGATATCTGTCACTCATTAATAATCGCGTCTGTGATTCTAGTCCACATCCTCCATCATACCACAGTCATGTTAAAAACATGCGTTCACTCATCCATAAATATTATTTCCCCCTAAATATTATTAGATCCATCGGCATGACGACAAGTTCCACGATTCCATATTCACTGCGCCATAAATCTACGCCTGTTATTGTTATGAATTGTTTAGCAACCCCTAGAGGACAAAAAACTACATAGTGCACCTTTTAAATATTACATATTAGTATAGAAATAGTATTTTTATAAGCATTACCTTCAGAAAATTTTCAAACAGGGAACATAATTTACTTGAAACAGAGCAAATAAACTTTACTTCATTTCTAATTAAATCCACATAGAATTGTGTGAAGCCTTACTTGAAAACATGCCATTTAATTCAAGAATGTCTGAGTGAAAATGGTTTCCTAGCTTTTGTTCTAGTAATCTTTTTTTGGTTCATTGTAGTTGATTATAGTTTTAATTGTAGTTTGCATGAGACCAGCTACCAACTGGGTTTTGAAACCTGCAGACATCAAGCCACTGACCAGATTTGACCAACTAATAGCCAACCTGGACCAGTTAATAACTAGCTTGAATCACTTAGAAACCAACTACCATGTTTCAAAGCTACCAGCTTAAACTGAATTTTCTGGCAGGGAAAAAAAGAGAAACAGAACTGGGGAAAAAAGATATGGATGATGAGAGAGAGATCATTTTACTTAGCCATGTTTACCTTGTATCCATGTATTGGTAAAAGTAGTATAACAGTTCAGACAGGCTTATGTTACAACAAGGAAAAAGAAATTGATCTGGACCAACACTCCACAACAACTCTCAGCACTCAGGCGAAAAAATTCATCACTTGGGTGGAGAGACAGAAAGAGATAACATTAAATGCAATTTCACCTCTGGAACAGCCTAGGAAAACCTAGGGATTACTCCATCTCCATGCAAAGAGCATTATTCAACACAAACTGTCTCTGAAGAAAAGAAGCAGTCTTCAACCTCTTTCCAATCACTGAAAAAACCTCAGATCTCTGTTGTTCTCTCTCTACCTTCTGATGGTACCGTCGGTACGTCCCATTGCACTTCAGATCATGGGCAACGAGTCGTTGTCTGCCTCGGGTGTAGATGTCAGTCATGATGTACAACAAAAGGCTCTACTGAACTTGCGACTCTTCATGAATATTTTACACAGACCGCCGAAAGGCCCACAGAGAGAATGTCAGCAGAACGAAGCTCGACCTGTGTATATACTGTATTATGCACGATATTTATGTGTGCCTAGTTCATTAGATGGAAAATGGCACAGGGATGGTCTCTGAAACTAGCAGCCTTGCTTGAGAGCACAAAGAATGACTTGGGATAAAAAGCAGAAAGTGAAAAGCCCAGATCTACGCCACAAACAGCCCAATGTGCATCAGCCACTATAGGCACCTGGTGATCCTGAAAATGTATCATGCCACCATGAACACGTCTGCGAACACTGCGTAAGATTCAATGATTTACAGAATAAGGTAAACACCCAGCCAGCTGGAAACAAAACCAATTGTGTATTACATGATGAGCTTGAAACAAAATGAGCTAAATCCCAAGAACAATTCCTTATTTAAAACAGCTACTCCCTAACTAAACGGGTTAGTTCACTCAAAAATGGCTTTACTAACCTTCGTGCCATTCCTTTTTTTTCTCTTGTGGAACATGTCAGAAGATATTTGGGGACATGTTTTGGTGTCTTGGAAGTCAGTAGCTGCTCAAACATTCTTCAAAATATCTTGCGCTCCACAAAAGAAAAACAGAATTTTGGTTGAACTGTCAGTGGAAAATATAGATAACTCTTGATGATGAGCTTTGCTACCGCATAATTTAAATAAATACTTCTTTCAAGCTTCTCTGAAAATATTACATCCTAAAAATATTCAAGGTAACTTTTATTTTTCGTTGCAGAACAAAAATAATAAAAATATATATATATTAAAAAAACACAATAAAAATAATTTTCATTTTCGGGTAAACCTGTAGGACTCACATTTGCATGTGAAATGAATGTAATGAAGAGCATTGTGGGTTTGCTGTCAGATTTAGTATAGTTGACCCACTCTTGAATAACAGCCTCTTTACAAACCATTAAGCTGTGACAGGATCACAAAATAATCCGCGCTGAAATGTGTTGGACAGAAATCTCCAAGTATCTCGCTAAAAATAAACATCATTAGCCACTCTCTCTTTAGACTGGAATCCATTGGAAGGATACTTTTACCATTAGATATATTCCAACTGGAACTACAATATCCTTCTTCCTCATTATGTCAAGCAGTTGATGCAATCAAGTGTTACTGAATTCATAAGTAAGTTCTGAAAGTTATGTTTTCATGGTACATCAAACATTTATTTCAAAAGATCATGAAAAATTGATCTATGCATTATATGACCCATTTCGAGTTATTCTAAGGGCTCACTCACACAGAACGCGTCTTTGCGTCTAAAAACGCGAGTCGCAGCGTTCAGGAACGGTTTTTAAAAAAGCACAGCCCAAAAAGCAAGGGTCTTGAGACGAGCTTTTAATACGTCAAAAATGGAAATAACAGAAATGGGCAAACAGCAGAATAGACAGATACTATTTTGACATGGAAAACAAAGAAAACGAGCACACTGGCTCTGGCCTCCTATTGTGCCTCCGCCATGTTGCCATCAAATAAAACAGTTGCCATGCCAACTTGCTAATGTAAACAGAAGGCTTCTGTCTTTCTTCTTGGTCCACAGTTTTGGAACTGACATTGATGTTGAAATTCTCATGTGCGAGGCGCCGCAAAAGACACCAGACGCAGGTGTAACGCTCATACACGTCTGTCTAATGCGCGTTTACATAGAAAAACAACGGAAAAGTAGCGCATTGGAATAGAAAAACGCAATTAACTCACATTTTCTATGTTAATTTTAGGGTAAATCTGCAGAACGCCAAAATGTTCGCAAAAGGTCTGAGAGTGCTAGCTCTTAACGGTAGCTAAAAACAATGCGGTTAGCCAAATTATTTTATAAATAAAGGGGTGAGAAATGTGTAGAACTTTGTGAATGAGGGTTGTTCAAACTTGTTCTGTGTGAGCAGTTTCTGAGCTATCTCTCACATACACATTTATTTCTATCACACCATGAGTTCCATGGACATCCAAGACCTGCAGAAAGAAGCCTCAATAATCCTTCCACACACTACACTAAACTCTGAATAACAACATCCCATTCATTAGCTCCCTGCAGAGCACTTGCAGGTGTGGAAGGCAGCATCTGACAGGTAAAAATGCACAGCTCCTGCTCCCTGAACAAACACGGCAAGAGAGCAGATGCCAGCTGAGAGCTTTGGGCAATGGAGATAAAGGAGCATCCTACTAAAGTGTCCATTTCTTATTCCGCTGCAGTCACCATTGTGGAGGTCTCCCAGGCAATGGTTGCCAGGTTAAAGGGACAGACAGTTGTGTATAGAAATGCGAGAGGCTGAATGGAAGGTTGGGTGAGCGTGCAAGACAATAAAAGAGAGGAAGGGATGACGGCGTGTGTCAGTGTGAGATAAAGAGAAACGGACACGTATATTTGAGAGAGAAGAGCATGTGTGTGTGAAAGAGAGAGGAAAGGGAGTATGTGTGTGCGGTTGGACTGAGCGGACAAGGCGATGGCCCTGTTAAAGCTCGTTAATCTTGTTGAGAGCTTCTGCTCTAAATTCCATTAGCACTGGACCGGCTTTCTCCTTCTGCTGACCTGAATGATATTAGCAATGTGATGGGTGTTTGTATGCAATGTGTACATAGTCATGTGCGTCTTTCAGTCTGGAATTCTTCATTTTTGTCCACTGGCGGTTGGCTCTAAACAATGATTAACCCGACAGCGGCCCCACTGTATGTTTCCATTCTGAGTCAGAGATGAGAAAACAGAACAACTGTGTGGAGTCCAACACAGCAGCCAGTCAGCTCTATGAACATCACCACTACCATATACATGCACAAAACACAGACAGCACAGATTCTGAGACACATTGCGTAAAGGATCATTTACTCACCCTCCTTATTTTCCAAACCCATAAGACTTTGGTTCATCTTCGAAACACGATATTTTTAATGAAAACCAAAAGATTGTTGTCCCTCCAATTAAAGTCTGGAGCACCAAAACTGTGACGCTTCAAAAAGTTCATAAAGAGATCGAAGAAGAAATCCATTTGTATTCAGTTCCAAGTTTTCTGAAAAGAAAAAAATTGCTTTATATGATAAGCAGATTAGGCTTTTATTCATAGTAGGGCTGCAGGATTATAACAAAAAAAAAAAAAAATCATAATTGTCGATTATTCCCTTGAAATTGTAATTGCGATTATTAATTATCACAATTACATTGAATGTTTTAAATAGCTTCATACCATTGTTTGTAGCAACTGAATGCCATATTTTTATGTAAAATAACAAACAAGCTGTAAATACTCTTCCTGAAAATATTTTATTACTTTTCTGAAGCATTAAAAGGGACAGTTCACTCAAAAATTTTAATTCTGTCATCATTTACTCACCCTCAATTAGTTCCAAACCTGTATGAATTTCTCTGTTCTGCTGAACACAAAGGAAAATATTTGTAGGAATGTCAGTAACCAAACAGATCTCGTCCCCCAGTGACTACCATAGTATCTATTTTTCCTATTAATCTAGGAAATGGGGGCGAGATCTGTAAATTCATGCAGGTTTGGAACAACTTGGGGGTGAGTAAATGATGACAGAATATTCAATTTTGGGTGAATTATCCCTTTAAGCCTCAAATGTCAACTATACATTGTTTTGGTTTCTTCTTTAAATAAAAGTACACATATGCATGTTATAAAAAAATAGGGACTTTTGCACTATGTTGTTCTAGGAACTTAATTATAGGAACTAGCAACTAGGATGGTTCCCAGAGAACTAATGTTCCCCTAGGACCATTTTCCTGGTTGCGTTCACACCGCCAGTAGGAACTCCGAAGTGATGTAAACTGCGCTTATTGTGACTTTTATTTTGACGGCGATGACAACAGTTCAGCCAGAGCCTGAGTACACAGTGCTCGCATTCTTCGTCTTCATTAGTTTACGATCTGTTTAACAGTCCTGTCTAATATGTTATTAGGTAGAACTGTTATACAAAAGGAAGTAGACAGCATATGAAAAAGTATTAGCTTTTGCCGTGTGGTAGCTGAGCAAAAATACACAATCATGTTTCACTTGGTCTGCTCAAAGTTGTGCTGGATTTCCTCCTTAATGTAAGGTTGAAAGGTCCATCCATCACAGTTTCCCATGTTTGTAGAGTACACTCTGAAGCAGTCGTGATTCGCCTCTCACAATGTAACATCCTCTTTAGCACGCAGAATAACGTAAGTGGATATTTTTTTGTAATCGCGCCTTTGAACGATTACGAAATCGTTGCATCCATAATTGCGATTATAAATTCGATTAATTGTGCAGCCCTATTTCACGTAATAAACACTGATCAACGCACATACATAGATCACATCAAACATGGTAAACGGAAGCTAAAGTATGCTTGCTTGATGCCAGGAACCAATGAGATCTGTAATTATTAACAATATTTGATGTTCTCTATGCGGTGATCAATAAATCAATCGTGTCTCTTCAGAAGACTTGGATTAAAAACCATGTGATTCATTTGAATTTCTTTTACAATGAAGCATCAAAGTTTTCGTAAAATGGATTTTGAGGGACAGAAATATCTCAAATTTCATTAAAAATATCTTACTTTGTGGTTTGGAATGAGATCAGGGTAATAGAATTTATATTTTTGTGTTGAACTATCCCTTTAATGGTGGTTTTCTTGGTGTTTTTAGGGGCACGTGCTTACTATGAACTCTAAAGGCCAATTCATACGGCACTGACAGAGACAAATGGCAACAGACACTTTGTCAGGTTGTCGAATCAGTGTGTTACTCCTGTTGACGTCCGTCACCTGATGATTGAACATGTTGAATCAGTGTTTGCGTTGTGAAATGCCTGAGCAGTGACGTACTGTGACGTGCTGTCCGCATTGGTCGGCGTATGTTGCTACAGCGTAAATTGGCCTTAAAGTGGTAGTTCACCCAAAAATTTGATTTTGAAGTATGTTGGTAACCAGACAGTTGAAGGTAGCCATAGTAGGGGAAAAAAAGTGGCTACCGTCAACTATCTGGTCGCCAACATTCTTCAAAATATCTTCTTTTGTGTTTAACAGAAACTCATACAGGTTTGGAACAACTTGGGGGTGAGTAAATAATGACATTTTTGGGTGAACTATCCCTTTAAAAGTACCTCAACATGTTTTGTTCCAGTGAAAGCAATAAGAGCATATGGCTTTGGAACATCAGGGCGAGTGAATAATTACCAAATTTAAATTTTTGAGTGAACTACCCCTTTAAGACTGCACTACTTTGTGTGTGAGCGTGTGTGTCTAAATGATAGTGCGTGTGATTATGAGTGCAATCATCATTAGCAACATAATCACCACCTTAGAGCCGATGCATCTGACTTCAGATTATAACTGGCCTAGTCAATTACACAAGTACACACCATCCCTGTACAATCCGAGTGGAAGTGTGGAACACACCAACCTAAAAATTTTCAAGAGAAAAAAGTACATTGCATCAGCATGGGGGCTAACAGAGCACTCTATGCTCTTGGCACACAGTCAAGCTGGGAGGCCCCTGAATGAACCCCTCCAAACTCATTTCACTTTTTTTCACAGACAGGACAAAGGGTTTCTTAGGTTTGTGATAAAAGCTAGAGACTTCAAAGAATACATAAAAAGTCTAAGAAAAAAAAAATACCAAAAGCAGCGGCATTTCACACTTCTGCTCTGACAATTCGTCATCATCTGCGGTTCATTATTTTCATTGTTTCATTAGGGGTCCTTTTACCTCTGATTGCTCTTGATTGTGCTGTGGGTGGATCTGTAATCAATGGGCCTCAGGCACAATCGGTCGTTAGCATGTAAATCTGAGCAAACAAATGAAGTGAGTACATAACGTAATTACGCCGGAGCCTTGGCTTCACATTACATTTGTCCTAATACACATGTGGGGCAAGCGTATTCTTATGCACACACACATACAAACAAAACGAGCTTTTAAAAGGGCTGGGTGACCTCTGCCACCGACTTTGTGTCCAAATCAAATGCTTTGGTGATTTTCCCAGGCTGCTCTTGGGGATGATACAGAGCATCTATTGAGCTATTCTTGGCTTGGCTCTGAACAGAGTCTCTGACAGTCCACTGGAGCAGAAGTGGAGAGAGTAAAGACAGGCCTGAGGGAAGAGAGGGTGCTATCCGCCATGTACAAAATCTAGAAAATAGAAATAAATGGAAGAGAAAGCAGGAACTGATAAAGAACTATTTACTGAGAGAAATATGGAGGAAAGATACAATATATATATATATATTAAGTGTGTCATTCTTCCCCGCAGCCAGAAAAAGGCATCCAAAAAAATTATACTAAGCACAAATAAAAATGTTCAACATGAAAAGAACAGCCCTGTTTGTGTGTTAAGAGCTTTTGAGGCTAAGATTTAAGGCAATGTCACAGATGCGCATAATAATTAGAAGAAATCAATGGGGAAAATGAAATTTAGACATACAAATTTGAGTCATCGTGATTCGTGAAATTAAAATTGCAGTGTTTATTATAAATTATTTATCCTTGCAAATCACCCAGAAGTCACACAGAACAGAGCGAAATGTTATCATTTCAAATAAAGTAGAGGAGTAAACTGTATTTAATAAATGCGACTGAAAACAAATGTCACTGATATGACAACGGAATACAATAAAATATTAATGCCACAATTTTATTGTTCATAAATTCATGAAATCGTTCACACATAAATAAGTGTCTATGGAAACGTAAGTAAATGTACATGTGGTAGAACGACACTTAATGTAAAAATACAATTACTCATGATATCACAATGGTCTAAAAGTTAAATAAACCATTATATATTATATGTAATGAAACATATATATATATTTTTTATTACATTCTGGGATCATGTCATATGCCAGGCTTTACAGGGTTAAATTCATGTGCCGTCATAATCTGCCCTGCATTTTCTTGTTGAAGACGCTGTTTCAGATTTACCTTAACATCACAATAGGGAAGAAAAGATGATCACAATCTATTTCATGCTGACTTTAATACAATGAACCAGGAGGAGGAATTAGCCTCTTTTGTCACTATTTTATTATAACCTTTATTACAACTCCTGATTTAACCAACATCAAAGCCAAATCCAGCAACATCTTCATTCATATAAATGCCCATTTCTCTTCTCTGAACCGATTCCTCCACTGATTTTCACTGGAGGATGAGAGACGAAGATCTAAATTGGCTTTTCTCAGCTTAAAGTGTTCCTCCTCAGCCAAGTCCAACATGACGACTACAAATCAACACCAGAGTCTACAAGCAAACATTAGCTTAACCGTCATCTGTTGCTTAAACCATCTGCTGACCCATTAAGAAGCTTTGAATTGGACAGCAACTGATAGATGAAGTTCTCAGAAATTCTACTTTATAAATGCAGCTGAAGGAAATTTATGAATTTATGGTGGGATAAAATGATAAAATTACTCCAGTTGAAGCTCAATAGCTCATACAAAAAATTGTGAAGCCAAACAAAGACAGACACTCATCTCTCACATCGACAGCAAAGAAAACAGGGTGGTGCATAATTTAAACCATAAATCTCAATAGCGTGGCAGAGGATCAGTAGATAGATGTACAATATGCACTGGGGAATATTTTGCCTGGCTCTTATATCGTTACATGACTCACCAAACATCTGCTCATATGGAGTACAACCTTATAGAGACATTCAAAGTCTTTTAAAAGCCAAGCATGTATAAAAGATGATGAGTGATGTGCCTATGAGACAATTACAGTCTGCCAGTATTCTTTCACACGCACAAAGACATGTTGCTTGCAGAAGGTAGAAAAATGGATCGGAGACAAATACGAGATAAGAACGGAAAGCTAATTCTAGACCAGTGCAAGAACAGCTCGAACAAAAGAGACAGTGGATGTAATGGAAAATGCATCATCGCAAAAAGGATTACAGACAAATTGCATGAAAATGTCTTGCCTCTTGTGAACAATATACGCTCTCTATAAAGTATACACTCTATAAAAAAAGGTTGTTTATTGGCATTGATGGTTTCATGAAGAACCTTTACCGTCTATTGAACATTTTCATTACACTAAAGGTTCTTTAGATTTTTAAAACGTTGTCCTCACTAAGAAAAAAAATAGTTCTTTTAAGAACTGTTCACTGAAAGATTCTTTGGGGAATCAAAAATTGGCGTTCAATGGCCCCCTTTTTGAACCTAACAAAAGTTAATTATCTGCATCAAGAAAGTCATGGCAATGGATATCTGAAAAGCATTTTTCTGCAAATAAATCCTCACATAAATGTATTATTATGAGATGTAACCCGGGGCCACAAAACCAGTCATAAGTCACAAGGGAATATTTGTAACAACCGCTAACAATACATTGTATGGGTCAAAATGATCGATTTTTCTTTTATGCCAAAAATCATTAGGATATTAAGTAAAGATCATGTTCCATGAAGATATTTTGTAAATTTCCTACTGTAAATATATAAAATAATTATTTTTTGTGAGTGGATATAAATTCCTAAGGACTTGATTTGGACAACTTTAAAGGCGATTTAGTTATATCTCGGTCAAATATTGTCCATAACAAGCCATACATCAATGGAAAGCTTATTCATTCAGCTTTCAGACGATGTATAAATCTCAATTTTTTTAAAAACAAAAATTACCCTTATGACTGGTTTTGTGGTCCAGGGTCACATATTAGAAATGTTTTAGAATTGAACACTTACAGTCTTATTGATTTTGTGATTGGTTAATACGGTCAGCTTCAGAAAGTCTCAAGTGTTGCTGCATGGAGAAACTGTGACTGCTGGGCAGAGCAGCAGTGAAACGGATTATTGGATTTATCATTGACTTTCTCTTGCTCTCCCACTCACCTCTCTACATGTCTCTTTCCGTTCTCCCCGCTCTGGCCTATCATCACGGGTTCTTCTTTCTGCAGTACCCAAATCTATTCATTCTTTGCATCACTATCTCCCTTTTGAGCTTCATCTTCCACTCTCCCTCAAATCAAATACAAAAGTGTTTGGTGTGCTGCAGCCTGACTCAATTAGACATGGATCTCTGAGGGGCACTCCTGCTTCCTCCAGCCATCTATTATTACATAATAGTCATCATTACGGAAAACAGCACTTGGCGTTCATACAACTTCACTCTTTTTCCACCTCATCCATTTTTAACCTCCCCTTTTTGTGCATTGTTTCACACAGCTGTGCCTTACATCTGAACATAATTGTATTGGGAATCCTTGAACAGATGAGGACATTTCTTGATGTGATGCTACTTTTTAATATTATTTTCCTTATAAAGTCGTGCTTTCTTGATTGTGTGTGTGGGGGGGGGGGAGCTTGGTTTTCTTGTTCACAAATGTTTCATAATGGATGGGTGGTTGGATAATGGCCAGCTGCAGAATACATTAATTCTCTATGGCACATTAAATCAGGGCAACAACAAAAGCTTTTAGAAAGTTTTAAAGTGTTTTGTTTTTAAAATAAAAGCAGTTTTCCATTAAAAAAACAAAACAGAAATCTGCCACAAAAGAAATGTTACATAACACTCATTTACATACACTGAAAAAAAATGATTTACTTTAAAACAATGTTCACTCAGAAATTGCAAGTAAATTTCAAAATTACAAAGAAACCAGTAACACGTTGAATTAAGTATGACACTTTGTATTCTTTTCTTGTACAATATACTCCAGTAACCTTTGTTTTATTTACAACTTTGACAAAATTGATTTTTTTCACAGTGTAGAGATAGAAAGCAACCTAATATAAGGAGGATGCAAACTGTTTCAATACATGCACTGTTATTAAAATATCTTAACTCCAAATTTTGTTGAAATAGAAGAAATAGATTAGGTCTAAGTAGGCTTGAAGGCTTTAGACACTACATGTCTAAACCAAAAGCCTTTTTTGAGAGCCATTTCAAGTCAAACCTAGAGCTGCTGAAAATAGACAACATACCATAATGTTGTCAAAAGAGTTGCTATGCGTTCAAATCATTGAATTGTATCGAGTATGAGCTGACATGACATTTGAAAAGCAGGGATTCACACCCATTCTTTTCTAATTTTTCAATTCATTGACTAAATCTATCAACGTTTGTGGGCATCATTACAGAATTATAAGTTACACACATAAACGACCGAGGGGTGGGGGTATAATATTAGAGTTTTAAAATCACCTCCAGTTTAATATAACGTTGTGAATTGTCTATCAAGAAATCTTTTACTGGTAAAGTGTGGTACATAATCACAACAGTGACGCCAAAACAAAACAATAAGCGAGTTCTGTCGTGAGGATCACGTGACTTCAGCACGCGATTAATCCCGCTTGTTTTCACGGCGAATATCTTAATAAGTGTTCGTGAAAACGTTTCTACACAACCAGGCAAAGCAGTGCCTATTAATGACTGTAGCTTGTTGCTGCTCCCATGACACAGTACTTCGCTGTTATGTACACTATAGGACAAAAACAACAACCCCAGACGGCATAACGTACAGCGCGAGAGACAAAAGAGCACACAATGGGCTGAACAACAGCTCAACGACAACAAATACACCGGCATTTTTTTATATATACATCGCGTATAGGTTAGAATGGCAGAAAATATCTTTGAGACAATATTGCTAAAAATATTTTTCTCCAGCACTGCATTTTAACAACGCAATAATTATGTCCATCGTTATCAAACGCATTGTGGACAAAGGACAGGACAAACCTTCTAATATATAGCATAACCTTCCTGTGTTTAACATTACCAGCAATACTCTTGAAAAAATTCTTGAATTATTACTATTATTTTTAAACGATAAATTAAGATTTTCAAACTTCTTTGATTACAATAACAGCGCAAAATCTGAATAACGAAGGAAATAACACAACTTACCGTTGACGGCTCGAGATCCGTGTTTTAATTGCTCACACAAAGCGCTGATAACTCAGTTTTAGCATCCTTTGTGGCGAAGATTTTTCCCATTCCGAAGCATTCAGAATCCGGTTTGTGATCTAAAGAGACAACCGGTGTGTCACGATGTTAAGCCTACAGTGTGGGACGGGTTCGCTTGATTTGTTTAAACAAATCCAGATGCTTTCAAACTGATTCGGGATCATGATAAACCTGCCCTTTTTGTATCCCTCCGGATTTCCTTTCTTTCTTGTGTATGTCTGATGGCACTCAGTGTTTTCATTTTGATTCACATGCTCCGTGTCTTTGGAGTGTACCATTGGCCCAGGAGTGGGGGGAGGTGCACAGAGGGGGCCCTCAGTGAATGAAGCCAAAGTATTGTGCACCCCATTCAAGTAAGCCTATTATTTTTCTTAAAACGATCCATTCATAAGGATATAGGCTACAAGAGATTTTTGGATGTGTGATATTTTATTGTAAACAACATCATTGTAAGTGGGCAATGTACATGCGAACACAGGATTTTAACGTAAATAACCTTCTGACAACGTTGTTGGAGCAGAAAAGGCTAAAACAGTACAAATTGCCGTTTGCTGAACGTTGTCACGACGTTTCTGTTTTCCTCTGTTGCGTTGATGTTCTGTTCACGTGGTCTACACAACCAACACGGTGTTAAGTCCTGGAGATATTTTACATTTTTAATTGAGGACAATCTGTCTCAGCAAACATTAGCGTAACGTTCCCATTAAGTTATGACAATGTCAATTCTGAAAGTTCTCTAAACATTCAAAACGTTTAAATGTTTTTGTTTGGCCAAGTGAACATTAATGTAATTTGCAAACATTATGGGAATGTTACTTCTGAAACTTTACTAAAAGTTCTGAAACATTTAAAAACATTAGAGGACCATCCAACTAAAATATTTCAGACAAAAAGAAAATATATGAATAAATAACATTTTTTGCTGTTTTGAGAACCTCTTTGAAGGCCTGACTGAACGTTATAATGTTAAGATGGTTTGCTTATAACTTTGGGAGATTTTTGCACGTCAGCCAAAGTTCTGAGAATCTGCCATTTTGGCTGATGTGGTTTATAGATCTGTGAGTATTTGTTTAATGTCCATGTCAAATAAATGAGATTAGTAAATAAGGATGTAAACGATTTTGCACTTTTACAAGATTGCAGGCCAGTTTAGGCATGTCAGCTTGGATTTACGAAGCGTTCTTAAAAATAAAATTCTTCTTAACTGCCATTTTTTTCTTATTTTCTAAGACTATTTTGTATTACTTCTTTAAAATGTTCTTATGGTTTTTTCTTGTTCTTAAGACTATTCAAATTCTTGAAAAGAATGTTCTTAAAAATCATTCATGAATAACTTCTTAAAGTTATAATAACTCTAAACCAGTCATATCCCCAAGGGTAAGATTTTTAATGAATCTATTGGGATGTTTCAAATATTAAATATTACAAAATTATAAAATCTGCAACTTAAAATAATATATTACAATAACCTATATTATATTTATAATATTACAACATGCACTTTGGGGATCTTGTATGAGGTCTCTGCGGAACAAAAGTGGGCTCTGAATTTGTGGGTATTAATAAATAATGCAATGAAAATGATCCCTTCACTCGACCCCACCCCTTAACCCCGCCCACACTCCGACGTGGGCAAATCAGGTAATGCTCTCAAAAACGCCCCTCTGTTTATGGCCTCGCCCACTGATCTGGTAACTTCTAGACCCTTACTTGCCAGGGGGCATCATTTTCAGCTATCCTGTTACCCTTCAAGGCTTAAAAGAGGCTTGCCGCAGATGAACGATGAAATGATGTTTAATAAACACAAGAAACACCAGCACAAATCATTAACACAAAGAACAGAAGATAACTGAGGGTTTATATACACAAGGTGACGGAAGGCTAAATGAAGGACAGGTGTAGGAGATTTGTTGTCATGGTAACAAACAAGGGTAACTATTGAAACTAACAAGATAATGTTGGAAACATGATCTAAATACATTGGAACTGAACGCAGACACAATAAGACAAAAATACATTTCAAAATAAGAGTCCATGAGAACAAAGGCAAGCGCTGTGTCCGAAAGCGCTCCCTATCCACTATTATCTAGATATAGATATATATACACTGTATTGGGTGTCGGCCATTTTGTCGTGGTGTCCGAATTCTGAGTGAACGACTTCATTGCCTACATTCGTTCACTACTTAATACCCACAATTCTCTCTGATTTCGAGTGTACATTCGATGTACACTTGTTGAAGCACTATTTTCCAAAATCCAATGCGGAGAGGACTGAGAGCGCGTGAAATCCAAAGATTACTTTACAGCTTTCTTCTTTCTGCATTAACATTTATTTCATGTTAGTTCTATTGTTTTACCTTTAAAAAAAAAAAAAAGAAAAGAAAAAAAAAAAAAAAAAATATATATATATATATATATATATATAATTATTATTAATCATTACTTGAATAAAATCTGTTAAATATAGAGAAACATGTTGTTATATTGATGAATTTTAAAAATGAAATTATATTAATAACGTAAAAATAAATATATTATTTTATTATTAAAATATATTATGTCGGTATTAACTCAATTTAATGTTACTAACAGCAAGGTGTTTTAATAATTTGTGGCATTGTTGTTAACTCATTAAACTTTAAGAGATGATAATTTAGTGGACGATTTAAAAATAATCGTTAATCATCAGTAGCGTAACGTCATCATAACGGTCGCCTGAGGAGGGCGTCATCGAGCGTGAGAGTTTCTAACAAACTAAAAAAAAACGAATTAAAAATAATAAATACATGAAATAATGAACACTTGGTAATGTTTGTTTATTTTTGTTTGCAGCTTTTTTATAGTATTTAATGATTATGAACACATTAATCATGACAAACCAATTATACAATCGATGAAACCACAAAACTGACACGGAGGTATGTATGATTACAAAATAAAGTCATTATGATTCTTATTGGTATTAATATTATCTTATAACGTAAGTAACATGTAGGATAAAAGTAGTTGTATCACGTGTCGATCCGTTTCTGCGACAGCTCCAGCTCTCCGGCGCACAGTATTCACGTCAGCGTCTGAATTCACTCGCTTCATTTCGTTCACTCTTTGCACATGTAGTGCACTCAAATGCCGTACACTATATAGGGATTAGTGAATGAGTGAACGAGTGAACGGTTTCGGACACAGCTCACGTAATCGTGACCCAAAACCTTCAGTTCATGGTCTCTTTGCTGCGAAATCTTTGCAGAGTTTTATAAAGTAAAAATAAGAATAACATTTTTGTTAGTAAATATTTCAAGATGAAAATGGACTGAATCAACCTAGGTTTACTTGATTATCCATACATCATTTCCACGAAATCTATCAAATCATGTTAAAATGTGAGTATCAACTGTGAACTAAGCATTTAAATATCATCTTAATAAGATATATTACAGAGATGTTGAGTGACAACTGATATTTATATCCAGATCTGCTATACTTTTATGAAGATCTCATTGATTTACAACCAACAGAATTTCATCTTTCTTTTTGTCCATATAAAAATATGTCTATACTCGGATTAAAAGTGAGGTGAAGTATGAACTCCGTGCACTCACATATGATACTAAATAAGACCAAAAAATCTATCAAATATGATACATATACATTTTTTCTCTCTCTGTAGATTATTTTTAATAGTTTATCTAATTATAAAGTTTCGATAAACTGTTACATTTACAAGAATATACTACTTTTATGTGTTATAACAACAACATAAGACGACACTTTTCTTGCTTGCTTCCGAAATATGTGTCAGTAAAGTTTTGAGTCTCGGTTCTCGTCGCTGGCGCTGTCTAGTGCTGAAACAAGACACGATTCTAAAAAGAAGCTTCGGGAACATCGAATGTTTTTATGCTCGTCTAAATAGACCAAATGATCACTAACGTGGTGTGAAGAACCCTTTGTTTATATACGAATACAGTTTCTGTTCATCTGCGCAGAAGATAGCGCACAGGTTTTCAGGACAGCCTGAACTGGCTGAGACATTACAGCACTAGCGCCCCCCTGCGTCACAGCTGCGTCACTACAATAACATTCTCACATCCAAAGGCACAAAACATTTGCCCGTTTTGGTCTTTAAATGGTCTTAAAACAATACGGTGTCTTTAAAAAAAAATGGTCGCTAAAGCATCCTTGTTTTTCGATTTGACCAAAACCAATTTTCCAATTGAAATCAGACCATTTACTAACAAAACAGACATTAAATAAACAATATTAACGAATGACAGTCTACAAAACTACAAAAGACATAAAAAAATAACACGTGACAGCGGTTGAATTTAAAATTCCAACTGTAAACGTTCGAAACGGTTGTTAAGCAGATGGTGTTGTGTAGAATCTTTCTCGAGTACACCAAACTGTTTATAGCTAAGGCTAAGGGTTTACATGGACGTTGATTCAGGGAATTTTGATGTAAAACTGAGACCAGAACAGCTTTAGTTACAGTAAAAAAAATTAATTAATTAATGTACTCAGTGGTTTCAATGTCATTCTTGGGCAAAACCAATTCAATCGACCCTTCGCAAACAGTTTGATTGACAGGCGATCTGACCAATCATAACCCTGAATCCGCCATTTTGTCTGACAAAGGAGTCAAGGGAGTTTGTAGATTAATGCTGGTGAACTTGAACTTTTTTTGAAAAAGTATTTCCGCGGTTGAAACAACATTCCTTCTGATGTTCATTCATGTTTATTTGATGCTATAAATGAACTAGTATGAAGAGATGTTGGTTCACGAGCCGCTTGAAGGAGCTTCAGCGATCTGTCACGACACATTAAAGAGACACTATACGCTATCTAGTGTTTAAACTTCTTTAAAAATTACAATATTTTAAATATGACACTGTTTTATACGTTGTCAGTGTCCTCTTTGCTCCAGGATGTATTTTTCACTGCGGGAGAACATGATGTGTGGAGAGAGAGAGCATGGGTTGTCAGGCATAGCAACAGGGGGCGGGCTTTGCGAAGGGTCAATTGGTGTTGAAATGCCACTTTAAAACGTCAAATAAATGTGTCTGAAACAGATGCACGAGCCCCCTCTGCTGGTGGACAATTGTATAATTCTATACACCTCCAGAAAGCGTCCAGAGAAGGCGGTATTGACTTACAGTAACAGTTTGTCTGAAGCTACTCTAAACAATTCTAAATATTTGATGAAATGACTTTCAATAAACAGAAAGTAATCTCAACGATCAGTTATTGTTGACTGCGTGAACTGGATTTTTTGTCTTTTGTTGCCATTGTTGTGCATGCAACCGTTCAATCACTATTGGTTTTGAAATAGTAATTACATCACTTGCAGCTTTCTTGGAGTCTGTTCTTTGGGGTCTCACCACAAACTATCCAATTCCCTGGACTGCCTAATTCTGGTGCTCCAATAAATGTTTGATCCATGAACCGCAAGAGGTTGGCTGTGTACCACAAATAAATCCGAACCATCTGCTGAAATGTGATGGAGATTTTGTGGAGAAACTCTGGAGTTTATGGAGTTCTGTTCATGCCAATCCGCAAATGAGGCTGACCCATGCACAACCCACAAACATTTATTTTCCCCTCTTCTTCCTTTTTATGCATGTAAAGCACATGTCACTGATTTAAATAGACTACTGAAGCAAATCATTGAGTTTTATGATTGTTTAGAGCACAGCTTTGAATCTATTTTCAGTAATTCAGGTGGTCAAAACATCTTCCTTCAGAAAGAAACCTGTGACATGGTCTTAAGTATAAATATTTAAGTTATATATTTCACTGTAAAATCCTCCAGTAAGCAGGAAAAATAATACTAAAATATTGAGTTGCGGCCTCGTTGGTATGATGTTAAAAAATAGTGTACTGTCCCTTTAAGACTGCGCTATTGTCATTGGTCAACCACCATCTGTATGAATCGTGTGCGCTTGTGCAGGTTCATTCTATTCCAGGGCGAGTGTTATTATAAGGCCTAGAATTTAATGCAGCTGCATTCAAGGAAATAATACTCTGTTGAATTAGATATTTTAACAAATGCTCATTTGACGCGTTACCTGCAAACAACACAATCCGGATAAAAATGGCTGAATTACCGATGGGGAAAGGGGTCTCCGCAGGAAAAATAGCCAGCAATGTACAGAAAAAAATTACCAGGGCTCAAGAAAAGGTAAGACAGTTTAATCATCAGATACATATTCAAATATCAGTGTTATCTACCTTTCAGCACCGTGAAACATGCAAGGCCGTCAGTGTATCGTGATGTATTAAACATGCAATGTGTTCGAGCCGAGGCTCATTCACGACTAGCAAATAGCCTTCTTTGCCTGCTATATATTTTAACACATTTATGGATTTTACAGTTTTGAAGGCGCGAGCTCGCTGTTTATGTCATTGCAGTGGGGCTGCTATGGAAACAACTAGAAAGCTGCGCCTCTTACACTGGATTTGTGTGTTTGATCTTCGAGCACCACGAAGATCAGCTCTCTGTGTGTTTTAAGCTTAAATCAACCCATTTATTGCCTTTGAACCTTTGCTTTAACCAAGCTGTACTCGTCCAATAGATGAGCATGGCGCCGTAAACGAATCGTTCTTTTGAATTGAATCTTTTCAGTGAATTGGTTCACAGAACGATTCGTTCACGAGTCGGATCTCGAGTCATTGAGCACCGTCACTTTAAACGATGGCAGATTTGTAACGAGATTTGAAGTATGTGATATAAGTGAATTTGGTGTGTGTAGGATTTAATGACTTCCATGTTGAATCAGGGCTACTACAATCTGAAAACCTTTATTAATACAGCTTCATAGGGAAAAAAAGTCATATGTATTAGTATATAAAACAGCAGTATGTGCTTGCATATTGCTTTGTTGAAATGTTTTAGATCGTTTTACGCTCGGATGACATGGGCCATATGATGACGCAATTACGTTTTTTAACCGGTTCTTCGAACGAACTGTTCGAAAGAACCGATTCGCGGAAATGAGTCAGACTTGTCATCACCACTGTAAATGAGCAGCAGCATCACACGCACTGCTGCCCATCATCCTTCATCACTTTGATTGCTACCGCCTGACATTTGACAGCCCTGAGTAAAATACTCCCAACAGTTTTTTTTATGACTATTCAAACTCGAAAGTAAATTTTGGTTGTAAATGTTAACAGTGGGATTAAATGGGTTAAAAGGTCATTTGGCATTTCTGGCTGTTGATTAGTTATTTCCTATAGAATGATGTCAGGGCTCTTCTCACCAGCTTTTATTGAAGAAGGCTTTCTTCTTCGAGACAAAGAAATGTTCATATCTGTTCATATCATTGTGTATGAGGAAGCCTCCGGTGCTGAAATTCAGACAAGGAAATAGGCTTTTTGTATCCGACACGCGCTGTAAGTGCTAGACCAATCACGACAGACTGGGCCATCCGACCAATCAGAGCAGAGTAGGCTCTCGGAAAGGAGGGGTTTAGAGAGACTCAATCCTTTATTAAACCATGTCAGATACTGTGAGAAAAGCGGTGATGCTGCAGTGTATATTAAGAGGAAATTAAAGTGTTTTTTGACCTTGGATGCATGTAAACCTCCAAAACCCTCCAAAACAAAATTAGGAATCTTTAAAGTAACATAGGGACGATTTAAGTGTCAGTCAAGGACATCGTCATAACACTTTGATGGTCTGTTGCTGTTGTTTACACACATTTACTGGACAATACAGATATCTTGGTTTAATCTATTCTCCTCAATGAAAAAACGCTCTGTCTGTATAGGGGTTCTGTTTTTTCATTACAAACTGGAAAACAACAGTTACTTTTATATTTTAAAAACAAGCTGTACACAAGTACCAAGAATTGAGATGTTTTTCACAACATATGAAAATGGTCAATAATACAATCATCTTCTCACAGGTTCTCCAAAAGCTTGGCAAGGCCGACGAGACTAAAGATCTGGCATTTGAAGAGGGTGTGATCAATTTTAACAAACAGCTGGTGAGTGTTTGTCTTTCAAATTTCCTTCTAAAGCAGCATAAGGGTATTCTTTGCTATTATGCCTTTAGTCTACGACTGCGTCTCAGTTTTGTGTCATGTGCATATATAGGTTGAAGGTAGCAAACTGCAGAAAGACCTTCGGGCCTATTTGGCTGCTGTGAAAGGTGAGATTACCAATTGATAAAATTACACACTTAAATGTAACGTGAATTGAATATGTTGTTTTCCGAGCCTTGTTGCTGATCTCTTTCTCATGGCTTCCCTCAGCCATGCATGAATCTTCTAAACGTCTGTACGAGTGCCTGGATGACATGTATGAGACTGATTGGTATGGCAGAAAGGACATGGACTCCATCTGTGAGGTTATTGTGTTATTCTTTTAAGTCCTTTTCTGTAAAATGTGCTTTATAATTTTATAGTAATTCTAAGGTAAAAGGAGCACCCTTGTATCTCATTAATGCAGTTTAAATAAGATTTCATGTCAGGAATGTGTTGTAAGCAAGGTATAAAGTATACATTTAGACAAAAATCTTTGGAAAGAATAATGTATGTTTTTCTGTTTTTTTTTTTTTTTAAATCAGATATTTAAGTTTAAATGTGTAGTATCTCAGAAAATGGACTAAAATATTTCAGACTCATCTCACATAATCCAAATCTTGGTTGAAAAGTAAAAATGCCCTCCCACAATTCATTTTGACTGGCTATAGCAAGTAGCAAATATTTGCCTAATGGCTATTTAAAAAATGGATGTCCCAGAAAATTGCACTTTCCAAGCCATTTCATGAGATCTTTAATGTAAAGAGAAAGCCTAATGATGGCATAAATGACGTAAAATTCCTTTCCCACTTTCATTGAAGGCAGATTTGGTATCCACTACAGCTTTTCTTCTTTCCATTTCATTGTATTTTTTAATTCACACCCATCTGTCATTTCACAATGCTTTCAATACTGAAATGAATGACTTCTATTCTCAGTAAATTTCATTACCTAAGATTTTTTTTTAATGTTTTTGATGAGTCTCTTATGTTCAACAATGCATTTATTTGATTCAAAATATAGTAAAAATAGTAATATTAGGAATTTTTATTACTATTTAAAATAGCTGTTTTCTATATGAATGTGTTGTAAAATGTAACTTATTCCTGTGATGGCAAAGCTGAATTCTCAGGATCATTACTCCAGTCTTCAGTGTCACATGATCCTTCAGAAATCATTCTAATTTCAATGTTAAAAACAGTTGTACTTATTTTTTTATTTGAACATACAGGGGTTGGACAATGAAACTGAATCACCTGGTTTAGACCACATTAATTTATTAGTATGGTTTCGTGCCTCTGTTCGTGACCGATACAGCATCAGTTCGTCTTGAGAGTGACAGATAGTCCTTCACAGTGGCCAGAGGGATTTTAAGCCATTTCCCTTCCAGAGCAGTGGCCAGGTCACTATGTGTTACTGGTGGAGGAAAACGTTTTCTGACTTGCTCCTCCAAAATACCCCAAAGTGGTTCAGTAATATTTAGATCTGGTGACTGTGCAGGCGTTGGGAGGTGTTCAACTTCACTTTCATCTTCATCAAACCATTCTGTCACAAGTCTTGCTGTGAGTATTGGTGCATTATCATGCTGATTTACGGTACCCCCTTCATGGTAC
Source organism: Zacco platypus (assembly GCA_038088235.1). Lineage (NCBI taxonomy): Eukaryota > Metazoa > Chordata > Actinopteri > Cypriniformes > Xenocyprididae > Zacco > Zacco platypus. The sequence goes on along the minus strand of CM076081.1, from coordinate 11,824,208 downwards.
ATGTTTGAACCATTAGGTGCACATGGTCCTCCAGAATGGTTTGGTATTTTAAACTGTTGGGATCAATTCAATGCATCCTTTCCGACCCCAAACATTTGTGTGTAAGTGCATCCATTCTAGATGTCTTGCATGTCCACCATTTTCACCTGATTTCTGCTTTCTTTGAAAGGAATGTTAGGAGTGAGGAAACAGATGGGAGGTAATTGAAGGGGTTTTCACTATATTTTAGGTTTAGACCCATCTACATCTCCTTTGTTTATTCTAAACTAGTTTATAAACATATAAATGCAATATAGTTGCACAGTACTTACAAGAAACCACACAAGTAGTAATACTATAAGTAGTCTAAATAGTTTTATAACACTAAGGATCCAGCTGCTCTGTATTTGTCCCTATAGATACAGTACTTGTCTGTGTGAATGTGTGTTGGTGTATTTAAGATGGTTTTGTACTGTCTTGATCTTTTATGTTTATTGTTGTATGTGTACAACAGGATTCAGACCTCCTTTGGACAGACTTCCATCAGAAACTCGTGGATCATGCGCTTATATCCATGGACACTTACCTGGGCCAGTTTCCTGACATCAAAGTACTAAGATCCCATGATGATGTTGTAGTTTAGCATATCATTCTGTGAATTTCCGTTTAATACCCGTAAAAATTTCCTCTTTAGGCCCGTATTGCGAAGCGTGACAGGAAGCTGGTGGACTTTGACAGTGCACGGCACAACTTTGCTGCAGTAAACAAAGGCAAGAAAAAGGAGGGGATTAAGATCACCAAGGTACAGTTCTTAGTTTTTCAAGAATGTTCTGGTCACCTTCGATTATTACAGATGTTAAAATACTGCACACTGATGTTTTTTAACAAGATTTTCCAAGATCTATTAATTTTCTAATGTCATTTGGTTTCTTGTAGTCATGTTCCATTTTCATGTTTCTACAGTAAGTGCATATGTAGTGAGATTTATTTTTTATTTTTCTTCTGTATATACTGTAGCCGGCTTCCTTGCTGGAGAGGGCCGCTCCAGGTTGGGCTCAGGGGATCCTGTCCGCCCATAATGTGGCTCAAACCAGCCTCTCCAGGAGTCAGGTGACATACTATAACTAATACTACTACATTCTGAGCTGTGAAAAGAGCTAGCCAGTATTTTGATACTGAGGACAATATCGTCTTGCCAGGTCAACACAGATAAGAATCTTGTTCTCGTCTGGTTTGATAAAGGTAAAATGAAATAAAATTCCATGCATATTTGGGCCAAATAAATGACAAATCAAACAGAGAATGTGAAGCGATTCATCGTGTTTGATTAGCTGTGCTCTGGTCAATCTATTTCGACTGCTAAAGCCTTGTGGGTTATTAAAATGATTGAACTCCATGTCATGTTTAAATGTAATTTTGTGTGTTTATAGGCAGAGGAAGAGCTGGAGAGGGCACAGAAGGTGTTTGAAGAGATTAATATAGATTTGCAGGAAGAACTGCCATCTCTATGGAACAGGTGTGGATTTATTACTGGTGTTTTACTCTCACAGATCTTCTCTGTTTTCTCTCACAGACATTTGAGCACTGGCATTTATGCTCCACATTGCAGCTTAAGCAATGACTTTGAGCACACAAAATTTCTACAGACACTTCAATGGTCGTGATGTGACGTCACACTCTGTGGTGTATTTCTTATAAACATAAATAATAAATCAAATAAATAATCCAAAAAGCAAAAATATGCAATCTACTCCACTTTCAATTCAACCATCAGGTCACGTTTCGATCCTCTATTGGTTACACGTGTAACGAGGAGACAGCAGGATGGGATCCAAATGCAGGTTTATTGAAAAACGTGGTCAAACAGGCAATGATCAAAACAGTGGCAAACGTATGGAGTATGGAGGAGGTTTAGGCAGAATAAACAGGCAAAGATGTCAGGGTGGGCAGCAAGTATCACAATCCAGTATAACAAGGCAATAATCCAAAGGCAGGCAGAGAAACAATCACGAATGAAAAGACAGACAGGGTAATGACCGGAAAAGACAGGGTAACCAAATCAAGACTTCGCAAAGTATGTTTGTGTGTGTGGAGCTTAAATAGTGTGGGTAATGAAGTGCAGCTGGTGTGGTAATCAACAGCTGGTGAATGAGGTGCAGCTGGTGCGGTGATCAGTGAATGGGCAAGGGGCTTATGGGAAATGTAGTGAAGAGTGACTGCAGCGAAAGTGTATGTGTGTGAGTCCAAGATGAAGTGCCCTCTAATAGTCCTCACGGGCACTTCACCTGACAATCATAACACACGTCTTCACGTGATACGAATTCGCATTAATTTGTTTGGAACGCGGCAAAATGCAAAAAATGTGTAGTGTGATTGGCCTTTTCATTCAGGCTAAGAACTGGCCACTTGAGACAGCAAGAACCTAATCTTGCGTAGCCAGACTGACAACAGAAGGTCTGGACTCACTTCATTGACCACCCAAGACCACTCAATCGTTTCCCTCAAGTGCCTCAAGCTAAACTATTGGATGTCTTTTAAAGAGTCTATGCAATGAACTTCAAACACAATTGAAAATCCAGCATTTTAGTTGATCCTTATAAGCGCTCAGTTTTAAACACAACTTTGTTCTTCTTCCATGAGGGGGTTTGCTGTCACAATGGCTTTGTTTGCAGGTCGGACCATTAAAGAATGCGACACCCACGTCTCCCAGAAAATCTGTAGAATTCAACCAATCAGAATATGACTTCGAAACTCCCAAAGTGTTTCCCATTTTGTGTGCCTTATGCATCTGACATTAACCAACAGTCAGTGGGCATGACTAGGAAGAAGCTGTCTGACCATCATGTAAAACAACCTACAACAGATTATTTTTTTAATGTGAAAATTATTGCAAGATAAATGTAAAATTATTGAAAATCCTATAATAGACTAACAACACAATCAAATAATTGCACAAAAGTCTCTGTTTTACAGACAACATTAAAGGCATTATTGGAATATATGTCTTTTTTTTTAATTAACGAACATGGATTTTAATTACTTATATTAAGTGTCTCGAACATAATTCTGAACATCTGTCACAGATTCAGTGCTATGAACCTCTTTGGCACTTTGGCAATGCAGTATATGTACACCCGGCCTCACAGAAATTATGTCAAAGCCTGATTGGCTGTTGACATTTTTGTGTGCAATTTGCACCAGATTGGTCATAAATGGTCCATGGGCATACCATCTTAGACTGAGATTTACTGTCATCTTATGGGGACTGAAATTGTGTCTTCTCTCTTCCAGTCGTGTTGGCTTTTATGTGAATACATTCCAGAGTGTGGCTGGTCTGGAGGAGAAGTTCCACCGAGAAATGGGAAAAGTAAGGAATCCAGTGCAACACCATTAAGTGACAGATCATTATTATTATGTTTTGTGCTGTATATAACTTGTCATTTTCTATTTTAATATATTTAATATACAAAAATGGAATTTATTCCTTGATGATGCTGAATTCTGGACTCATTACTCCAGTGTCCAGTGGATTACTTCAGTGTCACATGATCCTTCAGAAATCATTCTAATATGATGTTTTGATACTCAAGTAACATTTCTAAACTGCTCAATATTTTTGTGGAAACCATGGCACATTTTCTTTAGTATTCTTTGATGAACAGAAAGTTCAAAAGAACAGCATTTATTTGAAATAGAAATCTCTTATATATATATATATATATGAGAGAGAGAGAGAGAGAGAGAGAGTAAAAATGATAGTAATAGTGATAGTACATTTTAAAAAGATGTCTACATTTTAAAAGATGTTCATTTTCTACTGCAATTTTTTTATTTTCTATTTCAAATTTTTTTTCTTACAGATTAATCAGAATCTTAATGATACGCTGGAGAAATTAGAAAATCAAGATATGTCCAGGTCAGTCAAATTTTTATGCGATATACAAAACGTTTCATTGAGAAGCACTGAACTGTATTTACAATATATTTTTAATCTTGATGCTTCATTTTTATCCATTTTGCATCAAAACGGTATCTACATTGTGCATATGGCAATAATTAGTATTGGTACACTCTATACAGTGTATAAAAATTAAATAAATGAACAAACCCCAACACCACTCTCACAGAAAAACAGGTAGCCAAGGGGTGAGGACATCAACAGCCCAGAAGAGGTAACAGCGGTAGCCCTCTAGAGCTGTGTGTTTGAGGGTTTGTGTGTATGTGTGTGTGTGTGCGTGTCTCTGCATTCCGTCTTACTGAAGCTTTTTGCGTGCCCTCAAGTGTAGCCATTTCCAGCAGCAGTTTTGCATTCTGCAACTATGTGTTTAGTTGATGCCTTCACAGTGCATTTAAGTTCACTGCATGAGCAGAATGATTTTGCACAGGAGGCAACTGCGTCTCAGTCTGCATGAATAACTGTAACAACTGATATTGTCCTCCAGTGTAGTTACAGTATGTCAGTTCTGGCGTGGAAGTATCTCAGATAGACTTTTGGTCACACTGGTCTTCTAAGACTAGGGCTTGTTGTGTAAAGCACTGGTTCTTGGATTGAGCCTAATGAAAGCATGACACAGAGGGGCTCATCATAGCCATGATACTGTATTTAGATCATTATCTGTACTTTATGCTTCAGTGAAAAAACACAAGATGCCAATCACACTTTGAGCCCAGGAGGACCACCAGCCATTCCCAAATCTCCGTCTAAGGTAATTTATGCGTTTAGAAATCATCATGGATTTGTATTTGCAGTGTACAATAATTCTTCTGTCAGCTGTAAACAATACTGCAGGCATTTCTCATTTGCATCAGTGACACTGGTCTGCAGTGCAGAAACATGTTTCTTATTTATGTACGTTTTCAGCTAAAGCCAGCTGTCCCTCCGCCTCCTAAAGTTACTCCATCAAAGGATCTGAAGCAGGAGAGCATTATCAATCTATTTGGTGAGGCTGCCACTCCAAACATCAGTGTCACGTCGCCAACACAGGTCAGCATTAATTTCCTATCTTATAATCTATATATGATGATATCGTGTGAAGACTCCCTGTCAATTCATGAGTTGGAATTTGAATTGCAGGATGTTGGAATGGGCAATAGCAGGTCACTTATCAGTTGTTCTTTTAAGTTTCCAGCTCATTGCCTGCTTGATGTTTGGCTCCACTTTGAAGATTTTAGGGTCAATTGGAGATGTTCATCCACCATGATTGATAAAATTATTTTAGTTATTAGTTATAATGCATTAGTTTTGGTTATATTTAAGTTATTTTACAATGCAAAGATGCGCTAGACCTCAGCATATAAGAGACATCCCAGTGAAAATCAAGAAACAGTTGATTTGTGAGAAGAACAATGTTTATTTTCTAAGATCAAAATAAAACTGAACACCTCAATATAGCAAGAAATCAAGGTTGACACAACAGCCTCTTAAAGTGTTAGTTTACCCAAAAATGAAAATTCTGTCGTTAATTACTCAACCTTATTCAACCTTAATGTTATAAAGTGACGAGAATACTTTTTGTGCACCAAAACAAAAATAACAATTTTATTCAACAATATCTTCTCTTCTGTGTCATTCTCATATGTTGTTTACGTCCTGAACTTCCAGGTTCTACGTCAGATTATTGCTCATTATTGGCCAACTCCTGAGTTCACATCACAAGCATGTGTCGTGCTGCTCACATGAACAGCTTTGGCCAAAACTGATCCGACTTTTGAGCGTAAACATAGAAGCCTTCACTGTGCTTACTGCGTCACCTGCATAAGGATAATGACAGGGAAGAGAAGAGATTGTTGAATAAAGTTGGTATTTTTGTTTTGATTTTGTGCACAAAAAGTATTTTCGTCATTTCATAAAATTAAGGCTGAACCACTGCAGTCACGTCAACTGTTTTAATGATGTCTTTAGATGTCTTTTGGGGGTAGTCGTGGCCTAATGGTGAGGGAGTTGGGCTTGTAACCTGAAGGTTGCTGGTTCGATTCCCACACCGGCAGGAATTGAAGGTAGGGATTGTGAATGAGCAGCACTCTCTCCACCTTTGATACCATGACTAAGTTGCCCTTGAGCGAGGCACCTAACCCCTAAATGCTCCCCTTGTAAGTCGCTTTGGATAAAAGCGTCTGCTAAATGACTAAATGTAAGAAATGTTAGTATCTTTCTGGACTTTGAAATTGTTGATCATATTGCTGTCTATGGACAAGTCAGATTTCATCAAAAATATCTTAATTTGTGTTCCGAAGATGAACGAATGTCTGACGGGATTGGAACGACATGAGGATGAGTAATTAATGACAGAATTTGAATTTTTGGGTGAACTAACCCTTTAAAAGTTAACAAACACTCAAGTCACAGTTAAGCTCATGTGCACAAAAAGGGCAATATCCTTCAAACAGCTGAAAGGTTTGTTTGAGCTGCGCCCTCTACTGTACAGGCGTAAATATGCATTTCCTAAGGCTAATTCATTTCACTTTTGGTGTGAAAGGGCCTTTACATTTGCACGCAATTAATTACTTTTTTAGGGAATAACGCAATATTGTAATGCTTTCCCCAACACTGCTCCCAAATTTATTGGAGTAAAAAGTATATACTTATTCAAAAATGTAGTCAAGCAGAGAGTAAAAGTCAAACTACAAGTACCCAAAATATACTTGATTACAGTAACTAATAACATTTACTCAAATACTCTACACCACTGCAGTATGATGCTCCAGCCACGGCTAATCTGCTGGATATGGATCTGGACTCACTTCAGGCCGCCACCACTCCAGCCGCACAGGTCTGTCAGAATTTGTGCTAGTAGATTTAACTTCTAGCAATGTTGTAGTACCCGAGTCCAGAAAAGACCGGGCTCAGACTCAAAGATCATAGTCGAGACCAGCTTATTCCAGTCTGAGTCCAAAAGCTCCTAAAAATATGGTCTTGTCCAGATTTGAGGACTATAATACTGGCTTTTAATCTGTTTATTTTATGCATTATATTGTATTTGTATGTATGTAGGTATATGTCTGCAATGGAACTTGAATGTAAATGCCTCTTTTCAAAAATCAAACAACAGAACAAAAATCTGTTAATTAATTTTGCTTTCTCTCTGTGTGTGTGTGTGTGTGTGTGTGTGTGTACATTTTGACAGAATTGGGATCCATGGGAGGTGAGCAAGCTTTTGATTGTTTACTCAAAGTTGTAGTGTTTACCAGCATATATAAATAACCTTTCCTTTTAATTCAGACAGATTCTTAAGCAATTGTCAATTATTTAGCTAATTCTGAAAGCTGTGTCATTCAATATATTTAATGGTAAGGGAAATAAATCTGGCTTTGTCAAACAGCTGCAAAACAGCTATTCCATTAAATTTCCTTTCACTGCAAAGCTTTCCTGCATAAAAGTTGTAAATGTCTGTCTGTCCTGCTTTAGCACCAGTAACTGTCCATGATATTAATGTCGCACGTCCCACATCATTGTGCGTCCGGCTGAAGAAATGCTATGTTTTACACTCTCTCTGGCTCCTCATTCTTTCTTCACTCTGGTCATGCTTCTCCTGGCTCCCACATGCCCCCTTCCCACCATTCCCCTCACTGCCCTATTGCCCACCCCCTTGCCACATGTAGCAAACAGAGAAGGAAGCTGAGGTGCCACAGACATGGGACGATGATGGTACCCAGACTGTGCACTCTGGCTGGGGCGATGATGGCACCCAGGCTACCTGGGATGATGATGGTAGCGAACCTGTGCATGCTCCGGCCGCATTGCCCACCTGGAATGATGATGATGATGAGGGCTCTCAGCTTGTGCAGGGGAATGACAATGATTCTACCCCACAGGCCCAGGGGTGGGACGATGATGGGGCTCAGGTACAAATCTCATAGAGCTAGCTGACAGGAGCTGAGCTGCGCTGTAGAGGTCCTGTTGCTGTAAGCATCACTGGATGGGAGCAAGAAAATGCTTAGCATGGCAATTGGGAGAATGCTGGTAGCAGCGCTAGTAGTATTAGTAGTAGTAGTTACTGCTATAACCAGGCTTGATATGTTATGAGGATAGCTGTGTAATTTGCATCTTTTTGTTCTCTCTTTCAATTCTTGGCTCTCTCTTGAAATTTCTACCCTTTATTCCTCAATCTATATTGGCCCTCTTCTTCTTTATCTCCCGGTCTTTCCTTTTTGCAGGCCACAGAACAGGCAGTTGTTACAGAAGAGGCAGTAGCTGAAACTGTAAGTGATGTAAGTGAATAAAACAAAGCACAGCATATGGATGCAAAATTGTAAAAGATCTGATAATCAAACCCAAAGCAAGAGACTAAAGGACAAACAGGAATACTATAGGTGACCCAAAATTTGCGGCAACATACACTACTGTTCAAAGGTTCGAGTATATTAGAAGGATTTCTGAAGAAGCAAGTCTTTGCCATCAGCTTTGCCATTACAGTTTAACAGTTATTTAAAATTGTAATAATATTTCATAATATTACTCTGTTTGATCTTGGTGAGCCTGCTTTCAAAAACATTAAAAAGTCTTACTGTCAGAGACATAGCTGTCTCAGGTCCTTTCCCAGTCCAAATTCCCCTTTCTTGTCTCCCATGATTTCCTGTCTGTCCTTCTACTGTCCTATCTAAATAAAAAAAGACCAAAAATATGACTAAAAAAAAAAAAAAAATCTTTCCGACCCCAATCTTTTGAACAGTAGTGTATGCTGATAATCAGGTGAGGGCTCCCTCTGGTGGACCGACGGAGTAGCTGCAGACTCCACAATCTCACCTAAAGACATGAAATGGTACATTAGGGACTCTTCAGCATGCCAGGCACTAAGAGGAGCAGATTTCTAATGTTAATAATTTTAAAAAGTATAAATATATGTCTTTGCTTCCAGACTGCAGTAGCGACCACAGAGAGCACAGAGAGCACAGAGAGTGTAGAGATGCCAGAAGCCTTCCTGTTCAAAGTGAGTGCAAAATTATGTTCTCATTTAATTCTGTTAATCATAGTTATAAGCAGAAAAAGTGAAACGTGTATTTGTGTGAATATAGGTGAAAGCAATGCATGACTACAATGCCAATGACTCTGATGAGTTGGAGTTGAAGGCAGGAGATGTGGTTCTGGTTGTGAACTTTGAAAATCCAGACGATCAGGTTCGTATAGTCGTTTATTTTGACCAGCTCTTACCCAAGAGATCTCAGTGGTGTTCGGTTAAGATCATCTAACTGACTTTGTGCGCTTACAGGATGAAGGGTGGTTGATGGGAGTCAAAGAGACTGACTGGATTCAGCATAAAGATCTTGGGAAAAAGGGAGTCTTTCCTGAAAACTTCACACAGAGGATGTGAGCGCCTGTGATCAGCTTGATCTGTGACACTGTTACCCCTTCTATATTATTCCGTTTTGCTTCCTTCGAAAATGCAGACAAGAAAAACTGTACTACACCAACAAATGCACAGTCACAGGCAATCTGCTGGTTATGTTTGTGGAAGTTGTTGACAGGTTAGTCTTTGCGTTGTTTTGGCTGTCCTCATCATGACTCATATTTGTCATGCTATAAGTATAAAGATTGAATCAACCTTTGACAAAATAAGTGGTAGTAGTTTTGCCTTTTCTAATGGAGGGAGTAACATACCCAAAGTAAGTCCTTGCTGTAAATGTTTTTAGACTAGCCACTCTTAACCATTGTCCCATTCTGAGGGGAAAAGTTTTAAAATGTCATACCTGAAAGACGAGCTCCCAAACTGGTGAGAAAATAGTCTCTATAGTCTGAGCACTATTTGAGCTGCATGATATATAATTGTCACAGGTGGAAAAAAAACAGTATTTCTTTTTAAATGGTGAATTCCCAGCTAACATGTTCTAAGAATGTTTTGCTAATGTTCCCATTAAGTTATAATAATGTTATAATATCTTTTAAAAAAAATTTTTTTCTTTTACGTTGGTTATGCGTTAATGTTAAGGGAACATTATGGGAACATTTCAAAACATTTAAAAAACATTAGATGAACATCCAACGGAAACGTTCCATGTGCGATGTATTCGTGCTGATGTTTTGAGAACATTATTAAATACCTGATAACTTTGAAAAAATTAATGCTAATGGAAGAACGTTTGTTCATAACTTTGAGAGAACCTTCTGGAATGTTAGCAAAAGTTGTGAGAACGTTCCCTGTTAGCTGGGTAATTGTTTGACCGCTCTGTCAAAGATCCACCAGCACCATTTCTGCATGTTTAAATCAGGAACAACAAACTAAAAGTAAAAATAAAACAGACTAATATACTTAAAGGAGTATTTTGTCCATCTCATTAAGTAACAAAAACCATATGCACCTGTTCCATATGCAGTTAACGTCGACATTAATGAGGCTGATGTATTTAACCCGGGACTCTTGCTCAGGTTATATGTTAATGAACCTGTGTGCTGTTTCTGACTCTTAGCTTTAGTGTATATGCGATATTACGGTCCACAGATGTTTTTGATAAAGTCATTTCCGATATTAACATTTGATTAATACTTCACTGTGCAAACAGAGTCACATACACATAATTTGTCTCGGTCATTCAGTAAAATACAGTTTATATTCCGTGAAGTAGAATTTCTTAACATGTAATGCAATAAACTCTGCACAGATTTTTAATTCTTTATTAATTGTATTCATAGATGTGTTAGAGATATTGGCAAAGTGTGGATATTAATGCTCACTTGTGTGAGTTTTAGTACAGTGCAACATTCAAAACTGACTCAGAATATGCATAATATGACTTCAGTCCTCTTACACTGTATTTATAGTTTTATTTTTGTACATCGTGCGGCAAATGAGAGTTAAAATGATTCTATGTGCCATGAACACTGGCTTATAACTGGGGTCTTTCTCTGTATTTTCGTGTCTGATCAGAATTTACCATCCATCCCATAGCAACAAGAGCAGAACAGGTTTAGTGTATCTGAGGTTATGAACTTTAATAAGGACCGAACTCAAGTCGGTATGGCAGAGATATTGATTCTCCGGTCATCTGTTGCGCTGAATGAGAACTTGTTTGCTTTTTGTTTGGTTCGGTTTGTTTGTTACTCCTGATCTCTCTAATTGGATGTGTCATGTGACCCAAGTTTTCGGGGGAGTTCTTGCCACGCTTCACCAGTTTTGAAGCAAGTGTGTGTGTTTGCTTTTTGTACCCTGTACTGAGAAATCAATGTGTTCTGTAGAGACTGATTACTGAGTTATTTAAGCTGCCAATGCATCTTTAATGACCTCTCGCTCAAGCTCCTAATTAAATCGAAAGTCCCCAGAATGAGTGGACAAACACTTCCTCCTCCTGTATTCGAGCGCAGTTACGATATTTGCTAGCGTTGTTGCATTTGTAGTCGTGAACATTGTGTAGTTTTGTTGGGTTTCGTCACTAAAGATACAAATTCTCTGAACATATCTATATCTGTAATTAGTGTGAATGTGAAAGAGGCATGCTTAAATCCACGAGCAGTGTGTCTGTGTGTAGTGACTTGATGTTTTCTTGCTTTGGTGGCCTGGGAAACCAGGGTCACTTTACGCCACTATAAGCCATGAGTGTATCATTCTACAGTCCTGTATCCTGCTGACTCACCAATGCTAATAAACATGGATTTAATCCTGTCATTTTTCCACTGTTGTGTCCAAAACTGTTCACATTCAAATAGACGATGCTGCTGCAAAAACAAAAAAAACCCTAAACTCCTTTTTTTCATTTTTTTTTTACTTTACATGTGTTTTAGTATTTCAACTCATCCAAATGAGTGCACTTATGTTAAAATGTACTTTAAAGTAAAACTTTTAAGATGACATTATTGCAAAGTGCTCTTTTTAAAAGTGTACTTAAAGGGATAGGTCAACCAAAAATGAAAATTATCCCATGATTTAATCACTCTCAAGCCATCCTAGGTGTATATGTCTATCTTCCTTCAGACAAACATAACGGAGATGTATTAAAAAATATCCTGGCTCTTCCAAGCTGTATAATGGTAGCCCCCCCCAAAAAATCATCCACCATTATAAAAATAATCCACTGGAGCTCCTCTTCTCTTATATCAGAATCCTCCAACATTTCTTTTTAAAATTTCACATTTTAGAGTTCTAATTCATGACCGGTGTTTTGTTTTTCTCATTGTGTCAGACGTCGGGTCAGAGGTCACTCTTCTGCCGCAAATGGATGCGTATGGCCGTCTGCTGAAAGCTAGTTATCATAGTTGATAAAGTTTTAAATATGGATATATTTTTTACAAAAATCCATCATTTCACTTCAGATGGCCTTTTTTAACCCCCTGGATTATTTTTATGATGGTTGGATGATTGTTTTTGGCTTAAAAATGTGCCCCTCCCCTTTCACAACCATTATAAAGTCTGGAGGAGCAAGAATGTTTTTTTTTTTAAATATAACTCTGATTGTGTTTGTCTGAAACAAGTCATACACCAAGGATGGCTTGAGGGTGAGTAAATCATGTGATAATATCCGGGATTTTTGTAAGATTGTTTAAAAAACATTGCGATTGTACTCATTTTACGTACATGGAAATGGATTTTTATTTTATTGATATTATATTATCTGCAAGTACAGTTTTTAAAAAGTATAATTTTATGAATTGAAGTACAATACAAATGCGTGTTCGGTACAATTAAGCTCATTCATTTTTTTGTTTAACAGTGGACTTACAATGGCATGCATAATCACATTTCTCCAGAGGTTATATCAGCTTCCTAAGCAAAGCTGTTGCAATAATCCATTGTTATTTTAAGTCAATAGGAAGATAATGATTAAAAGAAGTAATGCTGGTGAAAAACTGCACATTGCATAACTGAGTCAAAGGCCATCATATGAGGAGGAAACAGAGACAAGGGGAGAAAGAATTTAGCTAACATTGTAAACCGTGTCGGACCAAATAGCATTTTAAGGAAATACAAAGAAGGTGGAAAAGAAAGTCAGAAACAATGGTGAAGACTGATAGATGTAAGAAACTGTTTACATGTAAAGAGAAACCTTTGGACTCAGAAAAGCTTGGAAGAATGGAAAGCCTAGATGTGGATTACAGTCCCTCATTATTGCTGAATGTTGCCCTTTCACTGCAAGTAAGTATTGTTTAAATTATATTTCTTATCTCTTTTTCAAGTACATATAACATATAGAGTACAATAAAAGCATGCACTTTAATTCCTGTGTATGAACAAAATAGTTGTTAAACCGAAAGTTCATTTAGTAATTCGAGAACATACTTTCATATTTTACAAATGCTTAATTCTCAAACGCACGTGAATGTGAAGTTCTCGTGAGCAAACTTGGTGAACACAGCAAAAAAAAAAAAAAAGTGTAAAAGTCTGATGTTCTCTGTCTCCACGCAGCATGTGTTGGTACTGTCCTCTGTGTGTGCGTTGGTTGTGAGTGTCCTAATACAGGAAGTAGACAAGGAAAGAATAGTGGCCCATGTGCTCTTCTACTCAGGTATATCTACACTACTGCAGAGCTGGATTGGATCGCGGTAAGGTTACATTTACCACAGTTGCCTTCCATGCAAGTTGTTACATTAGTACAAAACAAATCTATAGGGTTAATTCCAATGTTTCTTCTGTTCTCAGGTTGCCATTGATCCAGGCTCCATCTTTGGACTTTCTGATCCCCGCCCTAGCGTTGCTTTCTGCTCAGTCAGGTCAGAATGGTACTACCCAGAATTAAAAAGTCAAAGACAATCTAATAATCTACCCAATTAAACACACTTACTTCCCCAAACAAAGCTACAGACAACAAGGTCATCGTTTTGTATATGGCACACTTGTAGATACTAATTTGTCAATTTTTATATATATATATATATATACATACATATACACTCACCTAAAGGATTATTAGGAACATTATACTAATACTGTGTTTGACCCCCTTTCGCCTTCAGAACTGCCTTAATTCTACGTGGCATTGATTCAACAATGTGCTGAAAGCATTCTTTAGAAATGTTGGCCCATATTGATAGGAGAGCATCTTGCAGTTGATGGAGATTTGTGGGATGCACATCCAGGGCACGAAGCTCCTGTTCCACCACATCCCAAAGATGCTCTATTGGGTTGAGATCTGGTGACTGTGGGGGCCATTTTAGTACAGTGAACTCATTGTCATGTTCAAGAAACCAATTTGAAATGATTCGAGCTTTGTGACATGGTGCATTATCCTGCTGGAAGTAGCCATCAGAGGATGGGTACATGGTGGTCATAAAGGGATGGACATGGTCAGAAACAATGCTCAGGTAGGCCGTGGCATTTAAACGATGCCCAATTGGCACTAAGGGGCCTAAAGTGTGCCAAGAAAACATCCCCCACACCATTACACCACCACCACCAGCCTGCACAGTGGTAACAAGGCATGATGGATCCATGTTCTCATTCTGTTTACGACAAATTCTGAATCTCTGAATCAAAATCTACCACCTGAATGTCTCAACAGAAATTGAGACTCATCAGACCAGGCAACATTTTTCCAGTCTTCAACTGTCCAATTTTGGTGAGCTCGTGCAAATTGTAGCCTCTTTTTCCTATTTGTAGTGGAGATGAGTGGTACCTGGTGGGGTCTTCTGCTGTTGTAGCCCATCTGCCTCAAGGTTGTGCGTGTTGTGGCTTCACAAATGATTTGCTGCATACCTCAGTTGTAACGAGTGGTTATTTCAGTCAAAGTTGCTCTTCTATCAGCTTGAATCAGTCGGCCCATTCTCCTCTGACCTCTAGCATCAACAAGGCATTTTCGCCCACAGGACTGCCGCATACTGGATGTTTTTCCCTTTTCACATCATTCTTTGTAAACCCTAGAAATGGTTGTGTGGGAAAATCCCAGTAACTGAGCAGATTGTGAAATACTCAGACTGGCCCGTCTGGCACCAACAACCATGCCACGCTCAAAATTGCTTAAATCACCTTTCTTTCCCATTCTGACATTCAGTTTGGAGTTCAGGAGATTGTCTTGACCAGGACCACACCCCTAAATGCAATGAAGCAACTGCCATGTGATTGGTTGATTAGATAATTGCATTAATGAGAAATTGAACAGGTGTTCCTAATAATCCTTTAGGTGAGTGTATATGTGTGTGTGTGTGTGTGTGTGTGTGTGTATTACAATTCAAAAATGTAACATTTTCTATTTGAATATATTTTGAAATATTATTTAGTCCTGTGCAATATTCGTGTGAAACCTGAAAATCTTCTTTATGTATCTCTATTTTACTATCTGTGTACTGTTGTTGTCATTGTTTCTAACTTCTGTCATCGAGACAAATTAATTGTGTACGTGAACATACTTGTTAAGAAATCTCCTTCTGATTCTGAAATCTGGTTCTAACTGTATTGTGTTGTAGGGACTCCTGTGGCCTGCAGGGGGCAGTGTATTGAAGCAGAGGAGCCTGTGGCCCCAGCACACCCAATAAGAGAGGTAGAGCACAGTGCTGTCCGTGGTGCTGAACATTCAGACCACCCCTCCATTGTCATATTGTTCTACAGAAGTGCATAGTAACGTCAGCTTCCACTCACCAAAAAGGCACATCCCATTTTTTATTTATTTATCTTTTCGATAAATTAATATTTCATCTTGATCGTTTCATATTTATCATCTTGATTTGTGTGTGTTTGTTGGTGCTTGTCCATATATATATATAATTATACTTACAGTGCATTCTGTGTGTGTGTGTGTGTGTGCAGTTGAGAGGCATGACTCTGGTTTCAGGTATTGTGCAGTTAGCCGTGGGTTTGACTGGTTTGAGTGGGTTTGCACTGGGACGTTGTGGACCATTAGTTCTGGCCCCTGTCCTTTGCGTTTTGGGTTTTTCCATCTACAGGGAGGCAGCGCTGCTTTGTTCTGATCACTGGGGCATGGCCGCACTGTAAGGAAATTTTTCTGAAGTCTTTCATATTGTGTACTCTGTCACATTTTATATTAGGTCTCTATGCACTTTCATCAAAAAAAGAAAAACTGTTCGATACAGTGTACTTATTGTGTTCATGCTGTATTTCAAAACACATTTGCTGCTATTGAGGTGGGATATGGGTAAGGTTAGGGACAGGTTTGGTGGTATGGTTAGGTTTAAGGTGTAAGAGAAGGTCAACAGTGTAATTACAGAAATTAATTATAATTGCAAATATTTAAAAAATATAAGTACAATGTAATGACATTTATGTACACAATAAAATTTAATTTTAATTTAAAGACATTTAATATAAAGTGAGTCCATTTGTCCATTTGCACTGCAGTCGGTCAAGGAAAGAAAAAGCAGCTTATAATGTTATTCATTTGTAGTCCTTTTTTATTTTAGGAACTGAACAATATAGAAATACCCTGTAGTGATAATAATTGTTGCAAGTGCACATAGACACAGAGTACTCTAAATACAAATTTCTTTCTTTTTCTTTTTTTTTTTAGGGCAGTTGTTCTTCTAGTGATCCTCTCTCAGCATCTGCGCTCCTTTCTGCGGCTGTCTGTGTTCTCAGTCTCCAGGAGACTCTCTGTGAGTTACAGCAAGGGATGGTGCTCAAATTCAGGATGAATTAAAGGTGCAGTAAGCAATTTCTGAGAAATTGAAATTTGAAATCATCCAAAACAAACACACCCCTCGCTTCACGGCTCTGCCCCCAAAATGAACAAACACACAAAGAGTGGATGTCTCTTTATCATAGCTGAATTGAAGCAAAATCATGAAAATATAAAGAGAAGATGACAAATGAACGACATGGAAGAACAAAAAATGAACATCCAGTACACAAGAGTATACAAGCAAGAGTTGGTTGTTAGTCACCAGCAGCACACCAGCTCAAGACAAGCAATGACACTCAAAACTGTCCTGTTACTTCAGCTAACATTACAACAACAGCATATCTTGGTTCTGCGAAACATAGCAAAACCATTGTTACTCACATATGGAGCAGAAACAACGCAACCTCAGCGTCCATTTTCAGGCTTTACCGCTTTCTCAGCACTGGAAAGCTTTTCTAATATTAACACTCTAATCATAACCCTCTGAGCTTTTGTCTTTTGTAGTGTCCCTCAGCCATCTCTCTTTCTACAGTCTTACTTCAAATCTTTCTCCTCCCCCATTATGAGTTGACACACCCCCTACTGCTGATTGGCTACAAGTGTGTTGTGGCGCTCGGCTCGACTTTCAACAGCGTTTCTCAGAAATTGCTTACAGCACCTTAAAGGCTGGATTGCACTACAAGATATTTAAAATCTAAACAGCTTTGAAAACACCAGGCATCATACATTTGGTGTCATTGTAAAATGGTTACAGTGAAAAACCTGGCATCATAAACTAAATGACTGAGGATCACACACTACCAGACTATTAAATCGGTCTGAAAACAACAAACTCATGCAGAAAAATGTGTCTCGCATTACAAATGAAAATACTGTTCTAAAATTGGTTGCAACGTTTGATATATTGTGACTAGATGGTCTAGATGGACATTCACTGTACAGTTGTATGGGAAATTAAACCTAGCTCTGAATTTCGGCAACTTGCATCGACTTAAGACGTTAATACATTTACGGAAAAGTCGTGTAATGTATTCCAACCTTTATTTTGAGAGCCATTGCTGCAAGTGTTTCTTCACTTTTAAAGTTAGGTGACTTTCCACAAAAGAGAAGTTTACTTTTATTTCCAAAACTAGTCTAACACAGACACCTTTGCTTATGATTAATGGGATTTCCTGTTGCACTGGTTGTCAAGCTCTTTTACCGCTTTTAACCTGCTGTATATTAGATCAATGTTTTGCCTGTAAGAAGATTATATTATTGATCTAGGCAAAGTTTCCCACTGAAGATGTGCGTTGTGTTACAGTGATCTTTGGCTAAAATGTTCTTAATTTAATATGGGGCTGAATGTTGTCAAAGCTTATGGGAAACAGTTTGAGGCTTTTTATGAGTGATCGTAAGCTCATATTGGAATCTTGCTTTTGGGAAATTCTTATTGGTTTTTCTCTGCTGTGTGGAACTATACAGTGTTTGACTGTCTAGATATTATTCTCATGCGAGTCTGTGTAAATCTATTAATGTTTGTTCGAATTTTAATATCCCATTTGATGAATTTCTTAATGGTTATTTTTAAATATAAATGCTATATATAGATGCTTAAACTTAAATTAATACTTGTTTTCTTTTTAGGAAATCGGAATATGTTTATGGAATATATAGAATATAAAATAGATTTACACTACCATTTAAAAGTTTGGGGTCAATATGATTTTTTTAAGGAAATTCATACTTTTACTCAGCAAGGATGCATTAAAATGATCAAAAGTGAGTGTAAAGATGTTACAAAATATTTCTATTTCAAATCAATTCTGTTCTTTTGAACTACATGTTCATCAAAGAATATAAATGTATCATGGTTTTCCACAAAAAAATATTAAACAGCACAACTGTTTTCAACATTGATAATAATAGTAAGAAATATTACCTGAACATCAGATCAGCATATTAAAATGATTTCTCACCAAGGATCATGTGACACTGAAGACTGGAGTAATGATGCTGAAAATTCAGCTTTGCCATCACAGGAATAAATTACATTTAATAATATATTAAATTTTTTTTTTTAATTAAATCTAAATTACAATAATATTTCACAAAACAGTTTTCAATATGTGGCATAAATAAATGATGACCTATTTTCAGAACAATTTTTGCTAATTAAATATTAGCAAAATATTTATTACAAATTAATTAGACTTTTTTTTAATCTATGTATGTAAATCAATGACATTCATGCACTAATGGGTCTAAATACGGTTTGGTTTCTTATGATTAACAAATACAGTATATTGTTCTTGGTCTTTGTGTTCGTCCTGTGTAGGTACTTCTATCTGTGATGGTGAGCTGGGCCGTTTGTGCCGCACTGGTGCGGTGGGGTCATGTCCATCTTAACACTGTAACCCAGATGCTCTCAACAAAGAGAAACGCCACCTTCATTCAGCCCACCAACAGTCCACATCTATCTGACTCTGTCTTTCCTAATGACTCTGTACCCTGGCTGGACTTTCCTCTTCCTGGTAAAATGACGTTTTAGTTGCCTTGTGAACCAGTAATAAACTTTATCATGTGTTCAAAACGTTCCTTTTTCTTCAGATGCTTTTTGCTTCTTGTATGCTTTCAGCTTCAGCACTCCCTCTGCTGTCTGGAAAAAGCATTGCAGCAGGAGTGGCTGGAGGCCTGTCTGCCAGCATTAGCTCTCCAGCTGTGTACGTGATGGCAGCTCGGCTCCTGAAGGCTCCTGTGCCCCCAGCACATGCCTGTAACAGAGGCCTTTGTGTGGATGGCATGGGAAGTGTGATCGCTTGCCTGATGGGGGCGCCAGTAGGACTGTGCAGCAGTGTGCCTAATGCATGTGTTATTGGGCTCAGCCAGGTACGAGTATTTATGCATGTCACTGCGGTATGGTGATTGCGCAATTTCTTTTTGCTGTTTATTACAACATCTCTTCATTATCCTTCATGGTGCTTTTTTCTCTCTCTTGCTTTATCTCGCAGTCTGGGTCCCGGAGCACAGTGCAGCTCGCTGGGGTGTTGTTGTTAATTCTGGGTGTGTCTCCTCAATTAGCTCAGATGCTCTGCGCTGTCCCTCTGGCCATACATGGTGATTACTCATTTATAGTTTACTTACTTAAATGTTAAATATCACTGGTAACAATCAGGCCGACCTACTATAGTTGTTTCAGTCTACTGTGCTTTTTAGTATATTTCCTTTCATGTAGTGTGTAATATAGCTGTCTGTGAATGTAAAAGGTCTGAAAAGTGCATGATAAATGGGGTTATTTGTCTCCCAAAAGAAAGAATCAATTGTGAATTGTCTGAAACAATTGTAACAAATTTCCATCATGCCAACCGATGTCTTCAACGTCTACTTTGACCCGCCCTCAAACACTAGGCCTAGGAGAGTT
The DNA here is from genome assembly GCA_038088235.1 of Zacco platypus. Classification (NCBI taxonomy): domain Eukaryota; kingdom Metazoa; phylum Chordata; class Actinopteri; order Cypriniformes; family Xenocyprididae; genus Zacco; species Zacco platypus. The sequence goes on along the minus strand of CM076081.1, from coordinate 11,804,338 downwards.
GGTTTGTGTTGTCAACTTGTCGGGAAGAGCAGAAATTAAGATATAGTAATCGGCGTTTTGTTTCTGACACGCACTGTAAACAGTAGACCAATTACAACACACTGGGTCATCTGACCAATCAGAGCAGGGTAGGCTCCCGGAAAGGAGGCGTGTAGAGAGACTGAATCTTTTATCAATTTGTTTCAGACGCTGAGAAATGAGGTGAGGCTGCATTGAGTATTATGAGAAAATTAAAGTGTTTTTTGACCTTGGATGCATGTAGACCTATTGTAGGAGACCTCCAAAACAAAATTAGGAACTTTTAAAAAAGCGTAGTAGGGAACTTTAATAGCTCTCTGAGCCTTAATGTTTGCTTGTGCTCCTGTTCTCTCAGGTGCTGTGCTCAGTGTGACCTATGCACTTGCTGTAGCAACAGGCATAACTTATTTCCAACATGCCGACGTAGACTCGGGACGCAACATTTTCAACATCGGCTTCACGATGTTCATGTCATTAGCACTGCCACGCTGGTTCAGGCTTCACTACAGGTTTATACAAACAGGTACTAAAACCACACGAGTGAGTGTATTTTCTCAAAATGTGTGAAGTGTATTGTTACTCCTTATTTAAATTTGTTGATTTGGACATGGAGTACATTTGATTGAAAGAGTTTTTATCTTCTTGTGTTCAGGTGTAGCCAGTGTTGACGTTCTTCTTCAGTCTCTTTTAACCTTACCGGTTTTCTTTGTGGGGGTTTTGGCTTTTCTTCTAGAGCACACAGTTTCAGGTAAAACAACACAGAAATGCACCACCATTCAAAAGTCTGGGGTTTTGTAATGTTTTTGGAAGACTCTTAAGCTCACCAAGACTGCGTTTATTTGAACAAAAACACAGTAAGAACTAGGGGTGTAGAGGTTCTGGGTAAAAAATCGAACCGCACCGTTCTCCACCCTCGGTTCGGCACGCACATGCACCACGGTTCATCTTAAATCTGACGATGCGTGGTCTGTTGAGAATAACAATGAGTAAAACAAGCAGAGTTCGGCTAGTTGATGGACATGCATTCTGGCTTCCCAATACGTTAAAACAGCGATGATCACAAAAACATGAACAAAACAGTCACTCTTTGTAAATATTTAGTTTTCTTTCAAATCTTGCACTTGAACAGACAAATTCATCCAGTCTTGGCGAAATGCCTTGCAAACATAGTTTTTGTCTGAAGTGAACAAAAACAGTCAAGAAAGACAACGCATGTGTGTCAGTGTCAGTATTTTGGATCCGTGCATTATGTCTTAAAGTAACAGCAGCCTAATATTCCTTCTGTCTGTTTACTGCTCTGGACTGAATAGCTTTTGTAACTTTAATAATCATTCATCTTTATTTAATTTATACAGTGAAGATTATATGCAATGTTATTTTACATTTGATTGCTTTATTCAATTTCTGTACCTGAAAACTACTGTTAGATACCTAAATAACCTGAAAAGCACTGATTATTTTTTTTGTATCTTCGTTCTATTGTATTCATTTGTGCCGTTGCGTGTAGTTTAATTTTGTTCTTAATTTCATTATTTTTATTTGAATATAGCACCTACCAAACTTTACAGAAACCGTGACCCTAACACCGTGATTATATTACTGTTACACTCTTAGTAAGAACAGTAATATTGTCAAATATTATTACAATTTAAAATGCTCTCTTGTAATATATTTTAAAACGCAGTTCATTCCTGTGACTGCATCACATGATCCTTCAGAAGATACATTTCTTATTATCAATGTTGAAAACAGAAACTGTGATACATTTTTATGACAGGATTCTTTGAAGAATAAGAAGTTTTATTTGAAATAGAAACCTTATGCAACATCATAAATATCTTTACTGTTTCTTCTGATCAATTTAATGCATCTTTGCTAAATAAAAGTATACTTTGAAAACCATAAAAATAAAGTTCTGATTTAATGTATATGATTTCTGGCATTCAGGGACTTTGTCTGAGAGGGGTTTGGTGCGTCATGAAGACACAAAGAAGATTCTGTCTCTCGCTGATCAGCAGCAGGGATACAGCCGAAGTCCTGATGCAGTGTATGACCCTCCTCCACCTGTGATGAAAGTGCTGGAGCTGACCGTCCCCTTCTGTGCCTGCAGAAGCCCAAAGGTGGAGGAGGTGCTAGTGACAGTACCAGAGATGTCTAGCTTATTACCTGACAAGGATTCTGGTGTTGGCAGTAGCTGAGATTTTGCAGCTCATCCCATCTTTTATGTTAATTTTCAAACTGTATTTTACTTGTTTATTTCTGATTTGCTTTTTATAAATTGTATAATGTTTATAACTGGTACAGTCTTCTATGAATACATTGGTTTTTGACTCAAAGACCCCTCATTGTCAAACACAATTTTACTTTTATTCATCAAGGTATTTATTAAGTCATTTTAATTAAGTTAGATTGTTGAGAACCACCAACCATATTCATTTTAGCATGAACTTCTGAGAGCAGAGATATTTGGTCAAGAGACTAAAAAAAAAAAGACAAAGGCTGATATTTCTGTAATCTTTAATTCTGAAAAATAGATCTTTAAATAGTTTTACAAATATTATATAATTTCTGACATCTTTAAGTAAAATGTAAATAATGCCACAAAACAGATAAATACAGTAAGTTGTATGGGAAAATTGAGTATTACTGCATAAAGCACACATAAGGACTACATAAACTGGCAAACTCTTATAACATTGCACAGAGTAAAACTCTTTATTTCATAAAAGTACTCAAAACCCTTATGTATGCTAGATGGAGAAATACAGTGTACAATGTGACCATTAAATACTTGATTAAGTTGGGAAAGACACCTCTACCTTTACAGTGAGAAACCTGTAACTGACCATGTGAATGAATGCAAAAGTCATGATGAACTGCTCTGGATCTGAAAATATTTTCTTCATGTTGTAAAGGCCCAGATTTAACCCAGTTGTAGAGTGGGTGTGTTTGTGTGTACCTTCCAGTCTCATTTCTTTTCTAACACAACTTCCTCCTCCGTCTCAAACCTTATCAGGCCACGTTGGTCTGATCGCCTGTGGTTGCACTGCATACCTGAGTAAAGCAAATTCATCTATAGTTTCCTCACTGCAACGGCTATAACGATATGTTTAGTGAATGTGTATAAGAGAAAAAGTCTGAATAGGAGATTCTGAGTAGATGTGTGTGCGTCTTGGTATATTCGTGATAATGTTCCAGTGTAGGCAGTATAGAAAACCCAAAGAAAAGTGTTAAATATGGGTTTTTAAGATCAAATTTGTCACGTAAATCTCAAATGAGGGTCAACCCACAGAATAGCTACATCCTTCTGAGTCTATTCAGGGTCATAAATGATTGGGTTCTTCATTTCAGAACTTTCTTCACTTCGTTCGCTTTTTAAGATCCTTCCAAAACTCCATCTAGTGACATTCTCGTTCCTTCTGCTTGTTTTCATCTATCGTTGTCCATCATGCTCCAAGGATGGAAGTGTGTTGGATCCAGCACATGAGTCCCAACCCAGTGCAGCAGTGAGGAATACCAGTGTATCCCCACAGCCTGATGTCCAACTGGCCCTCCCCAGTTATAAAGTACCCTGAGTGGGCCAAAAGCCCAGTGAGCCAGCCAGTGTTGGTCCACTGCTGCGTAGCAGGAAGAGACAACATTATTGACCACCACCGTGCCATGGCGGGTAAGCGGAGCGAAAACCCCCTTGTCCTCCTGTATTTGGATCCTAGTGACCCGAGACAGGTGTGTCTGCTGTCCTGCTCCTCGAGTGTACACCACACACTGACCCGGCAGCACGTCACTAGCAAATACAGTTTTCAGCTCTGCACCGACTACAGGCCCTGAGCAGTTCCCTTCCGATACAAATAGGAGATGAGCCGCCGTCAAGCTCAGTTTAGCACCCGAGTCTGTCTCGACGGTGAAGAACTCCTTCTCTGCAGAAGGATCGCGGTCCAGGAAGGCAATGACTTCACTGTAGACGAGTTTCCCACTGCCGTCGCTTTCTGATGAAGCGAGTACTTTCTCTCCAGGCTGTAAGCTGTCCATGGTCTTCACGCTTCCATCCTCAACGGTGACAAGAGCTGATGCGGGAAAACAACCGCCGGTTTTAGCAGCCACAGAATTCTCTGAAATGGACAGAGAGAATATAATGATTCAAATGAACAATAAAATTGCCGTTTTCTCTATTGCGACTCCTTCGGCAGATGTGCACAGTAGCCTAAAACAATTCCAAAGGTCATCTGTTCATTAAAGATTGGGTTTGGATTGTTCAAATGACACAATGCCTTCCTCAGATTAATCTTCAATCTTTAAAACACACACACACACCCAAGCACAAACACACTCCCGCCCACATTGTAAAACCATAAAAATCCAATCAAACTGAAAGCAGTGGCAAAATAACCTGGCGTGCGCAGAGAAACATTTCAAGCGCCATCCCTCAAGCTAATTATTTTTTTTCTTTTCTCACAACACCGGTCAGTCGGTAAAAAAGCAATAAAAGCTAATAAATAACCACTTGATTGAATCTCTGCTCTCTATGTCCGAAAGATGTGGCTGGGGTTTGGAGCCACGTATGCACTACAAAATCCGGAATGAGTCTCAAGTCTCCGTTGAGTCCTACACAAATATTTGGGAAAGGTAAGTACCAAGGCCAGGTGATAAGACAGGCTGAGATAAGAGATCTGAGAAAGGGGACAACAGAGTTGCCGTCTGGAAAACAAAGGAGTTGGTTAATCATCTCACAGCACTTTAGCAGTCAGCCCTACTTCTTAAGGATATTCTCTCTCTTTCGCTCTCTCACATAAATGCATACGTATTTACCCTTATGCACATTTTATTTTATATTTATAAGAAGTGCATAAGGGTAAATATGTATGCATATGCAAAATACACATTTCTTATATACACAAATATTAAAAAAAGTACATCAATTATAAGAAATATATGATGTATCTTCTTTTATTCTATGTTTCTTATGTTTATAGTCCGTGCCAGAAATCTGGCAGTAACTGTTAAAGCTAGCTGAAGAACACACCTATAGAGGACTTTGATAAAGCATAAGCAGACAACAGGTCTTGCTTGTGTTTGCATGCTCTATCACACAGATAACAGAAGTGCCTCACAAATGTCCACACACAGGTCCCATTCCTCTCTAGAAGTGGTGAAATACTCTACAGACCAAAAAAAAAAAAGAATCTGGGTTATAGCCAGCTCTAAACTGAATCTATAGATATTTTTCTGTTTGTAGGAAAATCTGTGCAACTTAAAATTAATGTAAAATAAGCTTTAAAAAAAAGTCCCAGATTCTTCAATCAGAGCAATGCAAAAAGTGCTAATGCAGGTCTGAAGAGAAAACTGCCAGAAGAGACAATAAAATACTGAATGGGAGCACTTTTACTTTCCTGGTTGTCTGGCCAGTAATTTGGTCTCTGGTGACTCGAGTAGAGGCAGGTGTTTAAGGTTTAATGATGTGGTCTGTTACCTGTTGTTACCTTCATCCCAGGTCTACCACTTATCTCACCCAAGTTAATGAGAACTGACCAACTTAACCACAGTAGATTGTCAGCAGACACACCTGATTTAACTGCACACTAAACACATGAATCTTTCAGTCTGGAGTCTCTTTAGTTCAAACAACATAGATCAGACTGGACTCTTTTACCGTCAGTCATAAACCTGTTTCAAGAAAATGTTTGTTTTTTTTAATCAAGATCATAATCCAGGTTGAACCTATTAGATACAGTGATGGGAAAAACTAGATAAATGGCATTCGACAGCTCAGCTATTAATCTAAACTTTTAAAGTTGAATGAATAAAGTCCATGGCTGAATGTGACATGATATTATTTTACACTATTAAAAATACAGGTTCCAAAAAAGGGGGGTTTCACAGTGATGCCGTAGAAGAACCATTTTAGCTCCTGAAAGAACCTGTGAAGAGTTCTTAAAACAACCATTTTTTCTTTATGTGAAGAACATTTTAATAAACTAAAGAATTGTTTTTCCCCCTCTATAAAAAGGACCTTTTGTGCAGTGGAAAGTTTGCACTGATGATTCTTCATGGAACCATAAATTCCAATAAAGAACCGTTATTTTTGAGAGTGCATACAGTAGATTGGATATATATATATATAAATCAAAAGGCATATAGTTGTTATGTAAATAAACAAAGTGATTTACATAGTCTCGGCCCTACCTGACTTGACGCTGCAGTGGATGTGAGCTTTGGACTCATAGTAGACCCAATCAAAACCGGCCTCCACCGCTAGACGTGCCAACATGCCATATTTATTGCGGTCGCGATCATTGGTGGTGATATCGACAGCTCTTCCTTCGTAATGCAGTGAATCTTCAAAGTGATTGCCGTCTTCATCCCAACCCTCTGTCACCCTGAGCTTCACCCCGGGCCACATGTTCATCACAGAGATAGCCAGAGAGTTCAGCTTATCTTTACAGCGCTGTGAACGCAACAAGGAAAGATGTTTAGACCTGGGATACACACGTGGAAGATGATGGAGTGCCTTCACTGGAGTTTTGCAATAAACGCGCAAACAAGACAAGTTATAACTCCAAAGGGCAAAACAGACTGAAAGACAACATACATACAATCACAGGGCAAGACAAAGGAGAGGTAGAATTGATACAAAGAACACTGACTTCTGTAAAAATAGAACACATAATTCAGAGCTCTGCAAATGGTCATGGATCACCTCTTAAGAAAGGTGAAGTTTATTGATATAACACCACAAATATTATGTAAATCAACAGGCTTATCTCTAGATCTTATTTAGATAAAGATGCATTAGATCCCTTTTATATAAGTAACTTTTTAGATATCATCTTGAGGATTTAACTTCCCTTTGTTTACCATGCAAAACTTTCTTTCTACTGGATTCTTTCCAGCAATTAATTGGTTTGCTTTCCTAAATAAATTTGCATTTGCACACTAATTAGAGTTTCTGTAGTCCTACCTTTTCCACATTAACTTGTCAGACCGTTTTTGTTTTTAACCCAGGCACCTCGCCTTCATGCCTGAAGAATTTGTTTTCAAAAGCGCCCACGTAAAACATTACATAATGACAAATTATTGAATCACGTGGAGAAGAACTGAGTGATGCTTCAAACCACAAATATATACTGACTTATTTTTACCACACCACAGGTATTTTTCAACGACCAAGATACAAAATGTGTCCAAAATGTTGAGTGATTCACTTTTACTCATTTCACCAAACCACATTCACCACCCTTTAGAATACACAAGGCAAATTTGCTATTAACAGCAAATTTAAGCATGGAAACAAGTTGCAAAAGCACAGATATACTGTAGCTAACCACAGTTTCAGGCAATATCTGCTCCATGATTTGGAGAGGAAATAAGAGTTATAAGTTTATGGTTCATGTATGATTTATTTATAAATTACTTCAATATACCACAGACTAAATGGAAAGGTTACTTATTTTGAGTCTAAGAAGTTAAATTATATTTAATATTCGTTTTAAAGGTTAAAATAAGAAGTTCTCTTGTTGGTGTTAGATGATTGATTCATTTATTTATGATGCTGGTTAAGTATGACATCAAAAATTATTTCTATATCGTTTGCATGCAAAATAAGCCTTGTTATTTTAGAGTCATTGCGTAAAAGCGAAGATCACAAGAACATATCAAAAGTTTTTGACGGGAAAACTTGTAAGTTCCAAGGAGAACATTCCAAAGTCATACAAATCTTTAATCGTTTAGAGTACAATCGGTTTTCTGCTTTACCAATACCTATGCTAAGAACCTGCAATGTAACATTAGTAACTTTTTTTAATTACCAAAGAATCATATAACCAAACTGAAGTGCCTAAACAGTTTGTTTCAAAAGCATACGATTCTTTGCTGAACCATCAAAGAAGTGATCCCAAGTAACAAACCGCTGTCAGCAATCAATTCCTCTGAAAGCTGTGAAGATCGATAAGAGCGCGTCGGTGGGACTGAGCAAAGGGCACACCGTTAAACAACAGGTTTAATGCGCTCGCAATCGAATCAAAACCATTGAGTGTGTTTCTAATGGGCAGATAATGGAATTCATTCCAGCTGCATTATCCAAGTGTCGCTCACCTGCGTCATGAGTCGATCGGCACCTGTGTTCTCCTCATCTTTGAAGATGATATCGGGGTTGTAGTTCGGTGTGAGATCTTTAAAGCGCTCCGAGTTCCTGGTGATTTTGCCATCGTGTCTCCCACTGGCTCCCAGTGTCTTCTCGGCTACGTTTGGACTAAACTGCTTGTAATTAAGGGGTGTCAGTTTCTTTGGAGGCCGCCTTTTCCCATGTCCCCTCCCCGGCCCACAGCCCTCGTTAACAGGTGCGAAAATCAGGGCGCAGCCGACGAGGAGCCCAAACACTACGGGGAGACGCATTCCACCCCAACCGGCCGGGCACTCCGACACGGAGTGGTACGGTGGCACAGCTCGCCGTTCAATGAGAAACTACCCCCAGCGAGATCCTTATTCCCCCCCACGGGGTAAAATATGGGGAGGACAAAACCTCTACTTCTTTATCACCCTTATCCTCGCCATCGTCCGTGCGTAAAAGTCGCTTTACGCAGAGGCTGTCACGGAGAGCCGCCGGAGAAAAGATCCAGTGATACCAAATATTTAGTGCCCATAGAATGCGAAACGTTGGTCTCTCGAGAAAATCACCGAAATGAGAGTGAGCAGGCAAGTCCATTTATTTATCTAACAGATTCTAGGAGAGCGATACAGGGTGACTCCGACGCACACTGGGAGAGCTGTCAGAGAGACTGCTGCCGCTGCTGTCTTTGAATGAGCACGTCCTTTGGCGCACGTCAAGTGATCTGAGTTGCCCGGCGCACTAAGACCGCACCCTGCCAGTTTTTTGCCCCTCTCTATCCCTGCCTGCCACTCCTCCCCATGGGTCACATTGGGTGCGTCGTATACCCACCGGCTCCCTTTAACGCTTCACAGCGCCTGGCTGGGCAAACACAAGTCTTGGGGAAGAACTGTGGACTCAGACTCTCCCATTCATAGATCCACAAATAGAGAACGAGCCTGCCTGCTCCTCAAACAAACGTGAGCGACTGTTGCCCTCCCCTACCTGTTTATAATACTGATACGCTTAAGGAAACACATATATAGGCTAACCTGGCGAACTCATTTGAATGATTGATTTATTGATCAGAACCGTTCAGTTTTGGTGACAGGTGTAACGATGTTGCTTATGAGTCAAAGTGATTCCCGCCTTATCTTACATCGATTGATTAAAAGTCAAAATGGTACTTAAAATAATATTGTCTAGACTGTAGTAAGAGAAAAGGCATTCTTAATAAAAGAAAAAATGTTTGCATTAATAGTTGCAATGACATTATCATAATAATAAGCCGCAAATGAGTTGTTTTAAAAGTATTAATAATATGTGAAACACTTTTATATAACCAGATCAAAGGCAATGTGGTGTAACAAATATGACGGAAGCCATTTTGTTATCATGTGACCACTTTAGCCCCTCATGACTGTCAGGTCATTTTAAAAAAATCACTTTTTTTACTTATTAAATGTAATTAAACTCCATATTCATGACTTAATTCATGGTGTGTGTGTATACATGTATATTTACCATCACAACAATCATTTAAAAATTTAAACTGTGGAAGGTTTTTTCATTCTTTTTACTGAACTCTAAAAGATCATCATTAAATCAGATTTTTTAAAAAAAAAAAATGTATGAGCCTGACCTGGACACATTTTAAAAAGATTTCTCATTGGGGCATCTTTTTTTCTTTCTTTTTTTTACCCTGACCCTTATGTGAATAAATAATACCTTATAGACAAGACATGCAGTGATGCATGTTTTTTTGTTGTTGTTGTTTGCATATTACAGTCTCCAGGTTCCACGCACATCAGTGGCTCAATGGTTCTTATTTGTATCGGATATTATGATACAGTGCTCCAGTGTGTGCTGAGGTAATGGGTAGTGGTGGGACCTGCATGAGGGGTTCACTGTTTAAATTGAAGATGAAGCTGGTGAAGTCGGTAGCATATAGGATGGAAGACGGTTACACAGGAGCAGCTCTATTCTACAGCACTGAGAGAAGACGCTCCACTCACACAAGTGACGACTGTGTGGATGTAGCCAGCGGTCAGCACCTTAAGAACAGATATATCCACGACACTCAAACTCTGTTCAATTTCTCTTTAAATGAGGCAAAGGAAACAGACCCAAGTCTTCCAAATTAGCTCTGCAAATATTTGCCGGAAAGGGGCTAGTGGTTTTGTGCCCATTTCAAAAGCAAATTTAACAGACGCGGTGTTTGGTGTTGATTTATTTTTTAATTATTTATGTCTGTAAATATCAAAATATTTTAGGATTGGGGTTTGGTGTGTCCTCATTTGGAACAGGGAGTTAAAGAGAGTAATTGAGCGGGTGAGGAAAACACTACTGTCACTCTTTCAATCAAACTCACTGTCACCTTGACCACTTGGTACAAGTCAGTGTGAAACTGTGTGGCCATCTTACCCGTCCCTCGCTCTCGCCATCATGGCCCGGTATGTTCCTCTAACCATTCATTCAATGGTTTGTTCTTTCCCTTCTTCCTTCATTCTCTCTCTCCTTTATTTCTTTCCTGCCAGTTGTTTAAAAGCCTTTCATGGTTATATCGAACTCTACCTGCTTTCTTCCTTAACTGAACCAATCAACATGTTGGATGGATGTCTATCATAGGGCTAACACACATAGACACACATCTCTTTGAATTGTGGGGGAAACAGGAGCATCTGGAGGAAACCCATAGGGAGAACATGCAGACTCCACACAGAAAAAGCCTACTGGCACAGACATAAGTCCCAGGCTGTGTACGAAAGAGTTATCCATTGAGCCACCTGGCAGCCCCATAACTGGATCATATCCTTAATTATAAAAACAATCACTTCATTTACAATCACTCGAGTCTTAAAGAACTGTTGCCAAACTGTTCCCTAAAACTTGTACTTCCAATAGCTCACGTTTTACAGATAGATGGTTTTATCTACAGATACACATGTCCTCATGAGATCCAGGTACGCTTAAGCAGTACCAGCATGCGTGAATGGAATGCAATGGATAAACTTGTCTTCAAATTTTTGCATCTTGACTCTGGAGATCACAGAGACACAATTACAGAGCGTGTGGATCCCTCGAAGCGTGTCCTCTTCCTTTGATGGACGTAAATAAAGACATGGCTCCTTGCAGGCCTGCTTATTGAACTTGGCTGTTGACAATGCCTCAGAAGTGGTCGGATCCAGTCAGAAATCTCTTCTACCCTCAAGAAAAGAGCCCACGTCCTTAAAGGCAGCACATCAGCGGCTGTTCCCCGTCAACCGGGCGATGGCAGTGGTTCAGACACCAGCCCAGGCTCTTTTAGCGAGAGTCCATTGATGTAGCAGAGTTATTAATTTGCCCTGTGAAATAAGAGGACACCCGGGCCAAAACAGAGGGAGATGGGTGCCTTTCAAATAATGCCAGCCAAGGAGCCTTTCATCTGCTGTCAGTGGGGTGAGTGAACTGAGTCTGCTGGGTTCTCACATGGGCACCAGGGCTACCCACGGAACTAACCAACAAAGGGTGTGCAAGAGGGACAGGGAGAGTGAGTGCGGAGAGGGAGGAGGAAAAAGAGAGAGAGAGAGAGAGAAAGAACATGGGCAACTTGGTGTTTATCCACTATTAACTGGTAAACAACTCTGTTTTTAGTTGTTTTCGTCCTTTGGAATGGCGTTCTTGTGGATTGTGGTGGGATTCGGTGTTCTGTGAGCTGCTCTTTCACTCCCCTCAAGGTAATAGCAGTTTTTTTCCCTCACCGCTTCCTGCTGTCTCTAAGAACCTCAGGGGAAAGAGCCCTCAAACTGCATGATAAACCTTGTAGGGTCTTAACAGCCTCCATACTTCACACATTCTTCACTCGGAGAAAAAAATGTGCAAAAATTGTACCTTTAGGGGTAAAACAGCTTGTCACTTGGGCATTACCCTTAAGAGGACAACTTTGTACCTTATCTATACTTAAAACGGGGGTGTCCAATCCTGCTCCTGGAAAGTCACTATCCTGCAGAGTTTAGGTCCAGTCCTGATTAAACATACCTGAACCAACTAATGAAGGTCTTCAGGAATGCTAGAAACTTACAGTTAATTGTATCGGGGGAGATTAGAGCTAAACTCTGCAGGAACAGGACTGGACACTCCCGCATATTAGTACATTAAAGTGGTAATATGTACCCATAGCAAACTGACATGAACCTTTTAGGGTTCAAAAAAAAAAAAACTCCATTTGAGGGTATTGCCCAAGTGAAAAGGTATTGTACCCCTAAAGGTGGATTTTTTTGCACTTTTTTTTCCTGAGAGTTAATGGGGTGCTCCATTTTGCAGATTTCTTCATTGTTCTATGCCATAATGTGCATTTTGTGTTCACACTGATAAACGCTAAAATTAAGACAAAACCACCCTTAATCCCACCTTAATCCCAACTTCACTGAGCACTCATGACGACTGGACCCATTCTGAAGTCTCTGGAGGCCTCTATTTTGATTGGACCAGTGACAGGAGATGTCACAGAATTCATTCATGCATGCAAGGAGCTGTGCAGCGTCAATGTCTGATTACTCTATTCCTCCACATGCAGTGAAGCACGAGGAGTGGTTGGGGCAGTCACAGCTGGAGCAAGCAGGGAAAAAATAATACCAGAGATGTATAAAAGCAGAGGCTAAAAGCAGACTGAGCTAGCCGCCTGCTAAAAAAACAAAGCACTGCCCAGGGGACAAGCACAGGGTCGGGCAGTGTGGACCGGACTCGCCACAGCCGCGTCTCCACACGTTAGTGCTCCTGCCAAATGGCTGTAATTGAGGCCTAAAGTCAAGAGCCCTGAATAACTCAATGCATCAATAGCAGCCTTTAGGACCTCCCCCCTCTATGTTTCTCTTTACCTTCATAACCGACCTGAAACCGCTTTTTTTTTTCTATGGTTGAGCTTAAACCTCACCCACCTCCATGGTTGTGGTGACCTTTACTCTCGGCTCAATATATTGTAAGATAATGAGATGAAAGGTGGGTTTCAGTGTTTCCGTTTCTAGAATAACCTCTATTGAAGCTTTCTTTTGTGTGTGTGATTAAAGAATTTTTGTTATGTAACTGATGCAGCACATTTTGAAGTCTAAATTGATTGCTTGTCCATACACCAGAGTTCAGGTAAAGATGTCGCTCTGATTGTGGCCTATACTAAAAGAACTCAAAAAAACTCAAATCTGTTAGTGGTTCATGGGGATACTGATAACAATAAAGATAGCAATCATAATGTACAATTCTGTTTGCGTAAGTGATAGCTGTGGAGGGATCCATGCTAATGGCAGCGTTTAAAATGAAGTAGGGCACATGCTGCACATTTCTGCCTGTTTATTGGTCCTACTGGGTTCTTCTCTCAGGCTTCAGAGGCCTGGGCTGCTTTTTTCCTGCACGCATGCCACAGCTGTGGTCACTGTGGTGATGTTTCACTGCTCAGAATGGATTCACCAGCTCAAAAACGTTCTTATTATATTTATATTTTACTATACCGCTGCTGCCCTTGCCAGCTGTGTACTGGCTAACAGCCTGTTTCCTTTAAATAGGCTGTGACAATATGATTAAACAGCTAAAATGAAGGTAAACATCAACATTCAGTGCCCAGTATTGACATAGAGCCCACAAGCAAAAAAATTCTGGATTTTAGGCCTCAATTTTTCGCTGAGAGGCAAGACTGAGGAAAAAGGCAAGAGTTCAAATGAATCTCAGTGAGTTTGATATTATGACAGAAGCTGTCAAGCTGGTTTAATTGTGCTCATACTAGCCGTTGCCAGAGCTTCTGCGCTTTAAAGTGATCAGGTTGTACTGATCTTCATGAAAGGATCTGTTGAAAATATGCGAGACGCATCCCTTGCTTTGTTCTGAAAGGTGGTGCTACAATACCAGGGAAAAATGAAAGCGGTAATTGAGGGAGGAGAATAGAACAAGAAGACAGAAAAGCGAAGGACAGACAGTGAGAGCATTGCGCAATAACGCAAGGGGGGAACAGTGAGGAAAAGACAGAACAGATCCTGCGTGTCCATGTTGTATGGGTTTGTCTCGTGATCTTCTGTGGGATGCCGCTGTCACCCCGGCTGTGGCGAGTTGCTGCGGTGCTGCTGCAAGCTTCAAAGACTGCAGGCCTGCCCGCAGCCGTAATTAGAGGGTGCTTGCTTGGATCTGGGGACAAGCTAGCGGAAAGTGTGCGCAAGTGCACACACTATACGCTTCAGTAGCAGCAGGCTGACATGGATGAAGGGAGGGATAGCATCCTACTCTCATCTATCCCACAGTAGTCTCTCTCTCTCCCTGTCCATCTGTTTGTGTCTGTCTCCGTCAATCCACAGCCCAGGCCTGGAAGGAAACCGTAGTGCTGTAGATGTAGCCTATCTGGGACGGTGGCTAGGAAGTCTGGGCCTCCTGACTGTATATTTCTCTAGGCCCCTCACCTTTTTTAAGGGAAGTTTAGACAGAGATGTGGTCTCGTGGCTGGTGCACAAGCTCTGACACATGGCGCTTATATGCTTATATGAGTGCAAATCCCGCTTGAGCCATTTTCTTATTCTACCACAAACACAGACATAGATTGAAGGACAGTAGATTTCAAATCATATTTACATTTAGTCATTTAGCAGACGCTTTTATCCAAAGCGACTTACAAGTGAGGAAAACAAACAAGCAATTCTTCATGAATTGGCAAATAACACAGGACGTGCTCACAATACAAGTTCCATACATTGCTCAGTACCATAAGCTAGAGTAGGAAGGAGTATTTACATGTTTAGTGAATTTTTGGGATGCCAGTACACACCTGGTTAATCAGTGTATCACACTGAGAATGCAAACAGCTCAAATAAATGTTTGTGATTTTGTAAATTAAAGAGATAGTTCACCCAAAAATGAAAATTGTCCCATGATTTACTCACCCTCAATCCATCCTAGGTGTATACGACCATCTTCTGTCAGACTAACACAATCTGAGTTATATTTAAAAACATCCTGGATATTTAAAAATATCCATGTTTAAAACTTTATAAACTAAAATAAAAAGCTTCCAGCAGACGACCGTACGCATACTGCGCAAGTCGACTTGCGCCACAAGAGTAACCCCTGACGCAGGATGTAGGAGTATCGTAAGCTTAGACGCCTCTCACAGTTTAAACAAATAGGGCTGTGCAACAAACTCAAGCTCCTCTTATACAAAATATCCTCAGTCATTTCTCTTTTTAGACTTCTAATTCGTGATCAGTGTTTTGTTTTTCTCCTCTGCACTTCCGAGTTCGTCATTGCGCCATGCGTCAGGTCAGAGGTCACTCTTCCGCTGCAAAACAATGTGTAGATCTGTTTGCCAAAAGTTAGTTATTAAGTTTTAAATATGAATTTTCTGGAGCTGTCTGGGTTACTTTTATGATGGATGGATGCACTTTTTGGGCTTCAAAAGCTCCATTCACTACCAATACAAAGCTTGGAAGAGCCAGGATATTTTTAAATATAACTCTGACTGCATTCGGCTGAAAGAAGATAGTCATATATACACCTAGGATGGTTTGAGGGTGAGTAAATCATGAGATTTTAAGATTTTCAATCTTAGGTGAATGATCCCTTTAAGTAAAATATAGAAATATCTAAATATAAATACATTGAAATACATTGAATTAATTACACTAGATCCTACAGCGATCCTACTGGAAATATTGTGGCATCCTTGGATCTGTGGGCCCCTAGAATGATTCCCACCTTTCACCCCATTAGCAATGGCCCTCAGCCTACTGCTACAGGATATAGTCAGTTTGTGGTTAAATGTACCTGGTTATTTCCTCAGTTTAATGATTTAGTGGACACCAGAGGATTACTGCAACATCCTTTCATCATTCCTTAAAAGTCTGTCATTCCACAACTCTGTCTCAGTTGCCCTCTTTAGTAAGCCATTAGCACACGCTGTGATGATGAATCAGTTCATTATCACAGCCACATCTCCGCCGGGACTGTTAAATGCTGTTTACGATCAGCACAGCAACATAGTGGTCCTTTTTTTGCTAATTTTAACCTCTTCCCTATCTGTCTTCAGGTCCCCTCACATTCCCTGTCTCAGCTATATACAGAGGGAGACCCACAGGCCTGCAGTATAGCTAATCTGACCACAGGTAAACACTGTCTTACCACAGACATGCTCACTTAGCGCTATAATGGACAAAAATACCACACTGCAATGAATGCACACTCACACATCAGTGTACACACATACACCTTAAAGCAGACTGACTGTTTGTTGCTCAGAGAGAGCTTATATCATTCAGGGTTTTCCAAGAAACACCACAACTTGATTCATGACACATTTTCTGTCCTCATGGTTTGTGTATATATCCAGTGCCTTACAGTAAATTTTCCCATAGTGCATTCGTCTGACGCAAGGTTTGAAAGGGGAGAGTAAGGGACATAGAGCTGATTTACACAAACACAAAATTAGATGAGTGATAGAGAAGGGGATGGTCAGGATATTTTCAGCTTGCTAATGTTTAGTCACATTATTTGAATTATTGTTATTTATTTATTATGTTGTTTAGCAGCAATCAGTAAGCAAATCATGCTCTATGTCCTGCTATTATACACCGATCAGGCATAACATTATGACCACCTTCCTAATATTGTGTTGGTCCCCCTTTTGCTGCCAAAACAGCCCTGACCAGTCGAGGCACGGACTCCACTAGACACCTAAAGGTGTGCTGTGGTTTCTGGCACCAAGATGTTAGCAGCAGATCCTTTAAATCCTGTAAGTTACGAGGTAGGGCCTCCATGGATCGGACTTGTTTGTTCAGCACATCCCACAGATACTTGATGGGATTGAGATATGGGGAAATTGGAGGCCAATTCAACACCTCAAATTCATTGTTGTGTTCCTCAAACGATTCCACCATATTTGCATGGGTGGATTATCAGGGTGCATTATCCTGCTGAAAGAGCCACAGCCACCAGGGAATACCGTTTCCATGAAAGGGTGTACATGGTCTGCAGCAATGCTTAGGTTGGTGGTACATGTCCAAGTAACATCCTTAGGGATGGCAGGACCCAAGGTTTCCCAGCAGAACACTGCCCAAAACATCACACTGCCTCCGCTGGCTTACATTCTTCCAATAGTGTATCCTGGAAGGTTGTAATAGTGTATCCTGTGTTCCCCAGATAAGCTACGCACACACACCTCACCATCCATGTGATGTAAAAGAAAACGTGATTCATCAGACCAGACCACCTTCTTCCAATGCACCATGGTCCAGTTGTGATGCTCATGTGCCCACTGTTACGGCTTTTGGTGGAGGACAGGGGTCAGCATGGGCACCCTGACTGGACTGCAGCTATGCAACCCCAAACACAACAAAAAGCGATGCACTGTGTGTTCTGACACCTTTCTATCAGAACCAGCATTAACTTCTTGAGCAATTTGAGCTACAGCTCATCTGTTGGATCGGACCACACGGGCCGGCCTTCGCTCCCCACGTGCATCAATGAGACTTGGCCACCCATGACTCTGTTGCCGGTTCACCACTGTTCCTTCCTTGGACCACTTTTGATAGATACTGACCACTGCAGACCAGGAACACCCCACAAGAGCTGCAGTTTTGGAGATGCATCTCAATAAATTAGAATGTCGTGGAGTTCATTTATAAAAATAAAGTTCATTTATTTCTGTATTCAAATTTTGAAACTTATGTATTAAATAAATGTAATGCACAGACTGAAGTAGTTTAAGTCTTTGGTTCTTTTAATTGTGATAATTTTGGCTCACGTTTAACAAAAACCCACCAATTCACTATCTCAAAAAAAGACCAATAAAAAAAACAAAACACATTTTTAATGATTTGCTGGCCTTCTGGAAAGAATGTTCATTTACTGTGTATGTATTCAATACTTGGCAGCAGCTCCTTCTGCTTTCAGCGTGGCATGGAGGTGATCAGTTTGTGGCACTGCTGAGGTGGTATGGAAGCCCAGGTTTCTTTGACAATGGCCTTCAGCTCATCTGCATTTTCTGGTCTCTTGTTTCTCATTTTCCTCTTGACAATACTCCATAGATTCTCTATGGGGTTCAGGTCTGGTGAGTTTGCTGGCCAGTCAAGCACACCAACACCATGGTCATTTAACCAACTTTTGGTGCTTTTGGCAGTGTGGGCAGGTACCACATCCTGCTGGAAAATGAAATCAGCATCTTCAAAAAGCTGGTCAGCAGAAGGAAGCATGAAGTGCTCCAAAACTATCTTGGTAAATAGGTGCAGTGATTTTGGCTTTCAAAAAACACAATGGACCAACACCAGCAGATGACATTGCACCCCAAATCATCACAGACTGTGGAAACTTAACACTGGACTTCAAGCAACTTGGGCTATGAGCTTCTCCACCCTTCCTCCAGACTCTAGGACCTTGGTTTCCAAATGAAATACAAAACTTGCTCTCATCTGAAAAGAGGACTTTTGACCACTGGGCAACAGTCCAGTTCTTCTTTCCTTAGCCCAGGTAAGACGCCTCTGACGTTCTCTGTGGTTCAGGAGTGGCTTAACAAGAGGAATATGACAACTGTAGCCAAATTCCTTGACAGGTCTGTGTGTGGTGGCTCTTGATGCCTTGACCCCAGCCTCTGTCCATTCCTTGTGAAGTTCACCCGAATTCTTGATTTTGTTTGACAATTCTCATAAGGCTGCAGTTCTATCGGTTCGTTGTGCATCTTTTTCTTTCACACTTTTTCCTTTTTTTGTGTAGCCTAGTGAACCAAACTGACAGACCATTTTGAAGGCTCAGGAAACCTTTGCAGGTGTTTTGAGTTGATTAGCTGATTGACATGTCACCATATTCTAATTTGTTGAGATTGGTGGGCTTTTGTTAAATGTGAGCCAAAATCATCACAATTGAGATGCACCTGTATATGTATTTACACTATATATATATATCTATATATCTCTCTATCTTTATATTGATTAAAGATTTTTGAAAAAAAAACTATCATAGTTTCCACAAAAATATTACGTAACACAAATGTTTTCAACATTGATGATAATAAGAAATGCTTCTTCACCACCAAATCAGCATGATTTCTGAAGGACACTGAGGACTGGAGAAAATATGCTGAAAGTTCAGAATTACTATCATAGGAATAAATTACATTTTAAAATATATTAAGTTGTTGACATTATTACATTTTGTTTACATTATTACATCATATTACATTTTTACTGTATTTTTATTAAATAAATTCAGCCAATGTGAGCATTTGCCTTCTTTAAAAAAAACCAAGAGAAAACAAACACACAAAAAATCTTACCAAACGAAATTTATTAAACGAAATTGAACAGTAGAGTATTTTGAACAATGTTTCAATAGTATGAATATCAATGGTGTCCAAAACAGCATTAACTTTCATTGTATGGTCAAACATTTTAAAAATTTCTCTCTTTTGTGTTCCACAGAAGAAAGAAGGTCATACAGGTTTTGTAATGACATGAGGGTGAGTAAATGATAACAACATTTTCATTTTGGGGTGAAAAATCCCTTTAAATATATATAAGAACAACAAAGAAATTCATTATGCAAAGGAAAAAGAAGTAATAAAGAAGACCATGCTGTAATTAAAAGAAATAGATTGCATAACCCCAAATGAATTAACAACAGCTATCCTATTAATTGTTCTATCCAACTAAAAGGAGTGGAAAAATCCACTTATATTTTTGGATATCTATAAATGATCAAACTTTTATTTCCGCATATAGATATGGGTGGAGGTGTTCTTTGCAGACTCACAATTGAAAGTCGAATTCACAATAGGAAGGAAAGTGGAGGGGACTCATTGAACAAACTTCATGTTCACAAAAAGATTAAAATCTGAAGGAAGTAATAATGGCAACTCCCATGCAGCCGCTGAAACTGGAATTGGTACTCGTGTTAGCGTGTGCTAACAGTCCCACCTCAGCCACAATTTGTCATCAGTAGCGATTTAAAACAGGCAAGTGCAATCAGTGACCAACGTACAGATGCACTGAAACCAAAACATCGCTCTGTGATCTTCGCAGATTTCAAACATCAACAGCGGGGGGTTCAATCACGCTAGTTTTAATACTTCTGTAGGAACAACAGAATTCACCGGAATTGCAATTTAATCAGAAGTTATGATAATGACTAATAGTATTGTCTCCTATGTTTCAGTCAACATATCTTTTATCTTCACAGAAACACCCTTCCTGGACAAATTATACTTTAGAGAGGAGTAAAGAAGGGGAAGAAAATGAGACAAAAAAAAAAAATCAAAGGCATTATAAAATAACATGAAGGGAAGTTTGAACAAGAGATTGAAGGAGAGGGGAAAAGGCTGAGAGAAGAGATTAACAGAAATAACTGAAACTTAAAAGGATAAATTAAAATTGTGGATGAACTAATTCCCTAACGCAGTAATATTATAGTCTATGAATGCCTGTGGAAAGTTCTGGAAATTAAAGGTATAGCCTGAGTGGGACTGATCAGTGATGTTAAATGAGTGAGAGCCAGAATCACTTGCATCGCTCAGCACTCCGGCCCAAAAGCGCACATTCCCACATCCCAGCGCACCACTTTAAAGAGTGTCCCGGCTGCTCTGGTTCGCCACTCCCTGAAGAAACGGCAACTCTGAAACGGCAAATATCAATACATTCATTATGCACTTTATATTTATACATTTATACTCATGCTTTTATATAATCCTTGTATTTTGTTGCTAATAGTATTTTTAGAGAGGAGTTTCAAGGCCGCACTGGACTGGCAGAGGAACCGTATGTTTGTCAAGTGGGTGTGAGAGAGAGAGAGAGAGAGAGAGTGAGAGAGTGAGAGAGAGAGAGAGATTTGGTCCAGTGCGGTTTTTAAAGGGCAAATGCGATGGGCGCCCTGGTCAGTCCAGTGCACAGCTGTGTAGGAAAGAAACAGCCTCGATCTAACCCAGCTGTGGCTGCTGGTGTGCTGCTGGCACGAGGCACATTAACCCATCTCTAACAATCCAATGAGTTTCTTACACCATTTATAAATAACAAAACTAATGACTGGAAAGGTATGAGATAGATAACTAGTCAGCTAAGAGCCAAATGTGAGTTAAAAAACGGCTTTAATGAGTAAATAAATGTGACTTTATGTGCCAGTTGGCCGGTAACCATATTACAGAATCTTCACTGTAATATATGATTTAAATCAACTCTATGAAGGATTACAGATTATAATCTGAACCTCACTCATATGCAATACCTGACTGATTCAAATCAAAGACCTACAAACCATTTTAAACCAGTATACCTCACTTTAACCTCAACCTACCTTATTTTAGAATTACATGAGATACTTAGTTTTCCCCCAATTAAAAATCATCGAAACAAGATCATGTAAGCAAAAAAAAGTGGGGTTTTTTTGTTTGTTTTTTTTACCAGAAAAGTATGTCAAGTATGTCAAAGAACCCAAGTGCAGTTTATTTACAATAGTGAAGATCCAAAACTGTGAAACAAAGCAAACTCAATCTTCACATGAAACAAAACAAGTTTTCCCCAGTGTTAACAATGTAAATAATAAATAATTGCCTCTTGAACAAAATAACAAACTATGAAACAATGGCCTGGCACATGGAAAATAGAAGCATGGAAACAGAAAAAGACACAGTGGCAAGAGAAGCATGCATAAAATTGATGATATATCAGACAATGACAGTGAGGATGCTTCGAATCGAGGACATTTTCACAAATCTGTCAGGCGGACAGCGGTTTTAAAGGTGAACTTAACTGATGACAACTTCCAGATGGAGATGGAAGATGATTCAAAATCCTTTCTAACCATCAACATGATAAAGAGTCTTTATCATTACAACAGGCTGGTATTTGGAGTAGCTTTGGCTCCAGCCATATGGCAATGTGCAATGGTTCTTCAAGGAGTAGCTGGAACAGTGCTATCTTGATGACATAATTGAGGAACATCTAGAAAACCTAAAAAAGCCCTTAAATGACTGGAGGAATATGGATTTAAAGCCAGACAGGACAAATGTGAATGTCTCAAGCCCAGTGTCACATATATAGAGCACAGTGTAGATGCCCAAGGATTGCACAAGTGCCAGGATAAAACTCAGGCTGAATGCTCCAAAGCCACAAGGTGTCTCTCAGCTCAGATCCTTCTTAGGGTTTGTGAACTATTACAATAGGTTTTTACCCAATTTGGCAACTGTCATTCATCCCCTCAATGAGTTACTGCAGTCAGGCAGGCAGTGGAAATGGAATAAGGAGTGTGAGCGTGTTTTTCAGGAAGCAAAGAGGCTGGTAACATCTGACATGGTCCTGACTCATTACAATCCATCGCTGCCTGTCATGCGTCTCCCTTTGGGATCCAGGCAGTGATGTCACATGTAATGGAAGATAGTAGCAAGAGGCCAATTGCGTTTACATCACAGTCCTGCCCAAATTGACACAGAGGCATTGAGTTTAGTGTGGGGTGTCAAAAGATTCAACCACTATCTTTTCGACAGAGAATTTACCCTTGTTACAGATCACCGACCGTTGACTTCAGTCCACCGAAAGGTATCCCTACCACACCAGCTGCTTGCATGCAACACTGGGCATTGTTTTTGGGAGGGCATCGTTACAAGATTGAATACAAGATCTACTTACAAACATTCTTCCAAATATCTTCCTTTGTGAACAGCAAATTTATAAAGGTTTGGAACAACCTGTGGGGGAGTAAATGATGACAGAATTTTCATGTTTTGGGTGAACTGTGCCTTTAAGGAGCAAGTTTGAGCTCCCGGGTGGCACATTAGCAATAATGAGGTCCCAGAAGTGTCCCACATGATTGCATTCCCAAACACCAGGTATCCAAACGCAAGATAAAATGGCACTGTTTATTGCATTTTGTCTTTTGTCTGACGCACAAGTCATTTTTGACGTTGAAAAAAAGAGCCACAGTGGTTTCCATGATTGCAGGAACTCTGAATTTTATTACAGATGTTTTATGCTATTTTCCCAGGAAGTGACGATTTTGTTCTGTTGAACACATGAGATGGAAACACTGCTTTAAATTTTTTATGTGATATTCCAATTCTGCGCATAAGTTAAATTCGCATTTTATTTACAACAAAATAAGCTAATTGCCAGCATAAAATGTATAAATAGTATTAATGGTTGGCTTCATAAATTAATTAAAAACAAAAAAGCTAAATACACCTGATGTACATGATGCATACAGCTGATGAGTTTAAAAGCATTGCTGTATTTTTGTTTAGTTAAATAAGAGAAGGTACACCACCATCTTGCTCCAACGAAAGTATTTGAAAGTACCTGATGTCATTACAAACTGAGAATGCTTGACTTCCCAACCCGTAAATACAAACTTCCCAAAAGGACTTGAATGAACCTCTTCCATTCTATGACACATGAAACGAATAATACTGAAAGAGCTATTCTGTTCTTTAATGTCAACGCGTCATGCAAAGAAAAGGGATTCAGTTAAACTATAGTCTCACATAGCCAGATCTAGTCTATAGTCTCAGTATACATGATAATCAAACCATCGTTACAGTGTAATTTGTTTACTTCATCTGTCGACATTATGCCGGTGAAGAGCAGAGCTGGTGCAAACATATTCACATTGCCATGATCAGATGCTTTCTTATCTGCTGTTTTTTCACCTCTGGCATTTTTTTGTGTGTCTATTTTGTTATTGAGAGGAAAGCGAGCAGAACATATTTATTCATTCACCTAAAAGTCGCTTTCAGCAGCGTGGAAGGCATTGGGATGTTAAGAGCCATTTCCAATTTCCAATTTCATTAAACAAAATACCATTTCACAGTCTATAAGAAATGTTCAGGTACTGTAAATTTTCTCAATTCACTCATCATTGGGAGGTGTCACAAAATTTTGGAACTGGATGGGAACCTGCTGTTGAATCTCAATGCAGTATTTCTCTCAATGGACAGGCTTGCATCACCTCTACAAGTTCACATTATCAAATAGTTTGAACATTTATTGACAGGTTGTCTGTAAATGTTTAACCTGTAGAATGAAGGGAAGAGGGCAGAGAGAGAATAAGTGAGAGAGAGCATGAGCAAGCAAGCAGTACACTCAGCTGCCCTCTTTTTCTGATAGCTGCACAGCCTCTGTTCCACTGAACTCTGAATTGCAACACTACTTTGAAAAAAGCAAAAGAGAAAAAAAACACAAACACAATACAAACCAGTTTTACCCCCATTTCCTAAGAACTCAAAGACAGAAATAGTTTTGAGGCAATGTAGTTAGCATAGATATAATTTTAAAGGTATTTTAGTGTGTGTGACAGACAGTCTAGTGTACAAGTGAGGGTCATTTGTCAAGGAGAGGTACTGTGTTTTTGAACCTGGAATCAATTATTTCTAGCCAGTACCAAGACAGGTTGATCACTGCATAATTGTATTAAATTATGGGCAAGTCTTTATATATGTGTAAAGCTTTAAAGTTTATGAATATTCACTTTGATTCTAGAAGAGATGATGGT
This sequence comes from Zacco platypus, assembly GCA_038088235.1. Classification (NCBI taxonomy): domain Eukaryota; kingdom Metazoa; phylum Chordata; class Actinopteri; order Cypriniformes; family Xenocyprididae; genus Zacco; species Zacco platypus. The sequence goes on along the minus strand of CM076081.1, from coordinate 11,779,770 downwards.
CTCTACTCTGTTATGCCATGTTGGGTCGATAATCGTCACAAACAGTACAAAAGACAGTATTTAAAAACTCTAAAATATGATTGATATTAATATGGGAAACTCCATGTAAACCCTCAAAAGTACAGACGGCTCCAGTAGCCCATCAGGGGGTCTGTCCTGCAGAGTAAATGGCATGAGGGGAGTGATATTTACACTCCCGAGACTCCAAACACACTCATTCATTGTTCATGTGTTTATTGTGTTGAGCACATAATTACTTTAGCTGGCTCCCAGAGATTTTGCTGATTGTTCATATTGTTTCATTGAATTTAATTTAAAACGGACCTAAACAAACAGTCAGTGAGTGAATTTGCTTGCTAATGGAGAGTATTCTGTAGTACCATTTGTCAAAAAGGCCACAGAGTTCGCCTGAAGCGACACTTCACAAGTCTGCAGACTCAGTCATTTTCTTTTTCTGATGTTTTGGTAATATAACATTATTTATATGTGATTTTACAGGAATAGTATGACGTCAATACAATTTTAGCTCTGTTGGCAGCATCTGTGGCTAAAAAAAGAACTCATCCATCAGTTTGTGAAAACAAGGGAAAAACACAATGGCATTTTTACACAGGAAATCCATAGGGCATATAGCTTAGAACTATGAGAAGATGTATAAAATGTGAAACTGACACAATATGCTGAATATATAACCATAAACATTACACATGCTGGCATGAAACTGGTGTGATAGAAGTACTTACCAAGCTTGTCTGTTCAAAAGTCATAATAACTCATGAAATGACTCGGAAAAGCTGGCAAAATCGATAACTTTCGCATGGTATCTATGAAAGAATATAAAGCACTTTTTTGTAAGGGATCAAGGACACAAGATGCATCTCTCTCCATTGATGACCATTCAAAACTAGCTGTGTATAAGGAGGAATTGTTTTGCAACCAGCATATACAGTAAATATTATAGATGATGTTTTGCCAGTCTCTATTTATTTATTGAGGACTCTTAAGGGGTATTTCACCTGCTGACAAGATAGGCTTTTATTAAAACTTGGCTGTTTACGCAGTAGAAATATGAAAAGAAAAACAAAATATTGGTGCTACATGACTAAAGAAATGGGCACTGGTGTTGCCAACCTCCCCAGCACCACCTGCCCAGATCTGCTCGATGGATGACTCATCTTCGCTCTCTTCCATTGTAGCAAGTAAAGTCACCAGAGAGTCAATATGGCGCTGACATCTTGAGCCTGAGTCTGCGCAGTAGTGAGCGGAAGTGGAGCGATATCAAGGCCCCGCCCACACTCCAGCAGAATCCGTTAATACTATAGAACAACTCGTTATGTCGGTCTGAATTAAACAGTTCTGGAAATGTAGAAATTAAAGTTAAAGCTCCAATCAATAAACATGGATGCAGAACTTAGTGTCCAGAGGGCTAACAGATTTCAAATGATACACTTTAAATTAGTGCTTTTAAACCCTTCAGTGCATCTGCCCCCAACGACTTCTATTGTTAGAACATTTATGTATACACATAATTTAGGGATAGGCCCTAATTATTTTTCTGTGGTCATATAGCACACCGGTAAACAAATGATCCTTTCTTCTCACTCTAACCTGGTTGAACAGCAGGTCCCAGCAAGCTTTGTCATTAAACGTAAGTCACCAGACACCTCAAGCATCTGTGATTTTCTGAGATGGCTCACTCAGAGTTGGATGGACAGCAGCAGCTCTGTGTACGGGAAGGCAGAATAACTTCCTTGCACCCCAAATGAGGCGACAAGTCCAGCAAGAGGAGGTGATGAAAGAGGCTGATTGATTGCTCTCTCCTGTCCCAGAACCCAGGTCCTACCCAACCTGATCTCACCGGAAAACATAACGATTTTATGATATGGTGATTTTATATGAATTCAAACGTGTATGAATTTTAGAAAAATATATTGAGGTCCACCCATAACCTTACAATTAAACATATACTTGGGCGTAAGCAGATCATACGAAAACACATGAATGAGATTGTACAAATTCATTCAAACTACCCACCAATTTGCCAACACATAAAATAGTTACGAATTGCCAAGAGATTTTGTTGGCCTGCCCCAGTCCTGCATCCCACCGTTATGATTGTATGCATTTTAAGATTTGGTTATGTTAATCATCACTGCTTGATCAAGATATTTGCTTGTCCCAGGTCCTGAGTAAATCATCGACTGTCAAGCTTGAAAATAAACGACAATCCCCTGAAATGCCCGTTGAGTCATATGTAGCGGTATATTGACTGCGGCCTTTGTGGAGAAGTAGGTTTGGAGGTGCAGAGCAGAATCAGAGGAGAGGTGCTGAGAGGCCGGCCACAGCGAGCACACAGCCCTGTATGTCCCTCACAGAGCCTGTAGTACAGCTCCAAGCAGGGAACAGGAGGGGGTGTGTGTGGTTTCGGGGGGTGTTGGGGTTTAAAACTCCCAGCCTCTAATCCTGACACACTGTCTCCACCAATTAGAACTCCTTCAAAAGGCGAAAGGGGAGGAAAAAACAAAACCAGAAAGCCAGCGAGGGCATATTTAGTAACATTTTGGCAAGCTATAATTACATGTATGGCTAACAGAGAGATTTAACTGCTTTTTACCCATTGATTGACAAGGCAGAGAACTACACAGTTTCAATACAAGTCTGCAACAGCCAGACACGCAGTGGGAATACTGGGAAAAGTCAGTTCATTGAATTTAAATGATCAGAATCAATAGAACTACAATAGAATAGAACACTCAGAAAGGGAGTAGAGTAGAGCTATGAGTAGAGGTAAATATTTAATGGTAAAATTAACTCTCTTTTGATCTAGTAATCTAAATGAAAACACTTAACACTAGCTGTTGACAGTAATGCTGTTGGGTCGGCAGTGTTCAGAAGGTTATAATTACCGAACAGGTCAATATTGACCGTTGGAAAAGTGTCACTGTAGAAGATCACAGAAAACAAATTTCTCTCTAAACTCTATTCCTAACTTATAATAAGCATACAGAGATACGTGTTTGTGTGATGTGTATTCAGCGTTTTTCAAACCCCATTCAAGGTATTACCAACAGAGATAAGTAAAGGAGGATATTTTGCTCCAACCAACCAACCAATAAATATATAAAAAAATTCTGTGAAGGTCCTTTGTAAGGCATGCTCGAGTTGATCAGGCAATGGCCTTTACAACATAACTTGTATGACTATAAATCATTCAGTGCTCATCTTTCATCACTCTATAGTCTGTATTCTCAGGATAGGCTGAAAAGCGGTTAGCAGAGAAGGTAGGACGATCAGTTTCTCCAGAGGACAGGTTAACCACGTTAAACAACCTGGAAAAAAAGACCCCCTTTCCAACTTTTCAGATGAGGGAAAGTTATTCTCCAGAAATATCTCTCTCTGGACTTTGATGATGAATGTCCTTTTTCATTCATCATATACATGTAAAAACATTGACAGTGAGCTGTCCTAAATGTTTGCTTGTGTTCGGGTCTGGAGAATGAGACCAAGTTTATCATTATTACACCAAACGTGATTCAGGATTCCCTGGGAGAGGTAGGGAAAATAAACTATGCTGAAGACACCATATTACAGGAAAGTTAAAAAAAAAAAAACTGATTTCATGGAAAGAACGACCATTGCTTCTAAACTGGTAGAAAGAGCATTGCGACTGAATTCAGAGTGATTTGTGCGATGCCAGGAAACCATATGGAGACACGTGTAACCAAATATTCAAGACTGGGGAAAAATATGTAAAGTTTTAAGGGATAGTTCACCTAAAAAAAAAGAAAATTCTCATGATAGTAATTTACTTACGCTCTTTTCATTCCAAACCAGTATGACTTTCTTTAGTAGAACATTAAAAAAGATATTCTGAGAAAATGTTTTTTTTTTTTTTTTTTTTTTTCATGTCTATACAGTCAAAGTCAATGGTAACCAAAACGGTTTAGTTACCAGCATTCTTCAAAAAAGGTTCAAAGTTCTCTATAGGGTTCTTCATTCAATTTAAAAAGAACTTTTATGGCAAAAAGGTTCTATATAAGGAGAAATGTCTTAAACGATTGCATAATACTTTCATGTTCAATGGGTTATTTCAAGTTTCTCTAAAGATAAAGTATGTTTATGAGTTGTTTAATTCATAAAATGTAATCAAAATAAAAAATTAATTAAAACAAAATTCATAAATGATCCCATGAGGAGAACCCCAAAAAGGTTATATATGAAGTACCTGACATAATTCTTAATTTCTATATAAAACTTTTTGTTATAAGTTTGTATTTTATGTTCAGCAGAAGAAAGAAAGTCATTTGGAATGAACTGAGGGCAAGTAAATGACAACAGAATTTTCATTTTTCTATAGAGAAGTGGTCTTTGTAAAGCTTAATATTGTGAATGTTGGTTTATTGACAAACCATTATAAAATTCCAACACTCATATTTCTTTTATAAAGTCTTACTTTAAAGTGATTTTTAATACTCGGTTGTGTTAAGTTTATTGCCACCTTATTTTTGAAAGCTTTCAAATCTCACTGTGCTATGTCAGATCATAAATGTTATCTTTGTGGGAAATAGTTGACACACATACTTTGTTCAACTGCATATGTCACATCACATGCTGTGTTGTCGAAAACTGTCGGACTGCACAAGCACACACTCTCGCCACATTGTCCTGTCAGAAGTGAAGAATTTCCAAATCCTGATAAGGGTCAATAAGGAAGTTCGTGAATATCAAAGGCTGCCTGTGCCCATACAGGGTGAGTTGTTTACTTCCCTGGCAAATGCCTGACACAAGCCACCCGTCAGACGACAACGTCAAAACAACAGCACACGCCTCATGCGTACATCCCGTAAACGAGCACCAACACCCATATAACAGAGAATTCCACAGCTCCCCAACCCCTCATTTCCGCTGCGAGCTGACGACCTGTAATCACACTTGGAGAAACCGCCATACTTCATTACTGCAGTGATTACACCAATTAGCAGCATGTAGGGAGTGGCCCACAATGCCCAGCGTCACCGCCAGACTGCTCGCTTTCCCCACATGCCGATATTAGTGGGAAGTTTCTACTTTGTAGTCAATCAGAGCATAGCTCTGCAGTCTTTTGTAACGGCTTATGGCCACAAACAGAGTGGAGTGAAGAATAAAGTCTGTGTGTGAAACAAATATGAAATTTCATGGTTATACTTTAGAATAATAGTTTAATAAGATACAATGCAGGAAGTAATAGTACTTCCATTCAGATACCATTATTTTAAAGTAAAAAAAATATTTTTCACTTTAAAATAATGTTCCAGATCACTAGTAGTTCTTGAAGTGTGACTACGTAACAGTTGACCCTTCGCAAAGACCCGCCCCCTTTATGTCCGACAAGCCATGCTCTCTCACACCACACATCATGTTCAGTGAAAAATACATCGTGGAGCAAAGAGGACACTGACAACGTGTTGACAGACATATTAAACAGTTTCATATTTAATATATTGTAATTTTTTTAAAGAGGTTTAAACAATAAATAGCGTATAGTGTCTCTTTAATGTGTCGTGACAGATGGCTGTAGCTCCTTCAAGCGGCTTGTGAACCAACATCTCTTCATACTAGTTCATTTATAGCATCAAATAAACATGAATGAACATCAGAAGGAATGTTGTTTCAAGCGCAGAAAGACGTGAGTACACACAATTTTTAAAGTTCACCAACATTAATCTACTAACTCCCCTGACTGCTTTGTCAGACAAAATGGCGGATTCTGGTTATGATTGGTCAGATCGACTGTCAATCAAACTGTTTGCGAAGGGTCAATTGAGTAATTAGTGATGCATTTTATGTTCAGAGACCAATGCTCATGTCTCAGATGTGTTAAAGTTGTGATTAGTAATTAATGTCACAGATCTGCCAGGCTCCCTCACTAGAGTATCACTTGCACCTTCATCTCTTCTGCATCCCCATCACACATTCATCCTCCCTCTGCTCTATCCACGATCTTCTGCACCTATAAGAGACATTCATATTACCATCTTCATCATCGCAGTTAAAGCTTCCTTGAACTGCTGACTTAACTGCCGTTGTCACTTCTGCTCTGCATGCTGTCAATAAACTCCTCTGTTAACCTCATTCCTCTTGTCTGGGTGTACTTATGTAGCAATTGTTTGGTAATTCTTTATAATTTGTCATAGTTAACATTTCTTAGGCTAATATCGTTCTATAATTATTGATCACTGTAACGAGGTTAGTAGATACAGGAAGAAGGAGGCTGGAACCGGCGAACATTTACCAACTTTAACATATAAAATAAACAAATGACAAAAGGAAAGTAAAATGGACCATGTAAACATAATGGACTAGGCGCACAAGATGGCGATGTGAGAGTGCGCATGATTACTTCCGCTCGTGCCCTTCCAGTCTTAGCGACGCTTGCATTTGGTGCAAGAAGAAACTTAAATATGAAACTTGCCGAGATGTAATAAATGGTTTTTTTAAATTAAAGAGAAGATGGTGGTCTATCAGAGATGAAATAAAACATCCTCCTTATAATATTGTCTAAGTTACCTCTGTGTGTTAATTCAACGAGATACGTGCGGATTCGCGATCTTTCAATCTTTCTCCTGTTGATTTTGAGGTTCAGGATCAGCGGTGATCCATCATGATGATCTAATATTTGCCACTGTCAACCAAAGTATCAGTCTTCATCAGAGATATAAACATGGGAATATAATATGGAGTCAGTGTATGCTTTAGTAACTTTAATTGATAACATATTATTTGTAGCCAATGTAATTTAAATGCATATAATTTTGAGTGTTTGTATTTCCCCTGTCTATTTCTATTAGTTACTGTATTTATTTCAAGTGAGATGAGAAAGAGCATCTGTTGCATAAATCATGATCTGTCTGGTCTATAAGCAGCAAAAACAAACTTAGCCCTGCCTATATTAAACTGTTTGCTATAGTTAAAAATGTAAATTAATTGCAGTCTTTTTACAGCCCTTGTTTTTAATCTAAAAAAGATAATGCAAAGAAAACATGTAAATATGTAGTGATCATATTGATAGAGCAATTGACCCTTCGCAAACAGTTTCACTGACAGGCGATCTGACCAATCATAACCCCGAATCCACCATTTTGAAACTTGAAAATTGTGTGTACTCACGTCTTTCCACACTTGAAACAACATTCCTTCTGATGTTCATTCATGTTTATTTGATGCTATAAATGAACTAGTATGAAGAGATGTTGGTTCACGAGCCGCTTGAAGGAGCTACAGCGATCTGTCACGACACATTAAAGAGACACTATACGCTAATTATTGTTTAAACCTCTTTAAAAAAATTACGATATATTAAATATGAAACTGTTTTCATGTGTCTGTCGATGTGTTGTCAGTGTCCTATTTGTTCCGGGATGCTCCGTTGCACTTTCTCCCATTCATAAAATAACGTCTTTGCTATTACTTACTGATCTGTTAACCTTGTTTCCATATTAGTAAATATTAGTAGCTCAAGTGTTAATTTAGTAATACTAATTTTGTCCTGCATTACTTCCTGTATATTTACCTGGAAAACGGTAAATGGATGGAAATGTTACCAATTTCATTTCTATGTATGTTTTATTAGATATGTAAACTAGGATGATGATCAGGTAACTATAAAACTTGGTATCATAATATTTTTGTTTTTGTTTCATCGGCCTTCTTCCATCTGTTGTCCATTATTCGTTGTGACAGATGTGCGTTTAAGGATGTGACTAAACGTGCAATCAAGAATCTGGTGTGAATCACTGTTTATGGACACTTTTTCTAGCCACTCATCTTTGATGTGCACTTGTCTGTCACAAAAACATCAAATGAATCATGAAGGAATCTAAAGATCTAAAGGCCCAGTGATCTGCATTCACCAAAGCCAGAAAGGCTGTTTTTGTCTTTCAACTCAACACATGACATGAATCTGAAAATTTGAGCACAAGATTAGCAGGTTTTTTATGCTGTACCCCTCTCCCTTTCAACATCTTCCTCTAAGCAGATGTTAGGCTCAGGAGTGGCATCCCAATAAGCCACAAGTGAGCGTATTTTCTTTCCACAGGCTTGAGAGAGAAGCCACAAAACAGTCTGCTGCAACTCAACATAAAACAAAGCACATGAAAAAGAGGGCAGAAATGAAGTGATTTCTCAAAAATTTGGGGAGAGTGGAAACTAAAGATTTTCTAATGCAACCTTTATTGAGGTTCCTGGTTTCGGCGCAGCAACCTTTTTTATGTGTTAGAGAAACTCCCTGTAATTTTTCTTTACCACTAGTACTGGACAGGCTTATAATAAAAAGATGTCTATTCTGGGATTCTCTGTAATAATGGCCTCTTCTTGTCTTCATGCACTTCTGTCTTGTCTGAAGAAAGACAGACAGCAGGTGATAAATGCCTGGCTAGATGGATGGATGGATAGCTGAATGAAGCCATCAGTGGATAAACAGTAGTTGTCGATATAATTTGTCATTTAACTTATGCTTTAATCGAAAGCAACTTTATAATTAAAAATTATATCATATATTCACCCTCATGCACTTTCTTTGAAAGCATATGGAGACCAAATTGGGCAAAAACTGTCCATTAAAGCATCATAAAAGTAGACCTTACAACTTACAACAATTTAATATATAGCTTTGTGTGAGAAACAGACCAAAGTAAATCATTATTCACCAAACATCTTGCCTCCACCTTTAAAAACAAAGGTTCCAAAAGGAGGTTTCACAGCGGTGCCTGAAGAAAAAACATTTTCTGTTCTCTGAAGAACCTTTCAGTAATCAGTTCTCGAAAGAACCATTTTTTCTTGGTTTGAAGATTTTTTTTTAATCTAAAGAACCTTTTTCTACACTATAAGGAACATTTTATACACGTTTAAAAAGTTGTAAGGTTCTTCATGGTATCATAGATTTCAATAAAGAACCTTTATTTTTAAAAGTGTTGACAGCAGTGGTCACATTTACTTTAATTATATGGAAAAGAGCAACTTGGACATCAAGCTATAAATACCTCCTCTAGTGTCATACAGTTTTCAAAGACATGATGAAATTGTCATTTTTGGGCGAACTATTCCTTTACGTGACATTTATCATTCATTTGGCTTAAATCACTGATTACAAGCCTGTGAACACATACACACACATGTAAACAGATGTGTCTCCTATAATCAAAAAGATGTGTCATGTCTAATTAAGCCTTAATGAAAGTGTCAGACAATCTAAAGCACCATACTCTTCCCTTTTGCAATCTGGTGGTGAGGGCCATTTAAGCAGGACTCATGTGCGGTTACCCTGTCTAATGGGGTGGATGAATTTCTCCAAAACGGAGGGAAAAAAGTGAAAAACACACTCTTGTTGCATGACAGAATCCCTCCCAACCAAGACTTGTCCTTTAATACCAAGGCCTTTTCATGTGGCTTCTCCACGATTGCACATGGGGAAATGCAAACCACACTGTTACAGTGCTTATTATACACTGAGAGTATGCGTATGTGTGTTACTATGTGCGCAAGGAAAGATCGCTGTAGTCGTACAGCATGCCTTAAATTGAAATGACACGTCTTAATTTGTCAACAAGCTTACCCTTGGAAAGAGCAAGAAGTGAATGAAATAAAGGAAGCACTCACAGCAGTGTTAGTTGCACCGTACTACCACTAGACAAAAACTAATGCACTGGGGGACTTCTGGTATCAAAAATCAGACTGGAAAGACTCTACATTTTCATATAAAGCAAAACACTTTGTTCATACCAAAAAAGTATGATTTTGAGCCAATCACTCAAGTCATAAATGCTTTGTGACTCACTCTGGAGCTGCAGGAAAATTACGTCATGACAATACCAATTGGCTAATTACAAACCCTTCACTAGTGACTATCCTGAGCTCTGAGGTCAAAGGCAGCAGACAGGGACCAATATAAGTCCATTTCTTACTTTTAAGAGAATCAGACACTGTGAAACATCTACAACTGTAGTTCTCAACCATAAGCTAAAACAACTAAAAATTAAGATATTTCTTTCTTTAATTTACCTTTAACTGCTTTTTTACAGATTCCTATGGTTTTAGAAAACCGTTATACATGTAGTCTTCATTTAAAAAATATATGACTTCTAGTCTTGGAAAAGTCATGGAAATTAATACATTTTTAAAACTTAACATGGGCTATTTGATATGGAATATATTTTTTTCTAGTGCCAACATTTTTGTCAGGTAGAAACTGAGTAAAAAATATTTTGAATAATCCTTATCAAACGGGGGGCCTTGCAGTCAGTTGAGAACCTCTTATCTAATATAATTTAATTGAATAATATAATGCAGTGACATTAGTAATATTGCGTGTATTTTTGTTAAGAAAGTATTTAGACAGAATACACAGCTGGCTGTCAATGGAGAAAGACGCTTTTAAGAACCAGAATATGTAATTATGACCAGCAGGAGCAAATGAGTACATATTTGGGTGAACTATACTTTATAAAACATGTAGCTGAGTCTTGGATAAAACTAACTCTTTATTGCAATACACATCATTCACATCACTGATACATATTGTCGCATTTTTACATGGTGATATGTTGTTATACTCCTAACAGTTACTCCTAAGGCAAGATACCACAGATTTTTAGGTACTTGTCAATTTTGAGATTTGAGATAATGCCTCAACTTAATTTAACTTAAATAAAACAGTTTTTTTTTTACCTTACCTATACCTGGTTGAACTAGATTGCAAACACTTAGTGAATAAAATTCATGAATAAGTCACTGAAATAAGTTTGGTGAGTCAAAAGTCCATAAATATTACATAATGTTGAATGGAGTATACAAGCAACTGTGAACCAGGGAAATGTTCATCTGATGCATCATATAAAAATTCACTAGCATAGATGAAGTTCAGTTCAGTTCAAGTTCAGTTCAGTTCACACTCTTTATTTGTCCCTTTCGGAAACATTAGTTCAGTCATGTAAGCGAATGCAGCAACACTATGTTTTCTGTTTCAACAGACACTTGTCAGCAAGCATCACTGCCATCTCCACTTCTCTCCTCTCCTATCCTCACCTCTTCTGTAGCAGTAAATTGAAGTTGGCAGCTTCGTGGGCACACTAATAGGCTCCAGAGTTGAGTGCTGGGTAAGGTGCCTCCCCCTGGCCGAACTGTTCCCATTGCCTTCTCTCCCAAAATCCGGTCTACTTGCTGCCATGCATGAATTGTGAGCCACAGGAAAGTTAAAAAAGAGGAGTCTAAATTAAGTGCCCTTTCATTCCAACATTTTCATGGTTTGGCTAAAAACAGGGTGCAAGATGATTCACATTTTATAAGCCCTCTCTTGCGGCCGCCTGCGTCACCCTGGCGCTCGGACTCTACCGCTCATTCACACATCTTTCTGCCTTTCTCTCTCTCTGTCCAGTTCTTATATCTTCTCTAGTGCTTATATACTCTTTAATCGGGTGAAATTGCATGGTTATCATGAACAACATGATCCATTTTAGAATAATATTAACTGACAAAAAACATTTTTACTTTCTAAATATTAGACTTTTCGTTGTTTGCCACTGTCTCAATGAAAAAAGCGTCAATGAATAAATCTCTCTGTGGTTTCACCAATGTTGGATTATGTTTCCCTGGAGAACATGCTGAATGAACAAGACAGTCCATAACACCTATTGCACATAATTGCAGATGTAGCCTAATGTTCATGCTTTTAGCAGAACACAAACTTAGTGGTTGGAAGAAAAAGAAATAGGAAGGGGATAGACATTTCTCTAAACAAGTCTGACAGCTACTACCATTCTGACCACTGTCCATTATCATTTCCGCATCATGGCTGGCACTGGCCTGGCAACTGCTGCCAGAAAAAACATTAAGGCAGAGGAACTCATATGGGTGAAGGACACAGACGTGCTATACTGGACGATGTTCTATACTGCACCTCAAACTCAAAGCCTGTGTGTTGTGTAATGCTGCCCTCTGTTATTCATGAGTAGGTTTGCAAGGAGCATTAAAGGCACCATGAAATCAAATTTGACCATTTTTATTTCTTATGGAATATTGCAGTATTTATTATAAATGATTTATCTGTGAACATCATTATTAAAAGAAAAGAAAAAAAATTAATTTGCCCTCATAATGTTTAATCCTGATAACTTCCCCACCCTCTTTCCTCGTTTACTGGCACAAGGGTGAGATCAACATATTACTCACATGAGATCACAGCAAGAGCAAACCACAACCATCCAATCAAAATACCATTGAGCTCTACACAGTTTATTACTAATTATTACTAATAAATCATTGTCTGACAATGGAAATAATGTTATATTGATCTGATAATTATTTTCCCTTGACAATATTTTAGCAATTATCATGATCCCTGCCTGTGTCCCCTCTGTATCCATTGTTGTGTATTCACCTCTTGTATCCCTGCTGCTGTTTCCCTTGTTAGTTACCATGGACACTTATTGGACCACACCCCCTTGTTACCTCCTTAAGCTTGTTTGTTCCTGTGTATAAGCTGGTGCTGGTGTCTCGCTTGTGTTTTGTTAGTTGTTGCATCTTTGTATTCCTGTTGCTTTCCCCTGGTTTTTGCCTGTGTCCTGGGGGTATTCCAGAAAGCATGTTATGTGACATACCCAGGTATGTTTAAGAGTAAGTAAGCCGATAACCTCAACTTTCAGTTCCAAAAACGGAGGTAACTTTCAGGTTATGTAAATAGCTATAGCAACTTACTGAACATAACCTACTCTGTAGCAGGGTTAGTTTACTTAAGAGGTATTCAGATCCATGTTATGTAATTAATATAGTTATATTAATGTAACTAAATTTGTTATATAGTTATATATATATATATATATATATATATATATATATATATACAATATTATAATACATACATATTGTCACAGAACAGAAGGGATCAGACAGGAGGTATAAAATAGCAGTCTTTATTAAACAGAGGCATGGAGCTGAACAGGGAATGCTGACGGTTGAGACACAAGTATGATGACTGATATGAAGACTTAGCTGAATGGTAATGCTAGTCTCTTGTAGATGGAGGATCTGGAACATAAGGCAGATGGAATAAGACAGACAGAAGGACGGGATACAGGAGTCTGTACGTGTATGTGTAGACGATACCAGACAGTGAAGTGCAGGTTGAGTGTCTCTTAAGTAATGACTGTGGTGATGAGGTGCAGGGAATCAGTACTCAGGGAGAGTGAACGAGTGGGCGGAGCATGACGATGATGTAGGTGTGGCTTGTGATGGCTGTGACTCCGTGACAGTACCCCCTCCTCCACGGGCGACTCCTGACGACTGGATGGGACGATGACATCGGGGTCTACCTCGCCTCCTGGGAGCTGGACGGTCTGGATGGTCTGTGTGGATCTGAGTCAGTAGTGTGGGGTTGAGGATGTTGTGACGAGTGACCCCCGAGCGTTCCTCGAGGTCGTAGTCCTCCCAATCAATGAGGTATTCCAGCCTGGGATCCCGCCATCACGAATCGAGGATAGCCCAGACCCGGTAGATGCTCTCCTCTTCTGTGATCTCAAGAGGAGGAGGTACCTCATCACCACCAGACACTGTGGGTGAAGGCAAAAGGGAATTAGTGTGAGGTTTGAGGAGTGACACATGGAAAGAAGGTGAAATTCTGTAGTGTGATGGAAGGTTTAACCGGTAGGTGACTTCATTGAGCTGCCTCTGCACCATAAATGGATCTATGTACCGGGGACTCAGCTTGAGGCAGGGCAGACGGAGACTGATGTCCCATGTAGAAAGCCACACCTTTTTTTACCTGGTTGGTAGCAAGGGGTTGGAGATCCACAGGTGGAGTTGGAGTCGGGTGTCTGCTTGTGCTTTGTGTCTCCATACTGCATGCTGGAGATGAGTTGCTTCGGTGGCCAAGAAGTTCCAAGATAGAGACTTGGGCCGGCATTTGAGGAGTGAGAGGAACTCGTACCGAACGGCGGTCTTGTGGAACTCGTACTTCTCCACCTTGAGGTATAGATAGTGATGGCGGAGCTTCTCTAGGACTTGCCTCAAGTGCTGGCAATGTTCGGCCTGGATCCGGGAATGAATCTCTGGAGAAATTCCCGGAACACCTCATTCAAATAGCCCTGGAAAACGGCGGGGGAGTTGGACAGGCCATACGGCATAACCCGGTATTCATAGTGACCAGAGGGAGTGATGAAGGCGGTATTCCATTCATCCCTGCGGCATATATGAATAAGGTTGTACGTGCTCGCTGTAGTTGCTCGCTGTAGTTGTTCCAGAGCCCCTGGGACCAGAGGAAGGGGATGACTGTATTTGACTTTTTGGGAATTGAGATGGCGGTAGTCAATGCACGGCCTCAAGCCTCCATCCTTCTTGGCCACGAAGAAGAAGCAGGAGGCGGCAGGGAACGTAGATGGTCAGATGAAGCCTTGTTGCAGTGCCTCCTGGATGTAATCCTCCATGGCCCTCTAGTCCGGGATGGACAAAGGGTATACCCTGCCCTTCGGTAGCAGGAAGTTGAACAGCAAGAAGTTGAGTTGCCAATCTCTTACTGAAGATGTCCTGGAACGCCCGGTATTCTGAGGGAATCTCTACCTGGTGGTCGACCTCAGGACTCTCGACACTGGTTAAATGAAGAGGTATCCACCTATATATTGTTCTACCTACTAGTGGCCGCTAGGGTCTGAAACTGTAGGGCATACAAACTGACAGATTTGTCACCTTGATGAAGATGGAAAAGCTGGATGTGCACAGAGAGTGCTTAAGTGGTGTGTCCAAACACTTCCTGGAAATCTTTGAAGAATGCAGAGAGAGATGTAATTACTGGTGCATTGGATTGCCACAAGGATTGAGCCCACTGTAGAGTATGTCCAGCCAGCAAGGAAATGACGAACGCCACAAGGGCGTGATCATTAGCGAACTGAGAAGACTGCATTTCGAAGTATAGAGAGCACTGAAGTAGAAACCCGCTGCAATCCTCCGCTTCACCATTGATTATCGCTGGTCAGGCCATGGGACTGGCAGAGGCAGCTGGTGAAGCAGTGGGTGCTGGGTGAATGATGGGTAGTGATGTGGCCACCCGTATATATACAGTAGGTACGGAAAGTATTCAGACCCCCTCACTCTTTGTTATATTGCAGCCATTTGCTAAAATCATTTAAGTTAAATTTTTTCCTTATTAATGTACACATAGCACTCCATATTGACAGAAAAACACAGAATTTTTGACATTTTTGCAGATTTATTAAAAAATAAAAAATAAAATATCACATGGTCCTAAGTATTCA
This sequence comes from Zacco platypus, assembly GCA_038088235.1. Lineage (NCBI taxonomy): Eukaryota > Metazoa > Chordata > Actinopteri > Cypriniformes > Xenocyprididae > Zacco > Zacco platypus. Next base: position 11,764,495 of record CM076081.1, on the reverse strand, counting down.
GACCCTTTACTGTGAAACTCATATATTTAACTCAGGTGCTGTCCATTTCTTCTGATCATCCTTGAGATGGTTCTACACCTTCATTTGAGTCCAGCTGTGATTGATTATACTGATTGGACTTGATTAGGAAAGCCACACACCTGTCTATATAAGACCTTACAGCTCACAGTGCATGTCAGAGCAAATGAGAATCATGAGGTCAAAGGAACTGCCTGAAGAGCTCAGAGACAGAATTGTGGCAAGGCACAGATCTAGCCAAGGTTACAAAAAAAATTCTGCTGCACTTAATGTTCCTAAGAGCACAGTGGCCTTCGTAATCCTTAAAAGGAAGACATTTGGCATGAACAGAACCCTTCCTAGAGCTGGCCGTCCGGCCAAACTGAGCATCAGGGGAGAAGAGCCTTGGTGAGAGAGGTAAAGAAGAACCCAAAGATCACTGTGGCTGAGGTCCAGAGATGCAGTCGGGAGATGGGAGAAAGTTGTAGAAAGTCAACCATCACTGCAGACCTCCACCAGTCGGGGCTTTATGGCAGAGTGGCCCAACAGAAGCCTCTCCTCAGAGCAAGACACATGAAAGCCTGCATGGAGTTTGCTAAAAAAAAAAAACCTGAAGGACTCCAAGATGGTGAGAAATAAGATTCTCTGGTCTGATGAGACCAAGATAGAACTTTTTGGCCTTAATTCTAAGTGGTATGTGTGGAGAAAACCAGGCACTGCTCATCACCTGTCCAATACAGTCCCAACAGTGAAGCATGGTGGTGGCAGCATCAATGCTGTGTTTTTCAGCTGCAGGGACAGGACGACTAGTTGCAATCGAGGGAAAGACGAATGCGGCCAAGTACAAGGGATATCCTAGACGAAAACTGTGCGTACATTAATGAGTAAAAAATTAACTTAAATGATTTTAGCAAATGGCTGCAATATAACAAAGAGTGAAAAATTTAAGGAGGTCTGAATACTTTTACGTACCCACTGTATGTGATGGTAAGTTAGCCTTATTTCTGGAATACCCCCCTGGATCCCTTGATTTGTTTGTCTTTGATTCTTGTTTTGCCCCTTGGTTTTGACCACTACCTGTTTATGGGTTATGATCCTGGGATTTTTTTTTGTCCCCCATTAAAACTGCTTTTGGATCCTCAACCTTCATGTCTCGGAGCAATTGTGTTTCAGAAATCATGTCATGTGTGTTTTCTATCAGCTGCTTAGAATCACAACTGGCGACTGTCACGAGGACGAACTCCGTGATCCCCTCCTCTGGCCAGCAGAGGGCACCCTCACCAGAGTTTTAACTCTCACACCTCTCTCTGACTTTACTACAGTTCCCATAAGCCCCGTACCTTGGCGCTGATTACACCAGCTGCAGGTCATCAGCGGACTATTTAATGAGACTCTCTTCCCACTGTCATTCGCGAAGTCTTGTTTCTCCACGGTGCATTACTTAGCGTTTATCCCTGTTATTTGCTTACCTGCTACCTATTGGACTGTTTGTTACGTTTACGACCCTTGCTGCCTGCCCTTTGGACTGTTTGCCTGGATACCGTGTACGAACCCTTTCTGCCTGCCTCGACCCATGCCTGCATTATCACCCCGTTTCTGTCTAACCTCTGCTGTTACCGTCTGCTGTCGATTGATCCTTGCCTGTTTGACCATTCTGATAATTAATAAAAGCCTGCAGATGGATCCCAACTCGTGTGATGATTCATTACAGCGACGCTAGATCATGGATCTAATGGGCCAAATGGGTTTTCCAAAAGTGTGCAATTTAATTTTATTTATTCAAACAGCCCTGGATCTTTTGTTGCATATTCTCACACCTAAATAGTAACAAGATATTTTATAAGACAAAACAAAAAGAGTGCTGAAGGAGGGTATTTACTTAATAGCTAAACTTACAAATGTGTTTTATCATTTGTTATCATTTGTTATCTGTAATGTGCATCCAGTTTTGAATGACTCTGTATTGAGAAAGACTGTCTATATATCCATAATAGTATCCATAGTTTAATACTCTTTTTTGAGACTGTTTATACACAACAGTAAAACAGACTCTCAGATCGGAGCTTAGCTTGAACACCTCTTAACTGTGCCATTGCAATTACCGCATTCAACACTAGAGTGCGCAAATGCAGAATACTTTGGTTCTTGACTAAATACACCACATGGACACTTTTTAATAGTGTGCCTGTGCCCCTTATATTGATAAAAGGCTTCAAATACCCATTTCAAACTATGGGACTTAAAGTGGAAACCAATGGAGAAATTGGTCCCACAATTGTGAGAGTGGTTTGATGGTGCAAGCATGCTATGTCAGAAATATAAGTTTTAAAATTTAGTAAACAAGTAATGTGTCAGTTACTAACGTAACCTCGGTTCCCTGAGATAAATGGGAACAAGACAGTAGACATTATGAACACACGTCATTAGCTGACCATATGAAGAAATCCATTTCTCAGAAAATATTGAACCCTGATTGAATTGCATCTCTGCAACGGCACAGACTAATGGTGTCTTAGCATGCAATATACACTTTAAGGGCCAAATACAACAAGTGCAACAACTGCTCATCTACCAAGCTGGAGAGAGCTGTCGGGGTTATGACTTGTGCTCTGAAGGGCATGGAGAGCACCTTAGGCATATAGCCATGCCTTGTCTTAAAACTGATCTTACAATCATTCGGCCCAAAATCAAGGCAGGATGCACTAAAAGCGTCACTAAGTTGTTTAATCGAGGCTGACACCAGCAACAAGGTGCTTTTAAGCGAGAGTGCCAGTAATCCAGCTGACTGTAGCGGCTTGAACGGGGGGCCTGAGGATGGTGGACAGGTTCCAGGTCAGAACCATATTGGGGTGAGGCAGGTTTAGCCTCTGGGCCCCTTTAAGGAACTTAACAACCAGCTTGTTCCTACACACCAGCTGGCCAGCAATGGGGCGTGATAAGCTGCAATAGCTGCCACAAAGACCTGGGTTTGCTCATCATCCAGCTGCTCTTGCAGAAAGAAAGAATTTACAATCATTTCGGATTGTCCACCAAAAAAGACCGACCACTTAAGAGCATAGAGGTGCCTGGTAGATGTAGCTCTTGCCTCCAAAATGGTGGTTAGTCCCTGTCGAGGAGCCATAAATGAAGACTCCATGGCTCCGGCTGTGGGTGCTAGATTGAGCCCCCTGCCTGGGAGGGCTAGCGCGTCCTCCATTGAGAAGAATATCGGACAGTGAGTGTTCTCCTTTGAGGTGAAGGGGTCTACTTCTGCTTGCCCAAAGACACTACAGATCATCTTAATGGTCTGGGAGTGAAAGTCTCCATTCCCCTGGAGTCACTCTTCTCTGGGACAGCATGTCCACATTCGTCACCCAGCATGTTTACTGTTTTCGCTGTACTTGCCTACAGAAGGAGGAATCTCACCAATTTGTTCAGAGGCCGCGACCTCAGACATCCTTGATGGTTTATGTAAGCGACCAACATCATTTTGTCTGACCGGATGAGGATGTGATGGCCTCTCAGGTTTGGCAGAAAAGCCTTGAGCGCCAGATGCACAGCCATCATATCCAGAGAGTTGATATGCCCGACCTGACCAGGTGCCGAATGCCTGCCAGCCATTGCACAGAGCGCCCCAACCCATGTTGGAGGTGTCCGTTGTGACCATTTTACTTCTGGAGATTAGTCCCAAATCCACTCCCAGGTGTTACAATTGGGGGGTCCTCCAAGGTGCCAGAGCCTTGACACAGCCACAGGTCACACTGAGGATCATGTGTACCATTCGCCAACCACAGGGTGGGAAACAGGCTTTCAGCCAGGACTGGAACAGCCACATGTGTAACAGGTCCAACAGAATTAGTCAGCTTTTTTATCTCTTTCCTCTTTTCCTCTGGAAAGAATGGGGTCGGCCTCTAGCAGGAGGCTCGCTGGTGGTGCTCTTGCTGCAGGAACCACTCACTAAAGCGGCTGTATGCGGGCTTGGCCGGAGCCAACCATTCCAATCCCAGGTCCTCAAAGGCATTGGAGAGGACTTGAATGAGCTCGGAGTCCAGTCCGGGCTGGGAATCGTCTGGCTTGATCTGTGGCGGGGTGGCAGAATCATCAGTGGGTTTCGACCACTACTCCACATCTGAGGCAGCCAGGGACATGGTACAGAATGTCTTCTGTTGAGTAATATTTTTAAATATAAGGTAACACTTTAAAATAATGTTCATTAGTTAAACATTAGTTACTGTATTAACTAACATGAACTAACCATGAGCAATACATTTGTTACTGTATTTACTAATCTTTGTTAATGTTAATAAAAATACAGTTGTTCATTGTTTGTTCATGTTACTTCACAGTGCATTAACTAATGTTAACAAGATTTTAATAATGTATTAGTAATTGTTGTGTTACGTCCCGAAGTGTTTCAGTGTCACCTCTGTCAGATCCCTGTGCCCGGTGTTGTGCTCTGTTTCTCTCCCTCACTCTCTTACTCAGGTTGATTACTATCAGCTGCAACTCGTTGTGAGCATGCCTGGGTCTGAACTGGGAAGAGTACATAAGGTGCCGCCAGAAGATCCTATGGGGAGGAACACTTCTCCCCAGCCTTAGACTGAAAAGTTGACTCGTCTTGTGTGTTTGTTTTCTGTGTGAGAACAAGCTTCTAAGCCGTTTGCTGTGTGTTAGCAACTTTATATTGCCTATGGGCTTATCCATGTGTGGGTAACTAAAAGGTATTGTATTACTTCATCTCTAATCAGTCTCTAGTAGGGAGAGAGTGCCTTTTCTTTTTTTGTACAACTGTTTTCTCATGTTTATTGGTTAGAGAGGGAGCTCAGGGAAGTTGCTGTTGTTTTTTTTCATCTTTGTTTTTTTGAGCAGGGTAAGTAGACTTGTTAAACCTTAGTTAGCTCCAGTTTTGTTTATTATTTTAAGGCCATACTCTCTCCTGAAGATTTACTCCCTTTCAGTTGTTAAGCTCTTCGTTTAAGCAAGAAATAAACCTTTGTACTTTCATTTAGAGTGGTGTGATGTTTCTCTCTAAGTCTGAGGCTGAAGTGTGTCCTCCACACTTTGTTTTTTTTTCCCATCTTGACAATACTTTCTTTTATTAACCTCTTATTTTCTTTTGTTACCTTCCCTCCTGCCTCCTAGACTAGGATGGGAACGTAACAATTGGGGGCTCGTCCGTTCCCGTTACTAGTGATAGCAACATACATTTATATTCGCTGGTAAGTCTGTTCTTAACTGTTTGGCAGTTTTTTTTTGGGTGTGGAGAAAACTGTGGTAGTAAGATGGAGTTTGATTTAGTTGCATTCACTCTCTCTCCTACCACAGAGGCCTTTGAGCGTTGTAGGAAGAAGGACTTATTGTTGATTGCTAACTTTTTTAATATTACTGTTCCTACAGAAGCAGTAAAACGTGTTATCAAGCAAGTGCTGCGTGATAAACTTGAGGAGTTGGGGATTTTGCCAGAATCCTCTGCCAGGGAGGAGATTTCACCTGATGTAGCAGGGGAAGCTGTGTCGGATGGTCCTCCTAGTGTTCCCGAGGTAGAGCCTTCTGGTGACCCATTTTTAGAGTTTAAAATGAAGGAACTTGATTACATGATTAAGAAACAGGAGCATCAGACGATGCTAGTTAAATTGCGCGTTATAGAGGCAGAAACTGATCGCGATATTCGATTGCGCCAGATGGAACGTAAGGTGCCCGGACTGGAAAGTAAACCTGTACCTTTACCTCGTTCGCAAAGAATTTCTGCTAGCTCTCCTTCGCATTCCCATCCTGCGACACCTCAAGATTCGCATGGGGCTGAAGCCAATGCAAATTTTGATGTTAGCAGGTATTTGAAACTTGTTCCACCCTTTAGGGAAAGCGAAGTGGATGCTTACTTTGTTACGTTTGAGCGCATTGCTTTGAAGTTGCATTGGCCTAAAGATGTGTGGGCATTGCTTTTGCAGTGTAGTCTTTCTGGGAAAGCCCAGGAAGTTTCTTCTGCCTTGCCATTAGAACAATCACTTGACTATGACATTGTGAAGGCTGCGGTTCTCAGAGCGTATGAATTAGTACCGGAGGCGTATAGACAGAAGTTTCGCTCTCATGCCAAAACTGCCAAACAGACATACGTGGAGTTCGCCCGAGAAAAGCGCACACTGTTTGAGAAGTGGTGTCTTTCTAATCGGATCACTACTTTTGAACAACTTCAAGAGCTGATTTTGCTTGAGGAGTTTAAAAGTAGTGTACCTGAGAATGTGGTAATTCACTTAAATGAACGGAAAGTGAATTCTATTGTGGACGCAGCGGTTTTAGCGGATGAATTCACGTTAACGCACCGAAACGTCTTTGTTACACCGCGACGCAATGCAATGTTTCCGACTAGCATTAATAGGGACCAAGAGGTAAGATCTGTCTTGTCCCACACTAAACCTAGCACGCAACCAAATTCGCCCCGTAAGAACGTCAAGCGAGCTTGCTTTTTCTGCCTGGACCCAAATCACCTAATTTCTGAGTGTCGGGCTTGGAAACAGAAAATTGCTGCTTCGCACCCTAAAAGTGCAGCTTTGGTGCACACTATCGGTAATATTAAGCGTAGTACGGAGACTGTTACAAGTGCGTACCAGCCGTTTTTACTGGATGGTACAGTGTCTCATTCACCTGACGCAGTGGGTAGGTCAGTGAAGATTCTAAGAGACACTGGGTCAGTCCAGTCACTTATTTGTGAAAAATCGTTACCAGCTTCAAGTGTATACTCTGGCTCCAATATCTTAGTGCGGGGGATTGGCATGGGCTGTCTTAGTTTGCCATTACATGACTTGTATCTCACGACAGAGTTGGTCACAGGCCCTGTTACTCTTGGAGTTTGCGCACATCTACCAGTTGATGGGGTAGATGTTATCCTAGGGAATGATCTTGCGGGCGGAGATGTTTTTCCTAGACCACTAGTAATTAATGAACCGACTCAAAATGAGAGTTCGGCGCTTGCGCAAATTTTTCCTGCTGCTTTTCCTTCATGTGTAGTCACACGGGCTCAAAGTAGAAAGTTGGGAGCTGTAATTGATCTTTCCGAGAGTTTCTTAGCTGACTCACATGATCATGAGGTAACACCAGAGAAGGCTATCGTTACAGAAACCTGCGAGGTGGATTCTGTACCGGAACTAAAGCCTGTTTTAGAAATGGGCAGAGAACAATTGGCTATTGCTCAGAGGACAGACCCTTCTTTAGCAACCCTTATTGAGTCTATAACAAATTTCAAAAGGAAACCTCATGATAAAGTAAGGTATTTTTGGGAAGGGGAAGTTTTAATGCGGAGGTGGAGACCTATTGCTCGTTCTTCCCTTAATGAAATTCAGCAAATCGTCCTGCCTCAACAGTATAGAGACCCTGTACTGAAAATAGCTCATGATCATGTACTCTCAGGACACCTGGGAGTTACCAAGACGTTCAAACGAGTGTCCCGCTACTTTTTCTGGCCAGGGCTAAAGTCAGCTGTGTCTAAGTTCTGCCGTTTGTGTGCTGCTTGTCAAATAGCTGGCAAACCGAACCAAAAACTTCCTGTTGCTCCGTTGCGGCCTATCCCTGTTATGCGCGAACCCTTTGAGCGCCTGTTGCTGGACTGCGTAGGCCCTTTGCCTAAGTCAAAATCTGGTCATGAGTACATTTTGTCTATAATGTGTACTTCGACACGTTTCCCCGAAGCGATTCCTCTGCGCTCTATAAAAGCCCACATCATTGTGCGTGAACTGATCAAGTTTTGTACTGTTTTTGGATTGCCAAAGGTCGTACAAACTGATCAGGGTACCAATTTCACTGCAAAATTGTTCACACAGAGTCTAGCTCAGTTCGGAATTAGGCATGAACTGTCGAGTGCATACCATCCGCAATCGCAGGGTGCTGTGGAAAGGTTCCACCAAACACTCAAGATGATGTTACGCATTTACTGTCTTTCTAGTGGTACGGATTGGGCAGAGAGTTTACCATTCTTGATGTTTGCTATTAGAGAAGCCGAGCAAGAATCCCTTGGATTCAGTCCCGCGGATCTTGTCTTTGGTCACACGGTGCGGGGGCCGCTTAAAGTGTTGAGCGAGCAATTGCTAGCTAAAGATGCAGTGCCTGTAACCGTTATTGATTACGTAAGTTCATTTCGTGAGCGGTTGCACAGAGCTCGTGAGTTGGCTAGAGAACATTTGGTCACAACCCAGTCTAAAATGAAAAAACACTACGACAAAAAAAGTGTTTTTCGTAGTTTTCAACCAAATGACGAAGTTCTTGTACTTCTACCTGAGCCTGGTTCAGCCCTGCATGCTAAGTTTACAGGTCCCTACTCTGTGAAGGAGAAACTCAGCGAAACGGACTATGTTATTAGTACTCCAGATAGGCGACATAAAACTAGGGTGTGCCACATTAACATGCTTAAGAGGTTTATGCGTGACTCCCAGTCTGAACCCCCATGTAACCCTGTGACAGGACCCTTACCAGTTGCTGTGGCCTTACAAGTTACTGAGCAAGATGGTAAGAGACTTCAGAACTCTGCTGTGTTGAAAGATCTACCTTCATTTCTCTCTCATCTAGAACCTGATGAGTCCGTACAGGTCATCCAGTTAATGCATCAATACTCACCGCTGTTTTCTGATGTGCCAGGGAGAACCACTGTTCTTGAACATGACATCAATGTAGGCTCAGCTAAACCGATCAAGCAGCACTCCTACAGGGTTAACCCAAGTAAGCGTCACATAATGAGAACTGAAGTTGAGTATATGTTACAGCATGGTCTGGCTCAGCATAGTCAGAGCCCGTGGAGCTCACCATGTTTACTAGTTCCAAAAGCAGATGGCACATACCGATTTTGTACTGACTTCCGCAAAGTGAACGCAGTGACAAAGGCTGATTCCTTTCCGCTCCCCCGTATGGAGGATTGCGTAGATCGGGTAGGATCAGCAAAATTTGTTACAAAACTTGACTTATTAAAGGGTTATTGGCAGGTGCCACTCACTGCCCGTGCTGCTGAAATCTCTGCTTTCGTTACGCCAGACTATTTCCTGGAATATTCTGTCCTCGCCTTTGGAATGAGAAATGCACCAGCTACCTTTCAGAGGTTGATGCATATTGTGTTGGGTGGTGTACCTAATTGTGATGCATACCTTGACGATATCGTAGTCTATACTGAGTCATGGGAAGAGCACCTTGAAACCTTGGAGAGGGTCTTTGAAAGATTAAAACGTGCCTCGCTAACCTTAAACCTGTCCAAGTGTGAGATCGGTAAGGCTACAGTAACCTACCTAGGAAAAAAAGTAGGTCATGGCTGGGTAAAACCTGTAGAAGCTAAAGTGGAAGCTATTCTTAAATTCCCTAAACCTAACAACAAGCGTGAGCTTCGCCGATTTCTGGGAATGTCAGGTTACTACAGAGGGTTTTGCAGAAACTTCTCTTCTGTAGTTTCTCCTCTCACAGACCTCCTTAGCACAACGAGAGTGTTTAGCTGGAGTAATGACTGTGATCAAGCCTTTGAAGCTGCTAAAGACCTGCTGAGCAATGCCCCTGTGTTGGCTGCACCTAACTTCAATTTGTCATTCAAGCTACAGGTGGATGCAAGCCACTTCGGTGCGGGAGCTGTACTAATCCAAGAAGACGTTCAAGGCATTGAACACCCTGTGTCGTATTTCTCCCGCAAATTCTCAAGGGGCCAGCTATCATATAGTACAATTGAGAAGGAAGCATTGGCTTTATTGTGGGCCGTACAACATTTTGAGGTGTACCTGGGGAGTAGTGCGCTCCCCGTAATTGTGTATACAGACCATAACCCTCTAACTTTTCTGTCCAACATGTCTTCCTCTAACCAGCGTTTGCTGCGCTGGGCTCTCAAGCTTCAAGACTTCAATCTCCAGATCCAGCACATCAAAGGCAAAGATAACATTGTGGCTGATGCTCTGTCCAGATCTGTTGAGATGACTGCTTAGGTGCTGGACATGTTGGATTGCTGAGACAGAAACCTTGTCGAACCATGGTCTGTAGTCTTAGTGGTGGGGGTGTTACGTCCCGAAGTGTTTCAGTGTCACCTCTGTCAGATCCCTGTGCCCGGTGTTGTGCTCTGTTTCTCTCCCTCACTCTCTTACTCAGGTTGATTACTATCAGCTGCAACTCGTTGTGAGCATGCCTGGGTCTGAACTGGGAAGAGTACATAAGGTGCCGCCAGAAGATCCTATGGGGAGGAACACTTCTCCCCAGCCTTAGACTGAAAAGTTGACTCGTCTTGTGTGTTTGTTTTCTGTGTGAGAACAAGCTTCTAAGCCGTTTGCTGTGTGTTAGCAACTTTATATTGCCTATGGGCTTATCCATGTGTGGGTAACTAAAAGGTATTGTATTACTTCATCTCTAATCAGTCTCTAGTAGGGAGAGAGTGCCTTTTCTTTTTTTGTACAACTGTTTTCTCATGTTTATTGGTTAGAGAGGGAGCTCAGGGAAGTTGCTGTTGTTTTTTTTCATCTTTGTTTTTTTGAGCAGGGTAAGTAGACTTGTTAAACCTTAGTTAGCTCCAGTTTTGTTTATTATTTTAAGGCCATACTCTCTCCTGAAGATTTACTCCCTTTCAGTTGTTAAGCTCTTCGTTTAAGCAAGAAATAAACCTTTGTACTTTCATTTAGAGTGGTGTGATGTTTCTCTCTAAGTCTGAGGCTGAAGTGTGTCCTCCACACTTTGTTTTTTTTTCCCATCTTGACAATACTTTCTTTTATTAACCTCTTATTTTCTTTTGTTACCTTCCCTCCTGCCTCCTAGACTAGGATGGGAACGTAACAGTTGAAATTAACATTAACAAAGATTAATAAATGCTGTATAAGTGCAGTTCATTATTAGTTCGTTAACTAATTTTATTAACTAATGTTAACAAATGAACATTATTTTAAAGTGTTACCAAATATAATATATATTTTAATATCTCTTAATATTTTAAGTTTCTCTTGGTGAATTAACTTCTAATAAACACCGATCATAGCTTTATTCTGATCAGTTTGTTTTTAGTTTCCAGGAAAACATGCTATTTTAGACACACAGTTTCCTTCTTATGGTAGCAGGATGCAGTGAACTACACATATGCTACAATATATCATGACCACATATTTACTAAGGACGCTATTCCACGGAAAATAAAAAGATCCACCACAAAGACATTGGTAATGAATTACATTCCATAGTTACAACTGTACACAGACACATTCTCCCAACCTCCATTCATGCCAAAGCTGGAGGAAGCTCTGGGCAGTTGGCAAAAGGAAATGGCGTGGCTGGTCTGAGGTTTGGAGGAAGAATGGGAAGTATGCTGTTACTGTGGTGCTGGTCAGACAGCAGGCTTTAGGTTTCCTCACCACAGCTGCCCTGACCACATCTGTCCTTTGCTCTCACTCAATCTTCTCAGCCATTTAAGCTATAAAATGCTTCCTCACTAAATACGGCTCCACCCAACTCTTAAACTGTGTACATTAAAAGAACACCCCCTACTGCACCCACATAACAGTGAATAAAACAGGCTTGTTTGGCTGTTAAAATTGTTGGAGCAGCCCAGCCAGCTTTTCATTCACATGTTCTGATGTTGTTTGTGGTCATCGTTGCCCCTTTATGAACAAGCAAGAGAAAAAGAGCAATGATGAGACGGAAAATATTCATGCAAACTAGATCCAATGAGTAATAATAGAAGGGCAAAATAGATATGCAAAATGTGTTTTAATTAATTTGCCACTTCAAATCCTTTCACTCTTACAAATAAAGATTCTGTATTGGCATTTATGGTTCCCCGAAGAACCTTTAAAATCCATGGACTTTTCCATTGCAAAAAAGTTTATTTGTCGTTGAAAAGGTTCTTTAGTTTATTCAAATTCAAATTTCAAGTATTTCAATAATAAAATAATCCTTTATTTTGAAGAGTGTGTAAGAGTCTACTGAATATAATTTTGAATATAATTGATAATATTCAGTATTATTGAATAATATTCAATAATTTATAAAAATTTTGTCAACATTATGAGATGTCAACGCCATTTGATTTTCTGACTGTGGTAAGAATTCAGTAGATGAGCTGAAAATCAGTTTCATACTGTCAGTTCATTCTGAATCATATTTGAATTTGCAAAATATCCCCTTATACTATAGTTTTAACTGTCACATTTAAACATTTCTTAATCCTTTTAGCATCTCACTGCCATCATATTTCTATGTTTTACCGTATCTCTGAGGGTGAATGTATTACACAGATAAGATTATTGATAAAGACTCATTCCTGCTTTAAACCATACAGACAGATCATGACTGCTACTACTATAATACAGTACAACTTCTTACTACCACACCCAAATGAACAATAGTGAGTTAAAGTTAAATAAATAATCAGTACCACTTTACAATAATGTTCATTAGTTAACATTTATTAATGTATTAACTAACATGAACTAACCATGAGCGATGCATTTGTTACTGTATTTCTTAATCTTTGTTAACCTTAGTTAATAAAAATGCAGATCTTCATAGTTTGTTCATGTTAGTTCACAGTGCATTAACTAATTTTAACAAATACAACTCTTGATTTTAAAAATGTGTTAGTAAATGTTGAAATTACCATTAACAAAGATAAATAAATGCTGTAGAAGTGCAGTATTAGTTCTGTTAACTAATGTATTCAACTAATGTTAACTAATGAACCTTATTGCAGAGTGTTATCAAATAATCAACTGAATATACACAGCAATAGAAGAATAGATGTTTTCTATTCTTTCGCTAGCATCACTATTATTGCTTAGACTTATACCCCCCCCCACCACCAAATATATAAACACAAATTAGATATTGTTTCGTTTTTTAAGCTGTTTTGCCTACAAATTAAACATTATTATTGGTTTGCAGTAAAATTATGCTGTATCATTGATACATGAGAATCCTGTTATTTTAATTACGTTTCTCTATGTTTTTGAAGAGTCATTTCTCTATAAGAAGCTGTAATTAAACTGCGATTAGAGAGTGTCTGGAATGTTTGTCACACACAAAAAGGAACTGTTGGAGAACTTCCAAACACAACAAGACCAGTCTGAAAATAAGAACAAAAGTAAGCAAATTCATTAGACGAACACAACGCAAAGGAACTGGAGCTAACTTTGTTTCATTTATTTATTTGTATATTGTTATTGTTATTATTATTATTATTATTATTAGTGCATTTATTTTTTGCTACATTAGTGTGCATTCATGTAAAAAGCATCTGATGTGCTTAAATATACTGCTAATAACGATTAGCCTACATATGTGCATTAGCCTATTTAAATTAAACTGAATATATCAAGTACATTTTGAGAAGAATTAACAATTATGTGCATTTAATATTATAGTTTCATTATATTTCTGGGCAATAAATTGTTGAACGATGCATTATAATTTATAACGTAATTAAACCATGTTATTGACTTAACAATAATATGGACTTTTATTAGTGACATGCGGATCAACGGAAACGGAAGTTAGTCCTTCAGAATAATAGACACGGATGTATCCACACTTCAGTTCCTACAGGAAACATAAAGTGTCGTCTGATTAAATTTTTTTTATTTCGCTCAGAAAGTTGTTTTCGCGTTTGAAGACAATGGACACGTAATTATTTTAATTCATTCTAAATAGTCAAATATGTTTCCGTTGAATTAGTGTAACATTGGTCCACGAAAGCCCAGAACATTTTAATGTTTTTAAGATTTTATTTTCTTAAGTCTTATAGTGTTGACAATGATGTGACAATTTTTTACGTTTTTGAAAGGCACAAACAAGCGCAGACATATGTGCTATGACTACACACTAACATAATACACATGTAAGAATCACTCTCAGGAGGATTGTATTCTTCTGCTGCTGCTTCTGTTGCTCCAAACATCACAGAAAGTAGATATGGCTCAGGATTTCCTCCCAGGCATGGAGAGTTCTGCTATCTCTGTCTTGAAGAGAGCTGTGGAGCTTGATCACAGCTCACGCTTTCAGGAGGCTCTGGTGTGCTACCAGGAAGGGATCCAGCTCCTGTTGGATGTATTGAAAGGTATGCCAAAAGTTTGGAAATGCTAAATGTGCTCTTTTGCTGATGGATTTAAATGAATATAGTCACTGTTTTCCTAGCTGTTAAAGATGATTCAAAGAAGGTCCACTACAGAGCGAAGATCAAGGGCTACATGGACCGAGCAGAACAGATCAAAGACCATGTGAACAAATTGAAAGAAGGTAAAGGACGTGATTTGAAGCAGGGATTGTGGACGGCAAGCTCAGGGGGAGATGGTCCTCACTGCAGAACATGAGATCCAGGGGGCGGGGTTGGATCTTGATCCCCACCCCTTGGATCTGATCCAACTCCTCCCACTTTACAAAGCCCTAAACCTACCTGTCTCCGCCCCCTGGATCTTGTGTGTTCTGCAGTGAGGAGCTACGGCTCAGGGGATGAAATAGAGTGCTAGGTCAGTATTGGGAAATTTGATGTTTAAAAGGAATGCATTGCAATATTGCATAGGGACAGGAGAGGTATCAGTCAGCAAATTGGAAAACAGTAACTTTTTTCACTTATTTGAAAAAGTAACTCACATATTTTGTTGTAAATGTAAAAATAATTCATTAATTTACTAGTTACTTGGAAAAAAGTAATCTGATTACATTGCCCCCGACACTTCAGACTGCGGCAGAAAGTCTGGTCACCATCGCAGCTTTCAGTGGCCAAAGACCGCCTAAGAGTCTGACTGACATGTGAAGTTACCAATCACAATTGATTTTGTTCAGCTTCATGTTTAGGGGCGTAAACATGTAATGCTTCTGTCCCTACGATAACAGAGCTGCGTGTAAAAGTCTTGGATGTATTTTAAAGAGTTTATGCAGTGAACTTCATATACTCCAGCATTTAGTTGATCGTGATCAGTGCTCATTGTCACGTTGTTTCGAGGTGGACTGTTAAAAAATGCGACACATACTTCTGATTCCTGTAGAATCAGATCAGATGTCGACATCGAAACTACAGAAAAAAGTTTCTAGTAAAGCATTGTAAAAAGTTTTTGTCTGTGAAAAAGTTTATAGAAAAACAAATATATATATATTTATATATACACATACATATATGTTTGTGTATTTATATACATGCACATTATGTAAACACAATCTTTTTTTTTGGATGTGATTAATCGCGATTAATCATTTGACAGCACTAAAAAATGTAATTTAAAAAAGTAATACCATTTGAATTGAAATAAATAATAAATAATCTAACAGTACAATATTATAAGTAGAAAAAATGTAATAATGTAACAAAATAGAAACTGTATATTTTCCAACTAGTACTTTATACATATTTAAAATACGAGTGGGGATGATCTTATTTGGGGGGGGGGGGGGTGAAATCTAACTGATTGAAACCCCCTGATTTAAACAACCTTTTCTTTTCTCATTGCCTGTTTATTTTTCTCATTGTTATCTCATCTGTCAGAGGGTAAATACCATGAGCAGATAAGGATAGCTGACAGTTCCACTGGTTTCAGCTATGAATCCCTCTTCAAACCATACATCAGAGACGGACTGACTGAAGTCTGGGTGGAGGACCCCTATGTACGGCATGTCCATCAGGTAGAGACTACAGTGACGCTCCTAGGTTTAGGAATCAATAAAATGCCAAGATACAAAAGAACTGTATTAAAGAGTGAAACACATTACAAATGTTTTGCTTTTCAGTTGTATAATTTTCTTCGTTTCTGTGAAATGCTGCTGAAATGTCCATGCGAAGTAAAGACGATTCACCTTCTGACCTCACAGGATGAGGTAAAGTTTTATCATTTTGTTCATCAGCGGTATAAGTTGACATACATTGGCTTTTCATCATGTGTTTGTTTTTTTCAGGACAGCTCCGCTCAGCAAAGTGCCTTGGCAGAAATAAAGCATTCGCTACAGAGTCAAAATATCTGTCTGGACATTCAGTACTCCTCTACTATTCATGACAGGGAGATCAGGTATATCTTTCTCATTGACTGTATATTACAGTAAACACATTGGGGGCGTAACATTGTCAATATATTGTATATATTTATTTTGTTTCCTCAGGTTTAATAATGGTTGGATAATTAAGATCGGCAGGGGACTCGATTATTTCAAAAAACCAAAGGTACCACTGAAATGAAAGTTATCAGGCTTGCATAATCATGTTCATTAAGCATTTATACTTGTGAAATGGTCAAAGAACCTACTATTTGTGAGTGTTTGCATAATAAATATATAGAAATATAAAAATGTTCTCTTTTTTGTTTTAAGGGTCGCTTCTCTGTAGGATACTGTGATTATGATTTGAGAGAGTGTCATGAGACCACCGTGGACGTTTTTCATACTAAACACACTAAGAAGACTTCTTAAAAAGTTTGCCTGGCATATTTATGGGACTTAATTTCATATGCGGTCCTCACATACCTACCTGGACGACTGGAAATGTGCCTTTTGATCCCCTTTTGAGCTTTTTATTTAACTATCATTGTCTTCTTTTATAATGTGCTGACATGAATTGCAGGGGAATATGCGGAGGATAAACTCTACACTTGCTTCATTGCTTCTATTCTGCTGTTCTTAAACATTCTACGCACTAAAACTGGTGTTTATTATCTGGTCTGTAATTATGGTCAACACCGAAGTGCAGTTGTAAATAAGTTAGTTGTGTGTAAAATATGTTTGTGCTCTTAATTAAAAATGTTTTGTAAAAGGCTATTGTTTTTACTGACTATGCTGATCTCGATTAAATATATATTCTGTTGAACAGCAGCGCCATCCTTTGTTCACTGAGGGAACTTTCAGTCATCCTGTGAAAGGGAAAGATTTGCGTTATATTACACCTTGTGTTCAACGTCACGTATCGCTTGATATGACGGGGTTTTGCTCCAGCGGCTCAGTTAAAGAGCAAGCGAATGCCAGAGATCACATCAACTTCACTTTCTCAACGATTTACTGCAACATGTGAGTATTCGCCATTACGTTTATATTTATATGAAGTTTTATGACAGTCAGTTGTGTTAATTTTAATTTGAGATATTGTTATAGTGTTTATGGTGAGGTTTTGTTTTGTTTTTTACTTAAAACTTAGTATCCGCTATTAATTTTGCCAACGATAACCCTCAGTATTTTATGGCTTTTTGAATGTCTGTTTGAGGAATATTTATATGGGCCACTGGATATGGGACATTCAAATTACAAAAAGGATTGCTGTTTGTGAAGGGAAAAGGAGTGTAGTTGACTGAAGATTACTTTAGTGATTTTTAATAACTGTAAATCAAATGGTGTGTTGAGTTTGTATTGGTTTGTTTGGTCATGTTTGTCTGAGATGTTTCTTCTGCCTGTCATATGCAAAACCATTAGTTAGAATGAAACAGCCACGAATTCCCTGCTGGAGGAGATTAAATCTATAATCGCCCTTAATCTCGACTCGATATGTGCTCCTCATCTCAGTTCATGAAAAATATAGAGCGTTGTGTCTGTTCACTATTCATCTCTCAAGGGAACAGACTAGAGTGATGGTGATCATAATGGTTGAATCTCATGAAACATATCCAGGACATATTCAGATTTATATATATATGTATATATATATATATATATATATATATATATATATATGAAGTTATATTGTTTGTGTATATATATATATATATATATATATATATATATATATATATATATATATATATATATATATATATAAAATTGTGTGTGTATGTATATATATATATGTATGTGTGTATATATATATATATATATATATATATATTTATTATATTATATTATTTATATATATATATATATATTTTTTTTTTTAATGTATTATATTTTATATATATATATATATATATATTATATTATATCATATTATATTATATATATACTGTATAATACACACACACACACATATATACATACATACGCTATACAAAACCATGAAAAAATATTCTAGTTTAAGAGATCTAGGTTTTTGAATTCAACATACAAAACCACTGCTGGAGGAAACGAGCATTTGTGAAATTGACCTGACTCAAAACCTTATAGTTAATGAGTACAGTCAAGTATATATATATATATATATCACTATTACACTGTTCTTGTGCACATAAAATGTAACACATACACGAAGCTGTGTGCAATGTGCTTCAATTATA
Source organism: Zacco platypus (assembly GCA_038088235.1). NCBI lineage: Eukaryota > Metazoa > Chordata > Actinopteri > Cypriniformes > Xenocyprididae > Zacco > Zacco platypus. The sequence continues at coordinate 11,746,355 of CM076081.1, read as the reverse complement.
CAACTATATAAACAAAGTATGTACAAAGTATGTTATAGTATTAATGTTGAATATGTGTGGCATAGACCTGCTGATTAAGAGGAAATGAAAAATAAAATATAAAATCAAATCGGAGTATGACATAAACGCATGCTGGCTATAAATATCTGAAACAATTTAGCAACGGTAATATATTTCCTTGTCCTGTCACTTCAGCAGCAATACAATGTTCATTGGAAGATTTGGTTTACATTAAATTAGACATATGTTCAGATTACTTTTGCACCCATCTTAATATGCATTTTTGAATATGAAAATGTAAATTGACAGATGGATTATATTCGAAGGCCAGACGCATAATGTAGGCTGGCTGAAAGTCACCCAGATGCTGAGCTGACTTTTGTCCAGTAGGAGAAAAGGAGAGGGATTTGTGGCCAACTCTGGATGCTGACACAGATTTATGCCTGTATCTGGGGCAAAGCTGCTCTGTGCTCTGCAGAGTGCTGGATACAAAACGTTCAATCCTCTGGGATAATCGGTAGTTAAATGAGAGAGTAACATTTTTAGGGTTAAAAAGTCAATGAGGGAAACGTACATGTCTGGATGTTTGAGTACAATGGGCAGAGTACTTTCTTTTGACAGTCAGTTGTCTGTCATTTCTTTATCTCACCTTTTAAACATTTCCAACAGGCTGTAGCCTACTTTCACAGTTACTTATAGTAACACACAGGAGGGAGTTGAGAGCTCCTGTCGTTGTCTACATAGTCTCTGCACAGAAGGAAAGGAAGCACATCATCTGCTTAACTCTTCCTTAACACCTAACTGTACAATTTTAAACATGCTTATGATCTCAATATTACAGATTAGCACCGTCTGTTTATGTGTTTCTTGTCATACACAATGCTGACAATATAGAGACTAGTTCAGCTGCTCATAGTTGGTTCTCAACGGATTACTACTGATAAATATTACTAATAAAATGCAACTAACCTCCCATAGTCCGGGCAGCAAAATAAATGGGCTTATCCAATTTTAAAAGGAAATGTATAATGTCAAAATCATCTGTCACAAGTAATATGGCTAATACCAATACAATATTTTGCCCCATATTTGTTCCATGTGTTGTGTTTACACTACTATTCAAACCTTGGGGATGGTAAGATTTTTTTCAAATGTTTTTGAAAAAAAAGGTCTCATCTATAGTTGTTTTCTATTTTAATATATGTTAGAATGTAATTTATCCTTGTGATGTCAACTGAGTTTTCAGGATCATTACTCAGTCTTCAGTGTCACATGATCCTTCAGAAATCATACTGATTTGCTGCTCAGGAAACATTTCTTCCTATTATTAATGTTGAAAACATTTTTCTCAGGATTCTGTTTGTTCTGCATTTATTTGAAATGGGAATCTTTTGTAATATTATGCCACTTTTTGGTCTATTTAATATGTCCTATTTAATAGGATTCATTTCTTAAAGTAAACTTATTGATCTCATACATTTAAATTGTAGTGTGTATAAGCAAAAAATGTATATTGTTGTGTGTGTGTGTGTATATATATATATATATATATATATATGTATATGTGTGTGTGTGTTATGGAACGTGTACTAGAGAAACTCTCAATACGAAGCGGCATACTAAAGTGAAGGTAGACAAGAATCCAAACAGGCACAAACACTAACGTCCCAACATAAACGCGAACCAGCCAGGAATGAGGGAGAACGCAGGGTATAAATACAAGAACTAATGAGGAGTGATATGCACAGGTGAATGACGTAACTAATAACAAAAGACAGCTGAACTAAAACTAATGATGATGGTAACCATGGGAACAAAGTGAAGGGAAAAACTGAACATAGGAAGACATGTGACAAATGACAGAACAAAACGGAAATACATGTAACAATATGTATGTGTGTGTATGTATATATATAAATAGCAACCTTTAAATGGAATGTGACAGCAGTTAAATGATTTGCATACAAAAACTGACCTACTCTGACATCTTGATGCAAATGTATGACGCAGACGACAGTTGTTTGTTGTCTTAGTGATATTTTCATCAGTCTCTTACATTAGCAAATCATTTACAAACACAAGTGGAATATATATCTGATATGATGCTCTGGCTATACCTCCAGTTGGCCTTACTGACGGTGTTAATGTTCCTTTTTGACCAAATAGCTTCCTTATGTTTACTCTATTATCATTCACACACTCCTTTGCTGGTTGAGTGCTGGTGGTGGTGTGTTATATTGACTGATGCCTTCATCATCTCATCATTCTGCCAGCAATAGCACACTTTCAGCGCTCCACAAGCTGTTTAGTGTTTTGTAAAGAGCTTAAGCGTACAGGAAAAGCGTGTTTTGGAAATGTAACATAGCTTGACAGTCAGTGCGTGTCCTGCTCCTTACTACCAAACATCAAGCCCATCATTACAGCTCTTTGTCAGAACCTGCTTTCTCTTCTGACAGTTCCTATCCTGATTTTGCTCTTTCTCCGGTCTGTTTTCCAGTTCCTCTATCTCTCTGCATGTTTGTGAGTGGGAAAGAACTGTTGTGGTTCACTGCATGTAAGGACGCGCATCTTTTAAAAACAAGAACAAAAGCTAAATAACACAGAAAAGAGGAAAAAGAAGGATTTTCATAGACAAAGTAAGTATTTTTTTTCTTGCTTAATATTATTTGAAGTATTTATGCTTTGTTGTCCAGGGTAATTACAGTATCATTGCTCTTTCATCATGTATACTTTATTTAATATATGAATTACTTAAATGGGAAAGTCAATCATTAGTATTAATGTGCACTAATGTTCAGGAGTCAGTAAGATTTTTTTAAAAAGAAGTTAATCTTTTTATTCAGCAAGGATGCATTACATTGATCAAAGGTGACAGTAAAGATATTACTTTTGTACTTTGTGTTCATCAAAGAATCCTGAAAAAATGTATTGTAGGTTCATCAATAAGAATATTAAGCAGCACAACTGTTTTCAGCTTTGATAATAAGGAATGTTTCTAAAACACCAAATTAGCATATTAGAATGATTTCTGAAGGATCATGTGACACTGAAAAAAATCTTACCCCAAACTTGGAGACTGTTTTTCTGTCACTGTGTGTATTTGATTGTCATGGCAGCATTTCAGCCCTTTTCTCTTGGGCTGAGCCAGAAGTTTAAGATTATTCTGTAGTTGTAGGATTAGTGCTCAGTAAAATCTTAAAGTGATCTCAATGCAATGTCATTCCATGTGATCTGTGTCTGATAACTGCTTCCACTAAGGAAAAATGGCACATGGTGACAAGCTGTTACATACTGATTATGCATTCATCATTTTTTTTTATCCACTGCATAGTGTGCATTGTTTTTTTTCCCCCTCTTTTTTTCCACAAAGGTTTTTAAGAAAATCCCTTAACCTCATAAGAATTAAATTTTGTGCACCCAAACATTAAGTCTTACTTTAACAATTGATTACATACATACTGAGTTTTTTGAGTCTTTAAAAGGGAAGGACTCTGTGGACTTTGCATTTTTTTTTCTGTTGGCACATATCTGCATTATCAAGGCATGGTCAGTGATAAGAAAGGTCTGTTGTCATAATAAATATGGACACCCATAAGACTGAATTAAGTGTGACGCACATTGTCCAAAACACACTTTCACACATTTCGCTTAATTTCCATGTGAACAAGACAACAGGGGTTGGAAACCTTTTTGACATGAAGTGACTGTGTTGTATGGTTCAGTACAGTAGCACAGTTTCTAAGTAAAAATGACTGTTTGACAATGAGGAAATATTGTCTAAATAAGTAAAATTAATATTTTTTTGAATTCCAATGGTAGTGCACATGCCTGAGGTTACTGACTTAAAGCAATCTGTTTTTTTTTTTTTTTTGTAAATATGCTTTATGTGATTCATACATTTACTTATATGCTGTTCAAAAGTTCAATACTTTCAGATATTTAGAGTCACATGATCCTTCAGGAATCAGTTGTGCTGCTTAATATTTTTGAGGAAACCATGACACATGATTTCAGGATACTTTGAGGAACAGAAAGTTCAAAAGAACTTTTTTTTTATTGAACTAGAAAGGATCTGTAACATTATAAATGTCTTTACTGTCACTTTTGATAAATTTAATCAATCGTTGCTGTATTAAAACATTAATTTCTTTTAAAAAAATCTTAATGATCCCAAACTTTTGAACAGTAATGTATGTTCTAAAGTAACAAATACTTGTCGGTAGTGCAGATGAAACCACATGGAAGATATGACTTCAAAAGAAACCTTTGGTCTTTGCTGGGTTGAGAACAGCATTCTCTTATCAGATACAAATCGCAAGCAGAGAGAGTTTAGCCACGTTGCCACATCAGAGATATAACATTGTTCAAGTATTTCACATGTCTGTATATTACTCTGCTGCTGTTTTCCTTTGAAGAACAGCTTTCTTCATTGTCTGTTGTGAATTTAAGAATAAAAAATAAGTTAATAATTACTAAACTAGAATTTTCTATTCTTTTACTTATCTAGACTAGACATTTCCTTTGGCAATTCCACTGACGTTTTCCCAACCCCTTCTGTATTTCTTTTTTACTCCTCATTCTCTCTTGTCTGATTTCTTTGCAACTGTCCTCATTAACAGCTGTACCGGTGAAGATGAATGTTCTGGAGGCTTCAGGAGACCCAGAGGGAGAAGGCAGTGACGATTTAACAGGTCAGAAATCTTTCAGTAAGGCTCAATGCTGTCATCAGTAAAGACAGTTCTAAAAAAATAATAAATATTATGTCAGTATATGTTTCTCTTTTATTTTACTGTCAGTTTATTATAATATAGAAAATAATTTAAAGGCATGATATGTTTAGGAAGGAAGAAGTCTAGGTTAAAGTCTTTTAAGTCACGGCTCTTTGGGAAGATAAAGAGGAAAGAGGACGACGGTGGTATGAAGCAGAGTCAGTCTGAGAGTGACATCACATGGGGTGTGGAAGACTCAGAGTAAGTGTTCAAATTGATTGTCAGCATGGCATGCCTTTAGAAAAATCAACACTACATATGCATGGTGTCACTCTGAAACCACTTAACGCTCAGCATGATTTGATGATTCCTTGTGTGCTTGTTTTAATGAAAGTGCGTGTCTGTGTACTTCAAATCTTAAAAGTAGGTTTAAAAACTGTACTTGCAGATAATAGAATAATAATGACATAAAAAGCCACTTAAGTGTACTTAAAGATGGTTGACTGTTTCTTTACTCGTTTAAAAAGTGCACTTTGTAAAAATGTCACATTAAAAGTACTTTAAAGTACATTTTAAATCAAGTTTTAACACTCTTTTGTCATGTTTTAAAAGAAGTAGACTTGTTTAGATGTGTTTACTAACATACTAACGCACATGTGATGTACTTGATATTAATTTTAGCTGTAGTTAGTTTGATATTAAAATCAAAGTTAATATATTTTAAATGTACTAAATTTCACCATTCATCATTACAAATACATAATTATAAATCACATACAAGTTTCCATAGAATCACATTAAAGTATGTTTTGGTTTACTACAAATGCTTGTCAGTACATTCTGCTGTGCGCTTTAACCATATTTCAATGACAATTATGTAAAAATGTCTACTTTACTGGGTCAAAAAGCACTATAAAGTTGAGCTAACTGCATTTAGGATAAATTTAAACTAGAATACGTTTTCTTTTAATTGTAATTAACTTGAAATTAAGTGTCCGAAAACATTAGATTCTGTTCATACTTCATTTTAAAAAGTATATTATTTCCGCAATAAGTACTCTTTATAAAGGTATGGTAAAGTGTCATTTTTTTTTTCAGAAGGGATAACATGCACCTCTTTGCTTCTTACATCTTTTCTTCAAAGTTGCTCCAAAGGCATGCTGGGATCGCGGGCATTTTCACATGACAGCATTTTTCAGGCAGAACACAGTTATTCAGACCCTGAACCTCTAAGAATTCTGTCTCAAGAGAACATTCATGGCAAAATTCGAGCTCTCCAGGTAAGCACACACAAAACTCAGAAACATTTGTTCTAAAATACTCTTGTTCTAGCTTAATTATTGCACACTTTATAAACACACATCAATGTGATTGACAGAAATATTTCGAATTGTTTTTAATTAACGGGTTAGTTCAGCCAAAAATGAAATTTCTGTCATTAAGTGCTCACCCTCATGTCGTTCCACACCCGTAAGACCTTCATTTATCTTCGGAACACAAATTAAGATATTGATATACAGACTGACAGGGTATAGAAGAAATTGTTGAATAAAGTCTTTATTTTTGTTTTGTTTTTGCGCACAAAAAGTTTTCTCGTCACTTCATAACATAAATGTTGAACTACTGAAATCACGTGGTCCATTTTAACAATGTCTTTACTACTTTTCTGGACCTTGAATGTGGTAATATTGTCACTTTGTAAGGGGAATAAAAAAAAAAGAAACCTCTTGGATTTCATCAAAGATATCTTAATTTGTGTTCCGTAGATAAACAAAGTCTTACGGGTTTGAAATGACATGAGGATGAGAAATTAATGAGTAAGTAAATTTCATTTTTTGAAGGGACTAACACTTTAAAACACTGAAGTTGGAAGGTCTTTTTTTTCGGTTTATCAGATGAAACTCCAGCAGCAGAAGATGCATCTAGGTCCTCCCCCCATTCTGTTGCCCATTAAACGTCGTGAAGACTTAGGTGGGAGTTCAGAAGATGACGGCCTTCCTCGTAGCCCCCCTGAAATGTCCCGTGGTGAAGGACTATACATGGGCATATCAAACAAGGTACTTGTGCTATAATATAGGAGCAGTATCCCAGTATCTTTATTGTAACGTAGTGTATTGTGATGTATGTGTGTGAACTGGTAATAAATCTGCACAGCTTTGGCCTTTCACTAAACAATCAAATGCCCTGATGCCATTTCACCTATGTGTTGAAATTATGCCTGTCATTCATGCCTAAATTTGAATGGTTTATATGGTCTAAAATATTATCTAATGTTCCTTTAAATTGTGTGCTTCTTTTCACCTTCCAGGCCTCTTCACAGCCTCTCTCTCCTCGACCTATCAGCCCAGCACCTGCACCCCTTTCCCAACCTGCCCCTGGCCCAGGGGTAGACTTCAGCACCCCTCCACAGTTCACTTCCCTCCTGGACAACTCTGCTGCCCGTCACCGTATGTCCCTCAAGCCTAAGAACCAAAGAGCCAGTGCCAAGAACAGGAGGGTGATCACTTCAGTAAGTCTTTTTCATGCCCCTTTCTAAACCTATTATCCATTTCTATAGAGCACTGCAGTGATGATGTATTTTTGTGTACCAAACTGGAAGTTAGCAGCACACTGGTTCCCTCGACAAAAACCCAACAGGATTTTTCTATTGGGTTTTGAATTTAAAAAAAAAAAAAAAAAAAAAGCTCGGTGACCAACAAAGATTTATGATTCTCACACATTTTGTTCATAACGATAATCTTCACAAATGAACACCACTTTTACACTACTGGATTTTGAAGCCTAAATGCAATCAGCAGAAGAAAAAAGCTAAAGTTAGGCAGTTAATGAACTACACCATGGTTGCGCAACTTCAGCGTCACCCCCACTAAGCTTCAGACAAGTCTTTTGATCTTCATTTAAAAAGTTGTAAAGTTTGAGTTAGAATATTTTGTAAGAGCTTGATCATGAACACAACTAGGTTGTAAAAGTTATGACATATAATGTCCCTGACAACCTCTGTTTAACCTGCCATTTAGCCACTTGTTAGTAACCGCACATTAAAACTTGAAAAAATCACGACTAGAGTATTACTGATGTTTTTTTTTCAGAGAAAAAAAAACGTGAAAATACCACGAGTTTGTGTTAAACAGACCTTATTTCAGGCATTTAACCAAAAACCCAACCAAAAAAAAACATTGACTTCAGGATGGTGGAACCAGAAGTGCAAAAATGCATCTCATTTCTGAATTTTACGACTTGTTCCTGCAGCACTCTAATGGTTTTGGAAAAACAAAAATTTTGAATAATCTTTTTCTTTTCCGTATAACAGTTCATATTCAATAGATTTTCCTAATGATATTTTTCCTCTCACCTTGTATTTCCTGTGCAGGTTGGAAACAGAGCACGATCTGAGAGTTTGAACAATCTAGATTGTTCATTGACTATGAGGGAGGAAGAGGAAAAGCTGTCTCTCGTAAAAGAGATACCTCGCGCTCGCTCTTATTCCTCTCAGGTCTTGCGCCCGGGGGAGAGGCTTACCGCTTCACAAACGAAGAGTTTTCCAGTTTCACCTTTAATGTCTCTGCAGATTGCTGGAGATGGTAGACAAGTTTCTGCAGAACCTGAGCTTGAGAGAAAGGTCTTGTCCACATCAACTCCAAGCCCTAGCCTAAGAGAGATGACTCCACCAGTAGCCAAACCGCCAATCCCAGTGGTGCCACTTGATAGAAAGGGAAAAGGAGAAGCAAGTGAAATGCTCAATAGCTCCAAACTTCTCAGGAACAGCCAAAGTAACCTTGTTTCAACAGTAAGACCAAATGTGAGTACCACACCAGAACTGAGTCTCGTCAAAGTTGAGAAGTCTAATGCTATGCTAACACAAAACAAGATGGACACATTGAGCAAATATAGTGTTGAAAATGCACTAAATATTGAAAATCGTCTGGCCTCTGCTCATGCTCCAGCCAATGTGATTTGTGGAGTAAATCTAAGACCATCTTCTTTGAGGAGAAATATACCATCTACAGATGAAAAAGAAGAAAAGTCCAAGACTCTTCAGCCAGGCCGCACAGAGTCGGCTGTTAGCGAGGAAGATCGTACTCAAACTGAACCTATAAGGCGAGAGAGAACTGTGTCTGGATCATTCCACTTCAATGTCTCCTCAGACAAGAATCAAGAGCGGCCGAGGACTGCAAGCTTCACTGGAGTAGTTGGGCAAGCTGGACTGAAAAAAGAAGCTACCAAACCTTTAAATTTCAAGATAGAGCGGCAGGTAAGTTCACAAGTTGAGAAAACAATAAAAGACCTGTGTGCTAATTTACCACCTGCATCAAAGAAGGATGACAAAACAGACACAGATTCAGTGATACCAACAAACGAGGAGATACAGGAGATTGGTGTAGAGGCTACTGAGGAAGAAGTACAGGAGTTGGCAAAAGAGGCATTTGAGGATGTGATGGAAGACATGACAGCGGGAAAAGAGAGGGAAACTACAAATGCATTTGGAGTCAAGCTTCGCTCTACCTCTCTTTCGCTAAAGTTTCGTTCGGACAAAGCTCAGTCAGAAGACAAGTCAAAACCTCTGGCCTCACAGTCTGAATTAACCAGCTACGTAGAACCTGAAGATCAAAACACTGGCCTGGGGTCTATAAGACTCCATGCTAAACTCAAAGACCATTCTCTCCAAACCGATGAGTCCTCAACCTCAGTTCCGTCCTCCAGTTCACCACCTAAGGATTTCTGTAGAGACAAAGAGAGAGCTGGCTTCCTCAGACATGCTGGTGAGTTTCTGTTTGTGGTTTCCTGTGGTGCCTGAAGATTAATCCTCAGAACTATTTAGTTTGCAATCATGACAAATGTGAACAGCTACATATTTTATGACGATGATGTTCCAGGTCATACCAAGACATAACAGTCTGTGTGCTTGTATGAGTCAAAGCTTTTAGAAAGCTGCTTTGTCCAAATGTTTAACTGTGCCTGTCTGACTCTGTCTGTAATTACACTGATAGTGGTTACTCAACTGAGTAAACAAATGGCAGATTGAGCTCATACATCTCTTTTCAAGTTATACCTCTTCTGATTGAACTGACAAATGACTTTACTAAATCATTAAACCAATAAAGTCTTTATTATCTTTAATCTCTATTAATGATTAACCAATTTTAGTATAATTTAAAAAGAGTATGGATAAGCAGAACTCTACAGTGAGTAGTGATAAACGGTTATTACAAAATTAGGTTAGGGAATCTTAAAGGGTTATTTCACTCAAAAATGAAAATTCTGTCATTAATTACTCACCCTCATGTCGAACCACTCTGAACCACACATAGGCAGCAATGTCATTGCACCTTTCAAGGCCCAGAAAGCAAGTAAAGATGGTTTCAGGTAATGGTGGTTCAACCTTAATGTTACGAATACTTTTTTTGTGCAAAAACAAATCAAAAATAACAACTTTATTCCACGATTTTGTCTTTTAACGATGTCTTTACCTTTCTGGGCCTTGAAAAGTACAATGACATTGCTGCTTATGTGTGGCTCAGAAACCTCTTGGATTTCATCAAAAATATCTTAATTTGTGTTCCGAAGATAAATGAAGGTCTGACGTGTTTGGAACGACATGAGGGTGAGTACTTAATGACAGAAATTTCATTTTTGGGCGAACTAACCCTTTAAAGAATTCTGGTTTCTTAATGTTACATTATAATCCAACAATTTTCCTTAACTATAAAGATTGTGGTAATATATTTGATTCATAAATATTTTGAAAAAGGACTTAAAAAGATGTATGATATGGATCTCTACACTCAGTACAATCAGCTCAAAATATCTGCTCGTTAAGAGTCATTTTTTTTGCAGGCTTCACTAAAGGTGTACTAATGGTGTTGTGTTGCAGCTGAATACATATATTTTTCTTCAGTATTCTGTCACATTAACATGTATGTGTGAAAACCATTTATAGAACCTAACGCTGGATATGGTATTTTTAAAGTCATTATGAAACTATAATAGTCTTTTATCTCCATTTGTATATTCAAATGAAACATGTATGTATATCTTGGTGCCCAACCCTAAACAAAAGTGTTTGATTTCTATAATCAGAATCTTTTACAATATGCACTTATACTAAGCACTATGTTCTCAAACTGTCTAGTTAGAGTAAGTAGTGACTCTAATGTATGAATTTTATAAGGATTATTTCTGATCCAACATCAGAGTCTGATAGTCCCTCCCCCTCCGCTATTTAAGGTTGAGAGCATAAAGTGTCCAACATTCCACACTGTTTTGGGTTAATTAAGTGCATCATCTGGGTATTTGAAGTCACTTTTTCGAATCGGGATGCACCTATAGAATCTATAGCTTTGTTTGAGAATCTTGGCATGTAAATAACATGCATTTAAGAAGATCTATTCCACTGTTTCAAAGTCATACCCAATTTCACATTCACCTATGTTACCCATGTTGGTTAGATCAACTCTTTCCATGTAAATGAGTGGTTTTAGCTGAAATAAGCTGCATGGTATTCTGATTAATATATTCTTATGTATTTTCAGAACCTCCTCAGCCCTCATCAGCAGCCAGCAAAGACACTAAGATTGTATCTTCACCCCCTAAAGAAGGTGCAGACTTGCCTCAAGAAGATACTACAGCAGTGTCCTCTCAGGAGAACGCACCAACATCCGCAACTTCAGAGGTGTCCTGGATGGAGATGGCCAGAGAGAAGACCAGAAGTCTACAGCAGCTTTTTACCAGTAGACTCCCAGAGTTTCCTAGCTTGCAATCACGACCAACAACCTTGACCACAACACAACCACAAATGCAAACGTCCACTTCACAAGCCAATCCAAGAATCGCCCAGAACATTACAAACCAGCCAACAGCTACACAATCTCCTTTGAGACCTACAGAAGCAAAACAACTGCCATCTGCACAACCCTCCGGAAGATCCAAACAGTCTACCACTCAGTTCACTCCAATGGAACATCAGACTAGAGCAACAACAAGCCAAACTTCAGCAAATTCAACCACTAGTCAATCTCAAATTGAAAGTTCCAGAGAAGTCCAGTTTCAATCCAAAACTCAAATTTGTAATTCAACAACAAAACCAACTCAGTCTACAGTTACAAGTACATCAAATCTACAATCCACCACTCAACCCATTCTCACATCAAAACAGCCATCACAAGCATCCGCACCACAGTCATCACCACTGCGAGCAGCATCACAGACCCCCACACAGGCTATACTGCGTCCCACACCTCCCCCAGGTTACCCACATTTGTCGTCAAGCCCAAAGTTAACATCCCACCTAGTCTCCCAACAGTCTGCCAGTACTGTGTCAATGGATCAACCTCAGAATGAGGGCGGAGAGCTCAGTGTAACCTCAGGGAAAGCTGACAGGGTGTCTGTGCCTCAAGGCAAGGGGACCGGGCTCGACGATAGCAGACCAGTTTGGGCAGCAGGATTAGGAACCAAGACCTCGCTGGTGCAGCGCTGGGAGACTCAAACAACTGCTGCAACCAAGGTATCATTTATTATGCAATCTCCAAACGCACTTTATTTCTCCAGTCATATATAAGCCAGAGAGATAACTCTACAATCAAAATATAACTCTTTGGCTGAAACTGATTCAAACACAGACAATGGTTTCACATAGTGGAAACATGTTATCTCTACTCACATGCTTCATGTAGGATGAACTTGATTGAACTCGGTTATTTGGACATGTCTAAGTTTAGTTGAATTTTCTAAATTTAGTTTATTTCATCTTACATGTTACTTGTTGCATACTGTAAGTGTTAGTGTCTATCTTTTCTATAACAACCTCACTTATTATATAAAAATGACAACACACTTCTGTTCAAATGTTTTGAGGTTCATGAGATTTTTTTAAAATGTTTTTAAGTCTCTATTTGATCCAAAACACAGTAAAAATAGTAATATTGTGAAATATTATTACAATTTAAAATAACCGTTTTCTGTTTTAAGTCTATTTTAAACTAATTTATTTCCTGATGGCAAAGCTGAGTTTTCAGCAGGCACTACTCCAGCCTTCAGTGTCACATGATCCTTTATTGATCATTCTAATATGCTCATTTGGTGCTCAAGAATGGTTTCTTATTATAATTAATGTTGAAAACCTTTGTGGAAACTATGATATCTTTCTTTTCTTAATGAATATAAAGTTCAGCATTTATTTGAGATAAAAGTCTTTTGTAACATTATAAATGTATTTACTGTCACTTTTGATTATTTTAATGCATCTTTGCCGAGTAGAAACTTTCTGACCCCAAACTTTTGAACGGTAGTGTACATATATACAATTTAGGTCAGTTATCATAATACAGTCAAGTATCAAAAATCACAAAATAAGAAATTCATAATCCAGAGAGATCTAGAGACTTTAATGGTTACCATGGGAACAAAAAAAACAAGACATTTTACTGAAAATAATACCACATAATGTCACTAGAGTTCAAACTGTGCTTACTTCGAATTGAAAAATGGCCTTATCATTTAGACATTTCTCATGAAAGCCCACTGGACATTGTCTTACTCATGCTAGAAACTAATAAAATGAACTTCAGCAGCAACAGAGCATGCTCTCTCTTCATATTTCCCTTTATCCTTGTTCCCAACTCCATATACACCTCAGATTTTTCTACCAACCTCTAGTGGTTGGAGCAGATTAAGCCAATTCAAGATTTTTTACCTTTTTTTTTTTTTTTTTTTAATATTTATGGGCTTTTTGTCCCTTTATTTGGAGAGGACAGTAGAGAGCAGACAGGAAAGCATTGGGCAGAGAGAGGGGGGCAGAATGGGCAAAGGACCTCAAGACCTTATTCCCTACTGCAATTTATATTTTTAACATAGCTCAATCACTTCCTGAACAACATCATAACCAACAAAACAACTGATTTGAACTTACCTAACTCACCAAGGTTATCAGGGTAGAAAGTACATTAAAGGGTTAGTTCAACCAAAAATGAAAATTATCCCGTAATTTACTCACCCTAAAGCCATCATAGGTGGTGATCATAATGGTGGTGAATGGCACCTTTTTTTCGCGAATCTAGTTCAGGTGGTAGGATGTAGGCGTAGCGTAAGCTTAGGTGAGAGTAGACGCCTCTTGTGGTTCGAGCAAATAGAGAAACAAACTCAAACTCCTCCAACATTTCTCTTTAAAAGTTCTCATTTTAGGCCCTTATTAACCCCCTGGAGCTGTACGGTTTACTTTTACGATGGATGGATGCCCTTTTTTGGGCTTCAAGTAAAGGTACCATTCACTCCCTTTATAAAGCTTGGAAGAGCCAGGATATTTTTAATATACCTCTGATTGTGTTAGGCTGAAAGAAGAAAGTCATATACACCTACAGTAGAATGGCTTGAGGGTGAGTAAATTATGGGATAGTTTTCATTTTTGGGTGAACTAATCCTTTAAGATTTCTTATTCCATATTGTAAAGAAATGCATATTTCATCTTGTCCAGCAACAATTGTGCTTCATTCAACATCAAACATTTAACACCTAAAAATGAACAACTTAACAGTAATGGTGTACTGGTGTGATTAGTGTGTATGTGTGTAACGTTCATGTTACAAAGTCTTGTACCAGACTGGTGGGTGTCTGATTCTGAACTTTCTTGAGCTACTGGTGTGACAACTGGCATGAATACCTCTGTAGGGTCATCATCTGGTTTTGGCCAGGATGTGGTGAAAGTTGCATTGCATTCCACACTTTTCTGTCATCAAGGTTATACGTGTCCTGTCATGTTTTTCCCCAGTAAAGGCTTCTCCCCACTGTACAAGGTGGACTGAATTTTGAAATGCCCTTTTTCACATGAGTGGGTATATTCACATGTAGTCTGTCTCCTGGTCTTAAAGCAGATGGCTTCGCTGCACATTTGATGTGAGTGTAGGAGACTGGCGGGCATTGACACAAGCTTGCACTGTAGTATCAGTACAATTAGAGGGCCCAGTGGGTAGAATGTTTAAGGTTGTTCTCAGTTTGCTTCCAAGCAAGAGTTCACTGCGAGCAACATCTGGGGTGGCATGAGGTGTAGCATGATAATCCAGCAAGAAATATCTCACAAAAGTTTTCCAGGGTTTACCCTCCAAGCTTCCCCATTTAAACACAATCTTTCAGGACACGGTTAATGCGATTCACAGCCTCAACAGCTTGAGGAAAGTACAGGGAGGTACAAACATTTTTGATATTCCTGTTTGCAAGGAAATCAGCAAAGGCAAAGGAAGTAAATTGTATACCAATGGGTTCCCAAAACAACAATGTCTTGGCAAGAAAGTCAGTAACAGTATCAGTAGTTATATTGCTGGTGAATGTATGGTTGTAAAAGTCAACTAAAGTCAGTACATACCTGCAATCCCAGGTACCTAACTCGAATGGTCTGACAATGTGTGGTCCAACCTTCTCTCTTGGTTCACCAGAGGGGAGTGGTACGGGCTGAAGGGGATGTGCATGTGTTTTGACACTTTTGTTGTGGCTTTGGCAAAGCTGGAATGAGGAGACATGCAGACTGGGCTGAGTGTACCAGTCACAAAGACGTTGCTTGGTCCTGGTGACCCTGATGAGCTTTACCTTTAGATACCAACAGAGTAGTCAGTGCTTGACGGTCCGTATGAAGGGTGAACCGACGGCACCACCAAAAAGTTGGAGTTTCTTTTCTACCATGGCATATTTCCGCTCTGCTGCCCAGAGAGAAGGGGATGTGAATGCTATTGTAACAGAGGCCAGCTAGTGGTTGCTGTGCGAGTAAACCTCACTCCTCTGACCTCAAGAGATGCTCTAGCGACAGCTAGAGAGCCTTTAGCCTCCTTGTTAGAGCGTCCGACTCCCATGCCGACACCCGGGTTCGAGGCCCGCTCGGAGTGGGTTGAGTAGGACCTGGGTGGAGGGGTTACACTATGGTATGCTCAGAACCCTCAGCATCAATCTGCATTAACACAGCCTTCATTCTGTAGTCTAGAGGCGTCACAGGTTAAGTAGATTGTGATCATGCTCGGCTGCAGTGAGTCCATACACAATCACATCATTCAGGTAGTTCTGGACTCCATCAAGTCCTTTCACTATTGTTACCATCATTTTTTGAAAAGCTGCCGATGCACAAGTCGAGGAGGGTGAGACCACTATGTTACATGCCCAGGTAGGTATCTGAGTATTGGCAGTGCCGCTTTCATTTAAGAAACCAGTTTTACATGAGGGGGTCGTAAGGGAGATGTACTGAAATGCCATTTAAGGGAGGATGAAAACAATGAAACCTTTATTTACGAGGAGCTCAATGGCTGTAACAAGAGTCGCTCGCAAATGCGGGCTGTGGATGCTTTCTCCACTTATTTATCCTGTATCATCTCGATCGTATGGTCGTCAAAGTCACAATGCACACAGGGTTCATAACAGGCTGAAAATGTTCCTCTAATGCGTTGAAAGCATCGCAACTGTATTAAGCAGTGTGTAGAAAACTTTCAGGCGCTATAGTAAAGAGAATGTTTCCTCTCCTCCGGTCACCAATCTCCAGTGGCATCGATGGCGACAAGATAATTTTCAAAACTTTTCTGCCAATTATATATCGAAGACTGAACAACATGGCAAAAACAAAGCAGGCATTGTAACTGAGTATTGCCATCCTTTTCGCCAAAATGTTGTGTCTTACTCTTATGCTACTTATATTAAGAACTGCAGCAACAACAAAGCATGCTCTCTTCATACTTCCCTTTATCCCTTATCCATATACGCCTCTGCACACTTGACCAATATTCCTTTCAAAAGGTTTCTCAAATGAAAGCAGCCTCTTCTTTACTTGATCCCATACCTACTAGTTTGTTTCAATCATGTTTTGCTTCCTTGTGTCCTGTTGTTTTGAGTAATATTAATGACTTTCTGAGTACTGGTGTTGTGCCAACAGTTTTTAAAGGGGAAATCATGAAAATCTGACTTTTTCCCTGTTTAAGTGCTATAATTGTGTCCCCGGCAAGCCTCTCTCGGCAAGTATATGAAAAAAACGAGCCTCTCAGATTTTGCTCCCCTTGTGACATAGGAAAGGGATCTTATTATTATATTACTACCCCTTAATCTGCCTGTTTCCACCCACGTTGCCGTCATTTTGTTTTAACAAGTGAAAACGGTGTACCAGTTCTAAGGCCATGGCAAATGTTTTAGCAAAGCATGCTAACTGTTCTGTTGTTGACTGCACAGATGAGAGCAGAATACTATTTAGAGTCTCGTTAGCTTGAATAGCCTGCAAGTTGACCTTGGTGAACTCGATTGCTAAAAAAGGAGTGTTTCTGTCCAAGGAATATTTTGTTATAATATAATGCAATATAAACGTTAGCGTGGTGTGTCTGGCTCTGTTTGGCAAACAGGTACACTATGTATAGTGGGCGTCCATGACTGCACATGCTAGTCGATGAGTTGAATCATCTTAACTCCACAGCAGCTACATAAATTTATCCACTAACCGTTCAGAAACATCTAGTTGCATTCTAAAAGTTGTAACTTCTTCCTCGTAACGACTCCGGTTTGAACAATGTATGGCTGAACACCGTTACTGACAAACTGTAATTTTGGTTGCATGAGATTCTCAAGCTTTGTTGATGTTAAGTAACCGATGCAAGCTGTTAAAGCTCCGCCCTCTTTTGGAAAGCAGGCAGGGAGCAGCAGCTCATTTGCATTTAAAGGAACACACAAAAATGACATTTTTCTGCTCAACCCAAATAGGGCAAATTTGACAAGCTACAATAAATAATCTGTGGGGTATTTTTAGCTGAAACTTCACAGACACATTCTGGGGACACCAGAGACTTATATTACGTCTTGCGAAAAGGGGAACAATAGGTTCCCTTTAAAATGGCTGCTGTTACCCCTGTACCAAAAAAGTCAAACATTGACTATAAAAACCTTAATAATTTCCATCCCATATCCAATCTCCATTTTCTTACTAAAATTTCGGAGAGCATTGTTGCTACTTAATTTTCTCTGAAAACAATCTTTTTTAGCCCTTGCAATCTGGCTTCCGTAAATTCCATTGCACTAAAACAGCTCTGGTTAAGGTCACTAATATCTTGTTAATTGCTTCAGATTCTGGCTGTCTTTAAATTTTGATCCTTCTTGATCTCAGTGCCGCTTTTGACACTGTAGATCATTCTATTTTAATTACTAGTCTAGAAACTGTCTTTGGGGTCTCTGATACTGGACTTAATTGGTTTTTAATTCATACCTCACAGATCATAAGCAATGTGTTACCATGGGTGGATTTAGGTCGGAGGTTGGTGTAGTGCAATGTGGTGTTCCTCAGGGATCAATTTTGGGTTCCTTTCTTTTTAAAATCTATATTTTTCCATTTGGTCAGCTTTTGAAATCTCTTAGTCTACAATTAAATATTTATGCAGACGACACTCTAATTTACATACATTCAAAACCTGAGGATTCTGTGCCTTTGGATTTTCTTTCTCAATGTTTGTCTGCTATAAAAGAATGGATGTTGTTTGTCTAAACAGTGAAAAGCCTGAGATTATGCTTATTGGTTCTCTCCACCAGCCATGTAAACCTGGGTCGGTGACCTTAACTGTTATATCATATTGAAACAATTTGATCTAACATTAGAGCCACATTTTCAAAATAATGTTAAAACATATTTTTTAATCTTAGAAATATTGCCAGATTACGTCCAGTGCTGTCTTTCCCTGTTGCTGAGAAGTTCATTAACACTTGTATTTTCCCATATTGACTATTGCATTGCTTTGTTGGCTGGGGTTTCAAAAGCTACCCTAA
The DNA here is from genome assembly GCA_038088235.1 of Zacco platypus. Taxonomy (NCBI): domain Eukaryota; kingdom Metazoa; phylum Chordata; class Actinopteri; order Cypriniformes; family Xenocyprididae; genus Zacco; species Zacco platypus. The sequence continues at coordinate 11,727,885 of CM076081.1, read as the reverse complement.
ACAAATTGCAGGTTGTGCAAAATTCAGCTGCTAGAATCCTAGCCAGAACTAAGATAAGAGATCATATTACTCTGGAGCCTTTGCATTGGCCCCCTTTTAGCTTTAGGGTTGATTTTAAAATTCTGATGCTTAATTATAAAGCTTTGCATGGTTTGGCACCTCAATATTTGTCTGAGCTTTTAACTCCCTATACCCCAAACTGTGACCTTCACTCATCTGAATCTGAACTAATGGGAGATAGGGCTTTCTCTTCACTAGCTCCTAAACTATGGAACTCTAAAATAATTTTATATTATTTTATTTTTAATTGTTTTGAATGCATCTCTTCTCTTATTGTATAATTTTATATGGTGTAGTTTATTGTTTTATTTTTTCTTGTAAAGCCCTTTGAGATGTAACATTTAAAGGTGATTACCTCATGTTTTACTACCGACCCCTAGTGGCCAGTGCAGATTAAGCTATAACAGACGTTTGAGCTTTAATTCTAAATATAAAATTATGAGTTTATAAATTGCATTTAAAAGACTCCTAACATCTAGTACAGTTGTGTATATTGTGTTTGTGGTGTTTTATATTGTGAATTGTATCAGATTTCCTTTTTTCTGATTTCAATAGACAGGTGAGCAGAAAGCCACATCAGAGTCCCCGAGCACATCTCAATCAACAGTTCCTCTCAGACCCACCTCAAAAGTCTCAGGTACAAGCACAGGATTCGACCCAAGTATGTCAATGCGTAAGTGTGAGATACAATATGAGTTTTACATAATCGCTACAATTCAGTCATATGCTCATACTTGGTGTTGATATTTCTAGAAGCATCCGTCACTTCTGTTCCCATGAGGCCGACGGACAGAGAGGATAAATGGCAGCAGAAACCAGTGCCACCATCATCATCATCACCATCATCATCTCCTGTGCAGTCGGTTCGTGACAGTGCCCAACCATCCTGGATGGAGCTGGCCAAGAGGAAATCCCTGGCATGGAGTGATAAGACTATGGACTAAAAATAAATAAATAAACACGGAGGAAGAGTTTACAAGTGCAAGACAGAAAAAATCTGAGTTGGATGAGGTTGAGTCTGTGTATAAAGTTGAAAAGGAGGATCTGATGACATTTTCATACTGAACTTTAATCCAAAGATTTGTACTTAAGTTAGTGGTTTGCTTCATGTAAACTTCAGTAGATGTTGAAGTTGATGTTAAAGCAGTGGGCTCTTGATGAACCACTGTTGTTTATGCGTATTATTAACTTGCACATTCAGCAGTCATTGCCTTCTAAAACCTTCTCTTGTGAGCTGCTTGCGTTCTCTCCATGTGAAGTATGAATGTATGCACAGCAAATAGGTACCAACATTTTTGTAATGAAACAAAACAAAAGGGAGAAGTATACTGTGAGCTTTAAAGCCACATTCTCTTGCAACAGCTGTTGGTAATGTATTTTGTAAATGCACCGCAGTGGTGCACAACAGAACGCAGCGAAAGTAGATCAGAGGTGGACAGAGACAATGAGGAAAGTAAATTCAGGTTCAGACTCGAACAAAAGCACCCTGGGTGAGATCTCAGGAATAGAAATAGATGGCATGTTTTACCCACTCACACATGTGCAGACACACACGACTATAGAATTGTCTCCCATGTAATATGTTGCTCATTGTTTCTCAGGTTTAACACCTTGCATCATTGTTTTGTTGTGAAAACGTTGAGTATAAATTGATTAATGATCATTTCCTTTCCAATTACACATTTTATTTATTTCCATGAAATCCATCCAAGAATTTGTATGTATTGTGACATTGTATCACCTGTTAACTTTCTGACTCTTATTAGATTTCTGTAATTTTATGTTAAATGTTAAAATATGTGGCTGTAAAGAATAAATCCAATTACTTTGAGCTTGCTTTTGAAAATACCAATTTAACTTCCTAGGCCAATAAATTCAATTTACTAAATTTGAGAACTGTGATTTGTAATTTATCATAAAAAAATCAATATCCAACACAAAATAGATATTGTTTAAAAATTAAAATGAATATGGGATCTGCTTTAAACAGTGCAAGACACTTTCAGGATGTTTCATTTCTGTTTTTTTATACTACCAAATTACCACATTTGAACGCAAATTACCAAACTGGATATCATGGTAATTTTCTTTTGTATTGACTACACTGTAAAAAATAATACCCTATATCTACTCAGTAAAATTGTGGCAACAGATTACAAGCAATGTTATTAATTAAATTCAACAACACATACAAAATGAGTTAGAATTAATCAAATGAGCACATTAAAAATCAACCATTCAAAATGAGTAACTGCAAACATCACACAAAATAATTAAGTAAATTTTAAACAAAAATATTGGTTTCCTTGGACAAAAACCACACTATGCTAATGAATACTACTTAATGGAATTGGTTAGATTTAACACAAAATTAAGTTGGTATTATTATTTGTAATGAGTGGATTAATTAAAATAATTTAATTAAATCTGATTGCAGGTATGAATAACAGACATAGACATCAAAGATGAAATTCAAACTCATTTTATTGCCAACAAGTCACAAAAATGTTGTATTCTTTAAAATGTGCATGGACAATCCAAATGAAGACACACCACTGAGGTTCCAGATGGCCAATGTTGTAGTCTGTAATGCTGTAAGAGGTCACCTCTCGTTGTTGCGTTATACCTGCACACTCCATTTCATTGCACCTATGAAAAAAAGACACGAGTACATTTCACATTTTAATGGATACTGGAAAACATATATACAGCCTAGGCAAGTACTAATTTATGATTCAATACTTTAAACTAGTGAAATTATGCATATATATATATATATAGTATATGATTATTGATATACAAGTATATAAGTATTGATTATTTTTTGAAGTTAATAATTAACTAGACTGCGCAACAAAATACATTTATGTTCAGGTATTATTAATTTTATTACGTCAATGTAAGGGATTGAAATGGAGAAGTGCATGTGAGTGCTGGAAAAGGCATGCATCAATGTCAGCGCTAAATATCCTCAAACAGTTACACTTCAGCCATATATCGGTCTAAAACACTATTTTCCATACTTTATGAGCAACACCTAAATTCAAATGTACGAAGCCAGCACGACAAGTGGATAATAGTAACGTTGCACAAATTAGGATTAACGTCCCACTCTTGTGCTGTGCTCCGTGCAAATGTGTCACAACGGCCTTTTTTTTAAACATAATTATGTTACTCGTTCCCCAATATCCATTACACAGTAAAAATAGCAATCTTTAAACATATTGACGATTGCCTTATTTTTCAATAGTCCTGTCGTTGCACTACTGTCAATCATTTTAAACGACGTTCACATTACATCAAGTAGACAACTTGAACAAGTTATTTTTTTATCATATATAAATTAAATCTTCCTTACCTTTGTCAGGAATTTAACGTTGAAAAGAGCAGAGAGATGCCTCGAGTCAGAGAAAAACTCCAGTCCAGGCCTTGTGAGCTTAATAAACTCGACTGAGAAGGTGAATAGTTTTACAGCTGCTCTTTGGAAATTAAACAGTGTCTTTTATAATAATAAGAAGAAATGAGCAAATACAAAACAGTCTGCAGCAGCGAATCTCTATTGTGTGCCTCGTGTTTGAGAGCTGCTTGCATAGCACGTTTTAACAGGAAATGCTTGTAAATTGAAAACAACTCATTTGCATTACGTTGGATTCATTCAATTATCTCTCTGTTTGAAATTATTCAAAAATAATAACTAAATCTTTAACAACAAAATTTAGTAGATTCTATCCCAGTAATTTTTAATTAAATTTAAAGCAAAAAACTATCAAAAAAACAAGAAATTAATTTTTTTAAATAAAGTGTACATATTAATTTTCATGAAATCTACAAACCCACAGAATGACTTTTTACAGTGTACAATCATTACAAAAGCAGTATATATATATATATACATATATATTATTTAAAGTATTTAGTGATATCAATATTCAATTTTATACCAATAATAAAATATATTTAAAAAAATATTTTTAAGCCAAATTACCACCATAATAACACATTTGGAATGACAAATTAGCAAATCATGGAGACCATATTGAACTAATACGCTATACAAATACATTTTTTCCCTTTTTGTTTTTATTTATACCCCTTTTTATTTATTTTATTATCGATTTTTTTTTAATTCTATGCCACATTACTACCATAATAAAAATTTGCAAAATATAGGAATAAAGTAGCAAAAGTAAGGGCGCAGGTGACGGTCAGCAGGCGCAGTTCTCAGGCGGTCCAGGTGATGTCGCTGTTTCAAACACAACAAAGTTTCTGCCTGGCCACTATCATGTAACGCCATATCTATAGTTGCGAAACAAACATGCAGTTTGAAAGGGCGCAGCGTTCTTGAATCCGAACACTATGCAACTACTTCATCTTGTCATTGCGGTAAAGACACTATTATGTGTCGGTGAGAGTTACACCATCAGAAGCTCTGTTTCATGGGCTGTCACCAATGATGTGGTGGAAGAAGAGCTGGACACGCACTCGGACGAGGCGCCAGCTGTGCTCGTCGATAACATCGGGATCTGGAAACAAGCCTATCCGTCCTCTGTGTACCGGGACGGTTCAGAGAAGAAACCTGAGAAAATATCGAAAAGTGAGGATGTGTCTTCCGCCTCCCGTGTGTTCTCGTACCGTATGGAGGAGGTGAAGACCCCGTCCAACATCCCTACGCCTCCACCGCACGAGGAGACGGCGAAAGTAGCGCGATATATGGCTCATTACAGTGACTGGGGTCACCTGGCCACCATCTCCACGCAGGACGAGGTGATGATGCTTTATTTAATATAGTGCATTGAGTCAGATCTACTTTCCCTCAAACTTCAGTTGCAGATCTTTTCTAATCATTTCACCAACAAAAATAAACTAGTAAGCCAGTGGCTCTCAACCGAGGGGACAGGACCCACTAGATTAGGGCCTTGTATACTAGTGTACTATATAATCAGGGTTGGGGAGTAACGAAATACAAGTAACTTAGTTGCATTTTTAAAATACAAAATTTGAGTAACTGTATTTCATTACAGTTACATTTTAAATGGGTGGTAATCAGATTACAGTTACATCTGAAAAGTATTTTAGATTACCAAAGTGATTACTTTGAGTTTTAATGTCATTTAAACAGCAATTGGTGATTCTCTGACTCTGACCGTCTGAAAAAGCAGAGTTGAGTTTTATCAACATTTTAATACTTTTAAGAGGGATCATAAACATTTTGTTATTTTTATTTAGTACTGTCCTGAACAAGACAAAATGACTCAATTTATAAAAAACTTGTCCAACTGTCAACTTAACTGTCCTGTCATGACCTGATGATCCACGACTGTTTTCATGCTTTGTGATGGTGGTTTGAGTCATTTTATAATTGTAAAAAAGGTCACTGCAACTTTTTCCCTCACAATTAGTTTTTTCCCCTCACAATTGCAAGTTATAAAGTCAGAATTGGGAAATATAAACTTGCAATACTGACTGTTTTTCTTGCAATTGTGAATTTAGTATGTGAGTTTACATCTCATAATTTTGACTTTTCTCAATATTGTGAGTTTATATCTCATAATTCTGACTTTATAACTCACAATTGCAACTTTATATCACGCAATTCTGTGGGAAAAAGTCAGAATTATGAGATATAAACTTGCAATGACCTTTTTTGTGTTTGTTCCACACTTATTAGTATTCCAAAGTATTCTAAAATATTTAGATTAAGTTACTAAACTTGAGTAATGCAACAAAATACGTTACAAATTACTTTTTAAAGCATGTATTTTGTAATCTGTAGTGAAATACATTTTAAAAGTAACCGACCCAGCCCTGTATGAACGTAGTATATACTAACTACTGTATACGACTTTTTTTTTTTCCATGGAAAGATATAAGATTGGTGAATTCGGACCTGCATAGTACATGTCTCACCCATCCTTTTTAATCCCTGGAGTCTCTACTAATGAGCTGACTAGTTGAATCAGGTGTGTACTTCTGGTGTGCCTCCAGGAACAGGGTTGGGAAATATCTCAAGATGACCCAACAAGAATATTTCTTGTTTTAATTCACCCTCTCAACAACTTTCTTTTTCTTTCGTGGAAGAACCAGGTTCTCACTTTCTTGGAAAGCCTAGATTTATGAAGTAGCCTCATTTTAAAAATGCAGTTTCTAGACCCAGAAAACTATTTAAATTTCATAAAATCTTAAGGTATGGCATTTTTATAATGAATGTACATTTTTGTTAGTTATGCCAAGCACTAAAATATTCTATTGGGTTGAAATTGTGAATAAAATGCTTTTAAAAAATCCTTAACGTTGGCATGAAATGGAAGTGCAACAGTTTGAGCTCCTTTTTTCAAGTGCGTTGGTTCTCCCATAGGGATTTTAAAATAATCTTTGTTAAAGAGTTACAAATACATAAACCAAGCCAATCAGCTACACTTTGATTTTTAAGCATAAAAGTTTTTAAAATTTGGACAAGACAAAGGTACAAGACTGTGTGCTTAAACTGCAAAGAACTACAATCCCATGAAGCATTGCAAACAGCAATCAAATTAAAAACAATGCAGAGATAGAAAGCTACTCATTTACAAATGTTTATTATATGTATAAAATCAATATATTTTAAGCTTTTTTTGCAAAATTTCCATATGGGTGGAGCTAAAGAGCTGTTTTGTTAGCATGTTGCTTTTTTGACTCTGGTGTAATTTTCTGTACAGCATCATGGGTAATGTAGTTTTTCACCAGGAATTCTACTGTTAAACAATTATTTTACAAATAAGCTTAAATAATGTGGGCTGACAGTTTCAGCAGAAGTAAATACCATGAATTAACAACCTCAGTAGGTCCATAAGTTATCGTTCATAATCAATTTCCTTATGAAGAAAACGAATGGATTTTTTTAACTTCTGGAACTGTTGCTCTCTATTGTCTTATTTTACTTATTGTGACATATAGCCAAATGAAATGGCTTCTCGAACAAGAAGAAATGTAGGGCGTGACTTGATTTTGTCCACCGGGAATTGATGGAGTAGTTGTTGTTGTTTTCTATTGGTGTGATGTCGTGTGAGTGACAGATTGATCCCGCCCTCAAACCAGTAAACGCATCATCAGAGAAGAGATGTCCCTGCAAGAGGGAGGGAGGAGATGATATTTTGATTAAAGATTGTGAGGGCACCAAAATTTAAAAAAAAAAGCAGTGTACATGGATAACTCATTTATAACAAATGCTGCAGTATTCCATAACAAAACAAGAATTTTCGATATTGATTTCATGGTGACTTTAATCGTTATTCAGTAAATCATGTACGACTTGAAAAGTCATGGGGCACTGTATTAAGTGCAATCACATTTACATGCACAAAATGTCTTTAATTTAGGCCGTTTTACTTTCCCATTATCTTTTTAGATCAAAGGACTTCCATTTGGAAACATCTTCTCTGTTAGTGATGGTCCAGCTGACAACAGCACTGGCGTTCCTTATTTTTATGTGACACCGATGGACAACACTGTAACGGATCTCCGCAGCTTCCCTTTTGCCTCCTTAACGTTTTCTGAGGCAGAGGGAGATTTCTGCAGGTGTGTTTACTTGCATATATGGTTGGAATTAAAAACCTTTACATTTAATACATATCAAAACAGTATCTTTGACATAGACCACTTTAGTCTTTTAATGTGCTTTGCTGAATGATTAATTGATGTGTTTTGTTCTGTGCTCATATTTTGTTGCAAAAGGAAGCAGGTTTATGACCCAGAGGACCCCAGATGTGCTAGACTCACTTTGACTGGTAAAATGGTGGATGTGGGACCGGAGGAGCTTGACTTTGCCAAAGAGGCTATGTTCTCCAGGTTATATAAAAATTATACACACAGCTGTGAATGCAGAAGAACACAATCCTAATATTTTTTTGAAATGTTTTAGTTTGTATGTTTCTGTTATATAGCAGTTAAAGTATTCCTTTGTGTCTCTTAGGCATCCTGTAATGAAGAAGTGGCCCCCTGGACATAATTGGTTTTTCATGAAATTGGTTTTGCAGCAAGTTTGGCTGCAGGACTGGATTGGAGGAGTCTCTGTCATTCCGCTTGAAGAATATTTCAAAGCGACACCTTTCTGAGGACCCCCCCCCCCCCCCCAAAAAAAAACAAAACAGCAACATCCTATAATGAACAAGGTACAAGCAGAACTGATCTGATTAGGGATAGAAGGTGTTTTATGTATTTGTTACAAACTAGTTCCAACTAGTGTTTTTGTCCTGGTCATGATACCGGTTCAGTGCCTCTGGATTTTGCTCCTAACATGTTCCTGAGGAGTTGTTGAATGTATGAATTATGTTCAAAGAAGCCTAACATTATCGACAGAATAAATCCACATTTAGTTAAATTGTAGCAATTATGCCATTTTTAAAGATTCCTAATTTTACATGCATCCAAGGTCAAAACTTTTTCTCTTAATATACACTGCAGCATCACCGCTTTTCTCACAGTGCCTGAAATGGTTTGATAAAGGATTCAGTCTCTCTAAACCCCTCCTTTCCAAGAGCCTACTCTACTCTGATTGGTCAGATGTCCCAGTCTGTTTTGATTGGTCTACCACTTTCAGCGTGTGTCGGAAATGGAACTGCCATTACCCATATCTGAATTTCAGCTCTGGATCTTCCTCAGCACTTGTATACACAGTGATGCAGCGTAGCACAGAAAACCGTTTCTTCTCAACATGTTGACAACACGAGCTTAACTCTTCCAGGCCTCATCTACAACTGCAGTGTTTGAGGGCGGGTCAAAGTAGAGGAACAGCCATTGAAGACCATTGACTGGCATTATGCAAAAGAAAGTGTTACAAAACTACATAGGGTTCGTATAGGAAGTACAACTGGAATTACTGATGACTCTTTTCAGGCAGTTCAGAATCGATTCTTTCTTTTGGGAGACAATAACTCCATTTGTCATGCACTTTAATCTTTGGAACTTTGCGTTTGCACACCTTTTGCATTTACAAACAGCTATATTACACACTATATGAAAGGTAGTATTTGAAAAAGCATAAAAGCGGCACTTAAAGGTTGGAGACATTAATCATATATATATATGCTATGTAGACACTGTATTGAACAGAAAGCTATTAAAGGGATCGTTCACACAAAAATTAAAATTCACATGATTTACTAGCTCTCAAGCCATCCTAGGTGTATACGACTATCTTCTTTCAGACAAACACAGTCTGTGATATATTAAAAAATATCCTGGCTCCTTATCAAATGAGCAACCCCTGAAGCGATGTATGAAGTAGGATGTAGGAGTACCATGTCTACACCTGGCGCAATGTGACGCGGCAAAAGACTATAGAACCTATTATAATCAGTGATGTTGTCTATACTGGATGTGGCGCGGCACGAGCGACACATCTCTGACAGTAAACTGACGCAAGCGACAGCAGTCATGTCTGATGTAGACATGGTGTTAGACGCCTCTCGCAGTTCAAACATATCCAAATATCCACCGACTATATCCACCGAATTTATATCTCATATCCAAATCCACCGACATTTCTCTTTAAAAATTAGCGTTTTAGACTTCTAATTCGTGACCAGTGTTTTGTTTTGCTCGATCCTCTCGATTAGTCGTTGCATCGGGTCAGGGGCTACACTTCCACAGCAAATTGATGTTATAGTAAATAGTTTTTTAAAAATATTTATACATCAACACTTCGCTTCAGAAGGCCTTTATTAACCCCTTGGAGGCATTTATGGGTTGCTTTTATGATGGATGGATGTTTTTTGGGGTTTTTTTGGCTTCAAAATTGGTGTCCCCGCAACCATTATAAAGCTTGGAAGTACCAGGATATTTTTTAATATATCTCCGATTGTGTTTGTCTGAAAGAAGATAGTCATTTACACCTAAGATGGCTTGAGGGTGAGTAAATCATGTGATAATTTTAATTTTTGGGTAAACTAACCCTTTAATTCATAACAAAAAAAAAAAATTAAAATCATTCATACTTATCCTTTCTACCATAGGCCTTCACAAAGAAATGCAATTTCTGTACTAAATACTTCAGTACACAAAGAAATGTGATGTACTAAATAGTTCTAGAGATTTCTGCCTGTTGTCTCTGAAACTCACTTTACTGTGTCTGATGCTTCATTAACAGCTGAAGTGTGGAATACAAGGTGTGTGTGTGTGTAAAAGTGAGTTTTTCCAGTTGTATTCATTGCATCTAATGCTTCCCTATATTTCAAGTTCAGTTTTAGGCCTGGATTAACTTCTCAAGAACAGTGACTTACTGTACAGTACATGACCTCATATGTTACGCTACCTAATGTAATTACAATGTAATTGACACCTTAATGAAATATCTCATATCTGTTTGTGCCTTGTATTACCTCTTCACAATGATATACATGTGCTGCACAAATAAAATAAAAACATATTAATAAATTATACATTGTATGGAAAGAGCGGTTACTCATATTTTGTGTTTTAGTCTTGATGTAAATGAAGAACTAATAATGTAGATTACAAAAAGGATTGATTGGAGTAATATGATTATATAAAGAATTAAGCTCCAAATAGTATTGCCAAGAGACTTAAGTGTCTTATGTAACAATATCTGGCTTGAGTAAAATTAAAAATCGTGCAGGTTATAATTAATCATGTCCACTTTATTCTAAAAGATTTCAGCTTTATCATCAGCCTACAAGTTCTCATAAACCAAACTTTTCTGTGATGCATACAGAGAAACAGAACTAGAAGTAAAGTTTTTAATGTGAGTCAACGGAGTAAAAATAATCACGTAAGCACACATCTGAGGCAGCGCTGCTTTTAGTTACACAACAAGAAATGGATGAATATAAGACTAAATTGCAGGCTTTAGTGTTGAAAAGGAATAGATATACATATAAATAAAAATAGACTTGGGAGAAAGGGCACAGTCTATAAGAGGCCTCCAATTCCAAATGACTACGTCAATAAGAGATTAGGAAAGAAAAGCAAAAGTATAGGCTTAAATACAGACTGCAATTGGTATGGGTCGCAGTAATATCGCTTTTGACAACGCTGCTTTTAAAAAAAAACAGGATTAGGGGACTTTAAATGAAAGATGAGAGATGGTTGCGTGTAATAAAGGTTCAGGCCCACAAGCTATCAGTGACAGTGAAGGTCAGATAAGCCAATCAATTATTCATTAAATGTGCATGCCCTCTGGCGCCCACATTCAGACAGCATACATGGCATACACGCACATCTAAATCTAAATCTAAATATGACGGATGACTTTTTTTGTCTCTTCCAAATGAGTAGTATTATTATGAGTAGTAAGTATTCTCAGGAAGATGGGCTTTATGGCTTGTAGTATGTATGGGTAGCTTTTACATATTTAAAAGTAATATAAAATGAAAACTGCAATTTCACTGTATGTATGCAACAATATTAATAACTAAAAAAAGAAAACAATTTAAATAACATTATACCACTTTCACTCTGTAAATAGATCGCTCTTTGGGTTTTTTGAATGTGAATTTAAAATAATTTAAAGCCTGACCACTGACTTCACAACATAAATACATTCAGTTTTCATTATATATTCATATTCAGTATCCTTCTTATTACAAATATAGTATCATCTCCTTAATTGAAAAATATGTCCAATCTGCTATTGGTTAGTATGAGCCATGCAAGCTTGTTGAAGAATACTTGCACATTGAACTAACACTTTTAACTTGTAATACATTTCAGGTGGAATTTAAGGCCACTCCATAATTTGAACAGAATCTTTTATTTAAAAATAAAAAAAATCTTGAGCGACTGTTTTTAATGCTTTATTTAGTGACAAATCACACAACAAATAAATATAAAATTACAACAACAATAATAGTAATGGTAAAAAAAAAAAACATCAGTAAATAAATAAATAATACTTGAGTGAGTATGCGATGGGCTCAGTTCGCCGTGTGGCGGCAGACAGGAGCTGCGTGCCGATTCCAGCCAATCAACGTCAGAGATGGGCGGGGTCTGATGACTCCAGCCAATCATTGTTCTGATTGGGCGATCGTAGCTTACTGTGGGTGTGGTCTGCAACAAAGCTTGATTGAGAGATCACATCACCGCTGAAGACTCTGGCAGGACGGTGCGTCTAATATGCGATTTTAACGAACATTACAAAACGTGTTTCTGCGCGGTTTTTTTCTGGATACCTCTTATGAGATCGAGCCGGGCCGGTGGGTTGTTCAATAACAGGCTGAAAGGTGAGAAGTGTTGAACTTGGGGCTGTTGATCATGCCTGTCTGATATATTTTGGGGTCCTCCGACAGGTAGTCAACTCTGTTTATCTTACAGTCCCGAATTATTGTGGCTTTTCCCAACTATTCAGTGCTTTATTTTAGCCAATCACCCTCCCGCTATATTAATTTTCCTTTGCAGTGAGTCTGCGTGATTCATTTCCGTGAGAAATTTGGTTGCACACATATTTAAACGGCTATCTGTTGTAATGTAACTGTTATAATCAATGCGGTCCGCCTAAAAATAATTTAAAAAAATTACTAAGTAAACGAAACCAAGACAATATGTTTTCACGTCGCTTCCTGTGCCTTTTTTCATTTATTCATGATCTCTTCCAGTAACGACAGGCATGAGGATTGCACATCTTTCTCTTGAAATGCATCAGTTCCGCTGGGCTGCCTCGTGACTCCAGCAGCGACCGAGAGGAGGAGGAGGAGGAGGACCGCGGTGCAGACCGTGTATGATCCGGGCCCCGTCACCTCCTGTCCGCTCCTCTGAAGCGCTTCTGCTCGTCGGGATCAGGAGGAGCAGAGGCAGCTGCACGGGGAGGCGCTGAAATGAGATGAGGCTCAGACATGGAACTGTTGCCACTGCGATTGTTTTCTTCACGTCGTTTCTCAGTCTGTCCTGGTACACGGCTTGGCAAAATGGCAAAGGTGAGTCCGCTGAGATTCGTTCAGCTGTGCTTGATCACACGAGCGAGAATGCTGTTGTTTTTAATATTCTTTAGTACTAAACAACGATTGCAAGTGAAAGTTTTATACAAAAAAATCTATAATTATTTTTATTACTAACCAGTAATTTACAGTGCAGACTAAATTTGGCCTTTTTTAGTTGGTTTACAAAGAAAAACGGTTCTTATAGAAACGAACAAAGTTTGCTCGTCACCAAGCATCACTGAGTCTAGTCGTGTGGAAAATGTGGAACGGATCGACAGAGATTTGCTCGCTACCCAGTCGAATCGTCCTGTAGTCAGTCCTCTCCAGCTCCGGGTTTTGCATGTGTCACTCTAGTGAGAGAAACCCGCTCTGAGCGAGCGTGGAGTGAAATAAACACTTGTTGCTTTCGAAATTGCATAGTGTCTCAGTTGGTAGAACAGTCCCTCCAGAAAAATGCGATTGCTTGATTTCATGC
>CM076081.1:10949442-11111942 GCA_038088235.1 Zacco platypus | reverse complement strand
TGCTTTGGAGAACTATTAGCATTAATGGTGGTACTCACTACATGACAGCTTACAAGCAAATAAAACGTCTTCAAGCACAGATTTCTAACAGCACAGCCACTTTCTTGGGAGACCATAACAAGAGTTGCAATTGGGGGTGAAGTGTAGGTGAAGTGTGTAATTTCTGTGCCAGCCAAAAAAAAAAAAAAAAAATGCAATCAGTATGTTAGAGAAGTCCGACTGAGATTAAAATGAGAGTTTCACCTCAAATACTGACAAGAGTTTGGGTTGGGATTGTGAAAGTGGTTTGAAAACAGTTATTTGTGCAATTTTACTTTATTGTTTGTGCAGTGGAAATCTTACGCTCAGAGTTGTGTGCATGTGTGAGTGTGTATGTGCGGGTCTTACCTATGAACCCTGAGGAGGGTGGGTTGGGCTGGATGTTCTCCAGATTGTTACCCTGAATCACATCCCATAACTGCCAGATGTACTTCGGGTGCAGAATGTAGAAAGGCTGAGCGGGGAAGTGCATCCTGTGCTCCATGTATGGTGTGAACAGGTTGTAGTCTGGATTCGAGTACCACTGCAGAGCAAACAGTGAGCAGATGAAAAAAAGTGTCATTGCTTTGCGTTAATGTGAACGGTTCTTATTTTTTTGAGTGACCTTGAAATGTTTCATCAAAACAGACTTCTTTTTGGTCATATATGTCAGAATCATTTAGTCTGCTTAAACCCACCCCTCTGTTACAATTCAGATCCCCTTCCATCCTATCAAAAACCGGTGGATAAACCTAGTTTTAATAAACTCAGCACTCATGAATCCGCAGAGAACAGCTTCATCTCGGCCAGTCCTTCCGGGAATTTGCCACTGGCTCTAATGTAGATTATGTTTAAACATGAGGTATAATTCGTTTTGGGTACATCAAACAGACAATCTTTGGTCTTATTAATCTATTACCCGTTCTGGAGCTAATAGATTTGGCTTAAGGGCTATATCAAGTTTCATAACTTTATATTTACATTGAATACATTCATTCATTCATTTTGTGATTATAAATATAAGATTGACCTGAAGAATATCAGCTAGTTGCAGATAATGGACTCGCTTAGTCATCTCACTCTCATAATACTCTACATATTACAATTTGTAGCAAATACAATGAAGCGAATCAGTATCCCTTTGTTGCTAGTTCTAAAGTGACAACTTGAGATTTGAATGCATGGTGGAAGGAAGTATTTCCTCACAAAAGAGGGTTTTTAAAGACAATCAGTTGTTGTTTCTTATATATTTACACACGTGTCGTCAAATACGTGTTGTATAAATGCAATATCACACTTGTAACTGTGCGAAATGGCTGTATATTAGCACGGCTGTGATTACCGATGGCTGAATCATAGATATAGACCAATTTCGCATGGCTACGATTGTAATATTGCTTATATATATATAGGGATACGCACCGAAATCTGGTATTAAATGGGCCCTGGAGCTAAATTTTGAAGGACTGGTGAATAAGCAGTGACATTAATGTTTGAAAATGAAGAAAACCCACATACATATAGACATTATCTTACAAATTCTGTGTTGTAAGACTCCATGCCACCCGCTGTTTCTAAATGCAATAATATTAGGACATTTGTCTATTAAGCATTTTTGCTATTCACATCCCAGAAGAGAGATCCTGCTCACGCAGAGGAGCTACAACACGCGAACAATATGAAAGCTCTGTTTAATTGTGACGATTCATCATTCAAACATCTGCTAACACTTCAGGCCTATGATCAAATAATACAATTTTATTTTTCATTAAAATTTTGGCTTCCAAGGATCATCAGAAAGACGATATTTGAGGTAAAACATAAAAGCTAGCCATGTTTCGTCTAGCACAACTTCCTTCCCTTCACAGCAGTGCATATTCCTTCCTTCCTTCCTAAAACCCAAACTTATCGTCAGAATCAGCACAATCAGTGATGGCTGTAAAATGCAGACATTAATGTTGCTAAATCGGGGACAAGTTAGATAATTATCATCAACATTTTAAAACTTTGAAAGCACATGTAAAAGACGCCGTTCCCCAGGCTGAATGTGTGCGTGCTCCAAAACGGATCGCAAATAGACAAGTTACACTTTGAGCTTCGGGTGCACGTCCAAACAATCAAATACACATAAAAATGTCAAAATGACTGGCCTGGAGAGCGTTTACTTAAACAGTTTATATCTTAAGTGGACATGAACAGCTGGGAATAAATCTGATGTGTGTTAATATCTATCGTCTTGAAGTGACCGCAAACCACCTTATGATGATTGTAGGGACGACATCCATCCCTACATCCCTATATAAATATTCTCCCCGACATTTTGTGCTCCTGTTCTTCATAAACAGGTTCACAGTGTTCACTGCATGTTCATTGCACAGTTCTCAAAACGCTCCACGGGAATGTTCATGTGCTTTATGAGACCTACTATTGTATTATTGAATTGACAAAGAAAATAATAGAACAACTGAGAACAGACAGAAAACGGAGAAAGATAAATCGATTGTACAGAATTAACCGCTGACCTTGCACCTGTACAGAGACTTCCTGTCAATTCCCTTCGTTCTAGAGAGAGAGCTCTTTATTAAAAGGGTAATTGAAAGCCCCGCAGTCTAATTGGTTCTCAAGTCGTCCACGTGGTCAGATAATTTTTTTCTTCTTTTTCTAAGGCCCTGCTATGAAAATGGTGCAATTTTCATGTCTTCAGGCAATCATGGAATCATCAGATGGCAGATGTGTCAGGGACACGCTGTTACTCTGTGGGAGACAGTCAAGGCAAAGCGGCATATATGACCATCTATTCTGTGTGTATCCATGAATGCCTCATTTCACGTGAACAACAACGAGGGATGAAGGGATTGTGAACATCAGAAATGGTGTTATAGGGCAGTTCCAGTGAGGTAAGGGCACAAAGGACAGATTGGTGCGCATTTATAGTAATCCAGTCTGATCTTTTTTTTTTCCCTCCAGTAACGTGGTTTGTGATTCACAGCGGTGTGTGAGCAGAAGCACTCAGACCAGACAAATCAGCATAGCCTTCTAGCAATGGTGCCTGTGCTCATCTAAATTGCAAAAGTACCACATCACCTGCTGTCTGTACAAGTGCCGGGAGAAATATCAATGAAAATTATGCAATTCTAGAGATGTGACTGCACCGATGGTTTGCAAACGTCAAAATTAACTTCAATGTTAAAGAGGCCATATTATATCCTCGTACAAAGTCTTGATTTTGTTTTTGGGGTCTGCTAAAATAGGTTTTCATGCTCTAATTTTTTTCAAAACACACATTTTTCACATATTTTACATTGTTGCAGCACCTCTCTTCCCAGTCTGTCAGTAACACTGTTTACTTTCTGTCTCTATGAAGCCTCTCTTTCCAAAAAGCACAATGTCTTTTATTGGTCAGCTGGACCAGTGTGTTGTGATTGGTCAACCATGTTGAGTATGTTTAGGAAATGTCACGCCCCTTCCCATAAGCATGCGTTTCAACCAGTGGTGAAGAAAGTACTTGAAAGCCATACTTGAGTAAAAGTATAGATATCTTACCAGAAAATGACTTTGGTAGAAGTAAAAGTCACTGTTTAAAACAACTTTTTGAGTAAAAGTTTTAAAGTATGTGATATTTTTTGGACTTAAGTATGAAAAGTATTTTTTTTTAATATTAAACACTTAAGTATTGAAAGTATAAATACAAGTAAATGAAAAATACAAAAGGAGCAGAAAATATTTGAGCAGCAAGATCGTTTTAACTATTTCTTAAATTTTGTTTGCTTTGAATTAAAAAAAATGGCTAAATGTTTATTGTAAGTTTTAAATATAAAAGAATATTAATATATTAATTATACCTTGATCATTCGTGTTAATTCATAGTGCATTATAATTAATGTAAGAGGCAACTTTAAAAATGTTAAAATGTAAATGTTGAAATTAACACTTTCATTAACCTTTAATGTTACAAATGGACTCTTATTGTAAAGTGTTACTATTCATATAAATCCAAACAATCATGGTTAAAAATGTCCATCTTTACACACAAAGGCATATTATATTACACTTTCACTCATTATTTGATTATATTTTAGAACACTTGACAATTGTCTAAACAAAATGTGTTAAAATGCGGATAAAAAAAGAACTGAATCGAATACATTTCTGATTTATGTTTCTGTCGACTGTAGGATTAGGATACAATTTAAATATGCATCTTCGCTGGATAATGAATGCATAAAATAAAACAAATGGATATAAACTAAAGCAAATAGAGGGTAACAATCATGACATTAAACAGTTGGTGTTTGTGTCACATTGTTTTAATCGCTTGCTGTAACGTTACTACTAATGTTAGCATCCTCTCAAACACACTGCTGTTCTCCACTAATGCAGCGTCTAGTCAACAAACTAATTACTTTAGTGAAATGAAAACATATACTGTAGTGTATTGTATAGCATACCACTTTGTTGTCTGTTTTAAATCCGTTTTTGAAGTGTCCCGTTCTGTGCAGCGCGCAGCCTCACGTCACGTGTCAAAACAATCTCCACGAGGCGTCAGTGATAACACCTCTGGTTTCAACACACTACTAACACACTAAACCAGGCCTCACCACTTTATATAGCGAGTGCCTTGGGAGTGAATTATTTAAACCAGGAATATTTTGACGTGTTCCCAGAAAAAAAAAAAACATTTCAAGACTACAAATCGAGGCGTTTCAGGGAGTTCAGAAACAGTACTTACTGATGTAGAGAATAACTCCCTTTGGAGCGACTTTGCACTTTGTAACTTTGCAGACTTCTTTCCATACTCAAACAGCAACATTACATACTAAAGAAAGTTGAGAATGTGAAAAAAAAAAAACAATAACGAAGAAAACAGCTCTAGGTTCTGGGTGTGTTTAATGTGGTTTTTGCGTAGTCAGTACTCACTTTATGTAGGTTGAGGGTGTATGGAGCAGGATCCCACGCTACCAGCGTTACATTCTTGTACAATGAGCTTATGTTGAACTGGTGCTTGGGATTCGCCATGATCTGAATGCAAAACAGACAATATGTTACACAAAGAAGACAAACAAAAGAGGGAAAAGACACAAAATTGAGGTCCAACCAACTCTTTGATTAGTCAGAAAACATACAACAGCATCAATGACTTTGACTTAAAGGGTTAGTTCACCTAAAAATGAAAATTGTCATTAATTACTCACTCTCATGTCATTCCAAAGATGAATGAAAGTCTTTTAATGAAATCTGAGTTTAAATCACTGGAGTCACATGGGTTACTTTAATGATGCCTTTACTACCTTTCTGGGGCTTGAAAGTGGTAGTTGCATAGATGTCAATGGAGGGATAGATTTCATTTAAAAGATCTTCATGTGTGTTCCAAAGATGAACGACTGTTTTACAGGTTTGGAACGACATGATGTTAAGTAATTAATGACAGAATTCTCTTTTTTTTGTGCAGACTAACCCTTTAAACATGTGCGATGTAATATGTTTCCAGTAGCAGAGAAATGTATCAGTCCGCATTGAAAGTGAACATGCTGCACAGAAAGCAGTTAGTTAAAACATTTGATGTTTAATATACAGTTTTTACGTTTTTTTGAAGAAATTAATCCTTTTTATTCAGCAAGGATGCATTAAATTAATCAAAAGTGACAGGAAAGGCTTTTATATTGTTATAAAAGGTTTCCATTTAAAAAAAATGCAGTTTTCACAAAAAATATTAAGCAGCACAACTCTTCAACATTTGTAATAAGTCAGTCATCAAACAGTTATTTTCATTTGTAATATTTCACAATATTGCTGCTTAAAGAATGAGTTCACTTCAGAATTAAAATTTCCTGATAATTTACTCACCCCCATGCCATCCAAGATGTCCATGTTGTTCTTTCTTCAGTCGAAAAGAAATTTGATGACAACATTTCAGGATTTTTCTTCATATAGTGGACTACAACAGGTTGAAGGTCTACATTGTAGTTTCAACGCAGCTTCAACGCAGACGAGGAATAAGGGTCTTGTCTAGCGAAAAGATCAGTCATTCCCTTATTCCTCACCTGGGATCTTGTATAAGCTGCATTGAAAATACAATTTGGACCTTCAACCTTTTGAAGTCCACTATATGAAGAAATATTCTACAATATTTTCCTCAATTTCCTCTTTTCGACTGAACAAAAACAAACATCTTGGATGACATGGGCGTGAGTAAATTATCAGAAAATTTGAATTCTGAAGTGAACTAATCCTAAAACTGTATTTTTGATTTAAAAAAAAAATCTGCCTTGGTGAGCATAAGAGACACTTCAAAACTCAAAATTTTATACCAAATCCAGAACTGTACTTTATAATTTTCAATACACAGACATATAAATATCTAAGAAATATGGAGAAGGGGAAGATAGAAAAAAGTAATGCCCTAAATTCAGTCTGCATGAAAAGCATGAATCATTTTGACCACTTTTATTTTGCCTTCATTGGGCTTTTTTTCCCCTTTCATAGTCTGACAGCACATGGACATAGTCTTCAAAACATCTCCTTTTGTGTTCCACAGAACAAACTCAGTCATACAGGTTTGAAGAGGCACAGGGGTGAGAAAATGGCAAAGTTTTCAATTTCTGCGAGAACTTGAGACACTACTTTCCAGTAAGCCAAAAAGCATCAGTTCTGTCCTCATCCTGTTCCCACTGATCTGTTCATTCATGTAAAGTGACAAATGACCCAGCACTTTCCACAACTTCTCTGTCAGAATGGTTTCAGTTTGTTTACCTGGTGAGCGTGTGTCCACAAGGACATGATGACTCAGATCTAGCTGAAAACACACAGCCGGAAGTCGCGCCAGGGGGTGTTCAAATGAGATCTGCAATTATGTGGCCGACTCTATGAAACACACTTTACTACTAATGCGTGCTGAAAACATCAAACATTGCTCACCTGAGAGTTGATGATGCGTACGGTGGTTTTATTCCCAACGTCTCTTTCATAACCCTTGGTAGGAGCTGTATTAAACCGCAGCACTGCATCATGGGAGTCTGGAAGTACAAAAAAAAAATTGGGGCTTTAATCAATTGGTACCTCAAACTGAGTCATGTTTAAAAGAAAAGTGAGTGAACAACAAAGGCATTTCACTCCGGCACATCTTCAGATTTCAACAACAATGCAAAACAACATGTCCTAAGAGAAAAAGTGAGGCCTCGAACAACTACGTGGAGAGAAAAGTCAGTTTCTTTCTGAATGAAAGGCTTTTCAATAAAAATAACAAAAAGACAAATGGATTGAGAACAAGAGCGCATTGGTGGAAATGTGAATGCAAAGTGGTCAGTAATCAATAAGAATGCCCAATGCTAGTAAACACGTTCCTCGCACTGCTCAAGCCTGTAATCCGTTGTTAGGATCTGTGCAAACAGCTTGTTTAACAAGAGCACAAAGTCAGGCGCCATTTATTACTGCGCTCACCTCCGGGGGCTTTTTATTGATTGGATATCTTCCATTTAATCTGCTGTGTGATTGAGTGACTTTAACGGTCGCATTAAGTTCACTCAAAAATATGAGAACTGCCCTCCATTGTGGCTATCAAATGTCATTTGGATTCTCACTTATTCCTATTATTCGTTCATGAGACAGATGGGAATTCAATGCTCATTTTCAGGAAAAATTACGTCTCCGCAAAAACTGAACTTTTCTTGTGTGAAAGCACAACATAGATTTGATAACGATAAAGGTTTCCAAGCTGCAAAACTCTTGGTTTGTAAACCATATGCTGACAAGTGCCAAAATAGAATTAAATACAATTTTAAAAATAATAATTTAAAAACAAATAAAAATGTAAAAAAATAAACAAAATATTTAAAAAAAATAAAATATTTTTTTAGTTTATAATTCTCGCGGAGAATTGTATTTTAACATTATTTTGCACGTATGGGTCCGTTCAAGCACAGAATTCTATGTTCGAGTGCTGTCTGCGGGACAGAAAACAGAGCGTGAGTTCCGAATTCACTTCTCTTTCACACCTTCTCGCACTTGAATGGCTTAAAATCTCTTGAATGTTTAAACTGACAGGACCTGGAACATGTTAAAATGATAATCTTCAGCTCTATGATGGCTAAACTTTGCAATTAATCCAAGAATCACAACCGTGGTGCATGGCCCATATGGATTCGCACATCGACAGTGCTTCTTCGTGCAGCCCTACCTCATATATGCTTCAACTGGTTCTTGACAGGGCTGTGCCCTTTTCCTTCTGCTCTTCATTCTGTATGCTGATGATTGCAGGTCCACTCAATCTAACTGTCATCTAGTCAAGTTTGCTGATGACAGTCTTACTGATCTTTGCTCTCAGGCCCTTCACAGTATCACGACCCAGCTCTTCAGGAATATATGTTTAGTTGCGTGACAAATCCTGTTTGGAACTAGGCTAAATGTGAACAAGACTAAAGAGATGGTGGTAACTTTTTTTTTTCAAACAATCAGAATCAAAATGAGCTTTATCGCTAAGTACAGGAAATTTGTTTTGGTGACAGGAGCTTCCAGTGCAGAAGAAAATACAGACATACATATGAATTACACAGTAGAAATTAAATATAATAATATGAGAAAACAAAAAACAAACCAAACAAAGCAATATAATACAGTAGTAGAAATGTATAGATAATATATTAATAGTATAATATATTTGTGCTCTTTTTTTTCAGTTAAACATGTTAATCATGATTGACGCAGCATCCGTTTTTCCCGTCATCCTTTGTCTAGCATTACATTATATGACCACGGTCTGCTTTTAAACCATTCAATTGCGACAAGACACAAAAGAGAACACAGTGCGGTACTGGTGCAAACTGTGAACTTCCTGTCTGACAGAAACACGACTCATGCTCAAAGAAAGCTGCTTCAGACAGCGCTTTCACGGACAAAAACAAACAAAATTATGCCAAAATGCTCGTTTTTGTTGAGTATCCTCATAAGAACAGTCTTAAAGGAGTTAAATGAAGTGAACGTAAAGAGTTCTGTCAAAATGGAATAAGTATAATACGGCAGAGCGAGGTCATAAAGTGACAGCAACCTAATAAACCTGCTGCTGTGATGTCAGTTATTAATGTTAATAAAAAAAAACACACTCACTGCTCTTTAATGAATAACTTCCGTAGCTTTAATAAGGATTAATCTATATTTAATTTATGCAGTGAAGACTTTGAAGCGTTTGACAACATTGTTCAGTTTTTGTATAATTCCTGCCTGTTATGGTGTGCACACCAAAAACGAATTTAATTATTTATGCGAGTAGACACGAATTTGCGGTTGGCGATGTGATTGCCGCGAACACGCAATATTCGCCTCTATCGCGTCTTCCACACAAGTTTCAACTCGAGCGGGAAATTCACATGACGAGTTGTCGCGCAAGCCAATCAGTGAAGTGCTTATTGGCACGTCCGGTTGTATCAGCAAATGGAGTAGAGCATTAATATAGCCGTCTGTGGGCACCCTGTAATTTATGACAACTTCTTATTCATAGAGAGACTAAAGGAGATAACATTGGATAAAAGTAGGCGAAAAATTGGACTACCTGGTAAGTGATGAAAATATGCGTCTGTTACTTAATTCTAGCCATGAGTTTTACATTAATATGAACTTAACATGGCTGATGATGGAAAAAATAGCAGAAAGAAATGTTTTTGTAGTTGATTTGCGTGAAGACACTAGATAATCTAGAGCGAGTAATGTGAATAGACTTTTTTTTCCAAGTTGCGTGCGACGGTTGTTTAAACCAAGTCATTTAAAAAAGTTGTGCGGATAAATGATGCTGTGTTGGCAGTTACTATTTAAATCTAGCAGGTTTTGTCTCGCGTCTTAAATCCAATGATAGTGACGATTCTCTCTGACCAATCAGCGATCAGCAGTGTTTACATGTCAAGTTTTAGTACAGCTCGCTTAGAACCTCAACCGAGGTGCTACTGTTTAAGCGAGTCGTACCATGCCGTTGAGAAAACCAATGAGAACACGTGACAATGATGACGTGCGTAACAGAGAGTAGGTGACAAAGCTGCTGTGGATCGGCTTAACCGAAACCCAACTGGCAGATTTGAAGAAAATTAACATAAAATGTTGGTAATACATATTTAACTGTCCATTTATTTATTTATTTGACAAATTATCATCTAAGCTAAACGGTACACCTCAAACAAGGGGATTTATTGTTAATATTAATTAGCAAGTCCACGAATGGCTTGGGTATGCAGACTCATTCGCAGTTTATATGGACTGCACGTCCCTGCCATACACATTTATTTATTATTCATTCTTTTATGTGGTGATTTTTTTAAGGTATCTGCCTGTATCATATTAAATTCAATATGTACATTTTGTACACTGTTTTTATTTAATGAGTGATGCTCCTATGTATATTGTCTTGTTACTCTACGTGACCTCAAGAACTGCATATTGCATATATATATATATATGCATAATTACTTGAAAAATTCAAAGTCCATGTTTAAAGCAATGATAAAAGTAATTGTAATGCCCTTTAACCATTACACAACATTGTTGTGGACCATTTTGTGAACACAAAAGCCAATGCTGCATCAACATTTCCCAAACGTTAAATCAACAGTGCTCTCTAGTGGATGAACTGTTGACTGCAACATAACGTTCAGACAAAACAAATACATGTGTATGTAAATGTATGTAAATCCAAATACAGAGAGATACAGAGAGAGACAAAGTGTGAGAGAGAGAGAAAATAAAGTGAATGATGAATAGTCTTTTTCACCGGATGTGACGTGACAATGACTGATCTTATGAAGGAAGCCTCTCTCCTCCTCATCCATCTCTCAGTTCAGCTGACATGCCATTTATTGGCCTTCATCAACTAGCAATATTTTCAAAGCAGTAAATTTGAGCTTGACATTGAGCATGTCCCCACTATTTTGACAGAGACATCAATCTCCTGAGAGAATGTTACATCAGGAGAAAAAAGGAGACAACGCATGGGTGTGAAACGGAAATGCTGGAGAATTATATACAAGACGTTAAAAGAAGATCCAATGTTTAAAGAACAGAAGTCCTTCTGAAAATTAAACATTAGACAGTCACATTACAAACAATTAAACATTATGTTTTGTGTAGGTGCATGTGTGTACATATACTGTATTTATATATACTTTGTGTAAAGACACTACATTACCGCTAGGTGGCAGATGAAGACCAACAACAACAACTACGGTTCTAGTAATCTCATTTCACAAGACCTTTGCATGTCTGTCAGACTCTCATATTTAAGCAGGTGCTGTCAATCACAACAGTTTTCACATATATTTGGGGGTGGATGTATCTGAACAAGATGATACAAATTTTATATATATATATATATATATATATATATATATACATACACACACACACACTATATTATTTATATATATTTCTTTATTTTCAAATATTAGAATATTAGTACCGTTTTACAGTTATGCTGTAAAATAAAATTATATTTCTCATTACAGTAAAATATTATTTATTTTTTAATTATTTTTAATATATATTATTATTATTATTATTATTATTATATATAGAAAAATATATATACTATATTATTTACATATATATTTACAGTATATACAGTACAGTATATACAGTATGTATATTTTTTTAATATATAATAATAATAATAATAATAATAATATATAATATTAAAAATAATAATACAAAAATAAATAATATTTTACTGTAATGAGAAATATAATTTAAGCATAACTGTAAAACAGTACTAATACTCTAATATTTGAAAATAAAGAAATTAAGGCAGCAATAAAGTCACAATGAAATCAAAATTGACAATTTGCCCTCATCGATTATTTTGGTGCAAAACTGCAGAATATTTTCTTGACTTATGTGCTTACTTTATCCCAAATGTTTCCAACAACGTTTAAATCCAGAGAAAATCAGCTATATTAACCAGTATAACGTCCCATGTCATTGCGTCGCCTGTCAATAAAGATATATATACGCGTTAACCTTGATTTCTGGTTTTTCTTCCGTAGAAACCATGGAAACACCAAAAAGACTCTTTAATATATTTATTATATCATATATTATAGCCTATGGCTAACATAGTACAAATAAAGCTCTTTCTGATTTTGCTAACAGTAATACAGCATTTTTTCCCAACACAATTTTAACATTAATTGCATGTCATTGAGCAACACAAGTCATCCAGCTTTTATTAATATGATATTCTAATCTCGATCTAGCTTACTACAGTGTTCAAGAAGTCTCTCATAGCCGCCACCGAACTAATGCACAGAGTAATGTAACGGCATAACTTTTAATTAATTTACAGTATTTTCATGGTTATTTTGACCAAGTAAAACCCTATTACTAAGTGACACAAACTCTGAATATTGGTTTTGATGACGCTACCCTGACAAGCTTGGCAAATCCAGTGAGGTTTCTTTTTTTTTTCTTCCCCTTCTCAGAAGTGCTCAGTGAATTAACCCAACAATTAAACACTGCGTGGTTACTGATAAACAACCCTGTGTGCTCAGGAAATTGTGTAAAGAAAGTTAATCTGATTAGATTTGGCAAGAAAACGCTTTCCATTTTGGTGAACGATATGCATCAGACATTTAGCAAACGGACTGTGGGTGACTTGTAGGCGTTTCGTCTGAGACTGCGATTGTAGACACTTTTAGATCTAAGGAAAAAAAAAAAAAAAAACTGACCAGCATCTTATATGATAGCTGTGCAATGTGAACTGCAACATCTCTGCTGAAATAACCAACTGATAAACTACAATGTTAATAACAGACCAGCAATTCTCATACAAGATTTTTCTCATGCAGATTTTATTTTTTGTTTTGAAGGCACAGATGAATTTTCAGAAAAAAAAGGTTTAGATGAGCGGGAGTCAGACTTATTGAGGGCTCTGGCTAGGGTTGCTAACTGTCCCGTATTAGCTGGGACGTCCTTTATATTTGGCCTAATCGTCCCATACATGACCCCATTTATTGAATGCTGCGCTGATCTAATAGTCACTTACTTTCATGTATTTCGGGAATTGATGTATTGTAAATCCGACAGATACGACTCTGAATTGCTGTGCAAACAAACATGGCGCCTATCGCGCGTTATAGATCAGTTAACATGATCATTATAACGTTTTTTAAATGGCACATTCACTTACACGTATTTGATAATTGGAATATCAGGTAGTTGATGACATAGCTCACAAGTTTGTGGATATTTTGATTAAAAAAGAATAAAAATTAATTACCTATTGTGGCTGAGGTGTGTCCCGTGACAAGTATGACGCGTCACCATGCTAATAATGTGAAATGTTATAAAATAAAAGTCTGGGGTGGTCTGCTAGAATATTTTAAACTTGCGTGTGAAAAGGTTAATATTTTGCCTTTCTTCATTTATGTTTGTCTTTATTCAGAAAAAAAAAATCAAATCAAAAAATTTGAGCTGGAAAAGTTTTTGAAATTTGGTTGATTTGACTCGTAATGATCCAAATGTGTTTATTTCTGAGAACCTTTACATCTTTTATACATGTACTTAAATGCAGATACTCAAATGACATGCATATTGTGGTACAGTACAGATATTTTGAGTGTTATTCTGTCCCTTATTTTCCTATGAAGAACCACAATTGTCCCTTATTTTCCTTTCCTGAAATTGACAACCCTAGCACTTGCAGATCTGCTCTTGGCTGCGCTCAGGATTTGCTGGCTCTCTGGCTCGTCCTTGAGTATATTTGGAGGGCAGACTAGGTTGGCACGGCTGATGGGAAATGTTTAGACAAGACAAGCTGAATTTAATAGACAGACTAAAGAGGTTGAGGAGAATTATAACCCGATCAAATCTGGCCATAAAAATGTAAGATAAAATCAATGCGAGCGATACTCCGATATAGTGTGTGAACGGCTACTCTACAACTAATAGACCGATTTGGAGCAGATGTCACAGTTACGGTCACTTGCATCTGCCCGCGCATTGTGGTGGCAGAAAAATAGTGATAACAAATGGATGAAAATGTGCAAAATCCACAGAATAAGAGTTCCTTTAGATGTCAGAATCGGAAAGCAAAAAAATATAGTCCTCATTTTTTTAAGAATACCGTCATTGAAGATGGCCTTTGAAGCTAAATGGAGACATTTACGTTTAAGTCACAGTAGACTAATCATCGCAGGTTTCATCAGTCCAGTCTACTAAAGCATGAATTTAAAGTAAACCGTAGGTCTACATAATCTTCGCATATGCAGTTCATAGGGGATACACAGCAGTTACAGCATGACATTATATTTAAGCCTATAACATTTTACCTACATGACTTTTAAACAGCCTAGAACATTATTTTTCAATTCTGAATTTTTTTTGTGTATTTGCACGTTTATCTCCCAGTTCGGACTTTATAACGAGCATCTCTCACAATTCTTAGAAGGAAAAACAGAATTGTGAGAGATGCTCGTTATAAAGTCTGGGAGATAAACGTGCAAATACAAGAAAAAAGTCAGAATTGAGAAATAAAAATGTTATAATTAAAAAATGTAACTTTTTATTCTTTTATTCCGTGGCTTCCATAGACTGCTACTGCAGAACTGTCATTTTCTGCCACCAGGTAGGCTCCGCCCACAATAAAACATCGCTGTTTGAAAACACAAAATGGTGGGGCTGGAACAATAAATTGTTGAATTGCAAATCGAGAAATGATTCTAGATCGATTCTGAGCTTGAAGATGGCATTGCATGCTTTGGAAATGGCTTGAAATCGACACAATACTTGAACCTTCTATAAAAAGATCATTTATAAAGTTCGAAAAGGTTGAAACTAATTACAAGGGTGTTTGCAGTGGACTGTTTACATTAATCTCGCATCATAAAAGCATAGTACATAAGTACATGGCCAAACGTACAAGCGTTCTTTGTCAGCATTTGAGCGTGAGGTTAAAACAAGCCTAGCATGCCTTCTGCTGTTAAAAACTAAGCTCAGAATTGATTCAATTGCATTTGGAAAATCTCAGAATCGATCCATGAATTGATTTATCCTCCCAGCCCTGCAAAATAGGTCTATACAATAACAATTCAACCAGTACAGCTGCATTCAGCATGGTGAAGTACATAAGTGGCATGAACGATGCGCTCATTTGTTTGGTTTTGGCACACCTGATTCTAATTTTACGACAGTGCGCAAGTGGATCTGAAAGACTAGTGGACTTCAAAGACCTTAGTGAATATTATATACATTTCAACAGAAGCAGCAAGAAGTCTTCAACTTCACCCAATATTTATTTAACATTATCATATTAATTAATTGTTGTCCCTTTTATTAAAATTAGATGCCTTTTCAGTTAACTAAATTCACCCATATCAGTATACCAAATTTCAAAATGTAGCATTAAAAGAAAACTCACCCCATCTTATTGTAAATGATTTATTCATGCAAACACTCTCTCTTTCTACAGTATGAAATAATGTAAGAACTGATCTGAAGCTACTTGTGTTACATCGATTTC
The DNA here is from genome assembly GCA_038088235.1 of Zacco platypus. NCBI lineage: Eukaryota > Metazoa > Chordata > Actinopteri > Cypriniformes > Xenocyprididae > Zacco > Zacco platypus. The sequence goes on along the minus strand of CM076081.1, from coordinate 11,096,437 downwards.
AATAGCTCAAAGGAGAAAGAAAACCTAGCACAATAAAAACAACAGGAGCTACAGTGTGCCCCGATGGCACCCATCCCCTTAACAACGGCAAGAAACTAATAATATGCACCAATTCTACTAGCATATTATTACATATACACATCATAATCATAGCAATAAAACAATAATATATAAATACTGAAGGATAGGAAATTGTCCCACAGGGAAATGTAGTGTTTAGTGCAGCTATGAGGAAGCCCTTGAGAAGTACAAATGTTATTAGAATCGTGATGATGATTAAAAAGCATTCGCCTTAAATGATTTGGAAATGATTTGCGTCACCTAAAGGACTAACATCACCAAATGTCTTCATGAGACGGCACAGTCACCATTATCCTGAGAAACAATACATCACCATGGAAACGCCTTCCTCTGTGCCCACTACCGCTCTGCCACCATAGATGCCAAAGCTGGGAGAATCTGGGCTCTTTGTTTGCCCTGTGATACTTGTGATTATGTAACCGTAAAGGGCATCAGTATCCCACTGACCCTTTCAGAGAAACTGGCATCACCACGGAAACCAAAAACCACAAGTGAAGGGAATGAGACAGAACGATTCCTAAACTCAACCAAAACAAAACGCTTCCAAAACCCAACCTTTCTTCACAGGCTTTTTGAAAAACACTTATCACATCCTTCAGGAGACTCTTCTGAGAAGGCTCAATGAGAACAGCTATTCTAGTTTTGAAGCGAATATGATGGAAAAGATAACTAAAGTGTAATGGTCGACCGATATATATATATATAAAATATAATATAATATAGGCATCGGGCAATATATTTGTCTGTTTGGCCAATGTTTTGGAAGGGGGACTTTTATTTTGACAGTGCCTGAACACACAGCACACCATTCTCTGTCTTCATTAGTTTAGCACCTCTGTTTAACAGCTCGGTCTAATATGTTATACGATAGAGCTGTTAAAGAAAGTAAACTGTATTCAAAAAGGAATTGTGTTTGCCTTTATATTATTAGTATCAGAAAGGCAAACACTAATACTTTCTCATCTACCATCAGCATTCAACAAAGACACATTTATATCATTTAAACAAGTCTTTGAATATCTAATGAACATTACTTTCACAAATCTTGGAGACTTAGTCGAATCCAGCTGTGAGATCAGTGTGAATTTGTAGACTGGATAGAAACGTTTGTACTCTGTGTGTAATGGTTGGTAAAAAATATGAATAAAAAGGAAGCAAACAATTTCTTTTTCTGTGAAAAATACTGTAGATGGCAACTTCTTGATTCTTTAATCATATTAAAGATATTAAGCCCGTTTATTTTAGGGATTTATTTTTAATGTAAAATAATATAAATTTTGTTTCTGCAATGCGTGTGTGTTTTCTTTCATTTTTACACACAATTTTTCTTTAATTTATTGTGAGATTATTTAGGCTTTATATACCCTGCTCTCTAAGATATCGGCACCACCCTGAAAATATTGATATCGATCGACCGCTACTGAAAAGATAACTTGAACATCAATAAAAACAAATAAAAGGTTGAAACCGTTTTAAAAAATGTCAAAATGAAACGTTAAGCCATTGACAATTTCCCCTTATAAAAAAGTAATAACTTTTACTCTGACATCTGATTGGATGAGCCACATTGACCACGTTTTATAAAGCCAATAAGCAGGAATGAACCACTATTAAAACTCTGTATGGTACTGATAAGTTTATATCATATTTTATTCATTATATTTTTATGAAAGATAACACATAAAAAGCTGACCATCAACCATTAAAAAAAAGAAGCTGAAAATCAACCATTTTAAAATGCTTCAAGTGAACGCATCACAACGCTATAATAAAAGCAAATTAAGCATTATATTTGGCAGGCGTATAAATCTGTTTAAGGCTTTAAAAAAAAAGCAATCTAAAATGTAAACAATGCAAATGTAAAATCTCTGTCACTCACCAATCTCCTTGCCGAGTCCCGAGTGGAGCATGGCTCCGGCAGAGGTGACCACAGCGCAGGTCTGGAAGCCTGGCCCGTAGAGCTGGCTTAAGGGTAAGGCAGGTACAATTTTCTGCCAGCCTAAATTGGAGAAAGGCATCTCGGCCCCATCCAAAGTTCGAATCGTCTGCCTCTTTTTCAGCTCACACAACACCTGTTGGCCACTCTGTTGTGCCCTCCGGTGCCCCCTGTAGGCCACGCCGTGTTTATTATTATTAAGGTAGTCTTTCACAGCCTTCTGCAGGCGTGGACTGAGCATGCCCACGGACAAACTCCCTTTCCACAGACCGTGCACTACAGATTTTGATCTGGGAACATAGTACTCGTCCTGATCAGAGTCCTCACGCCTCGTCGCCCGTTTAGTCGTCCTCCTCCTGCTCGCGTCTCCCTCTTCTTCATCTTCCTCTTCCCCTCCCAATACCTCTTCCTCATCTTCATCCTGTTGAGGTGAATCCTGGTTGTACTCCTGTCGCTCACGGTTGCGACTCACGGCGGCCGACCTGGAGCCCACGTCCTGGGTGCCGAATGCGGACCAAGCCGCCAGGCTCTGGAGGTCAGGATAAGGGTAGGCTTCCTGGCTGAGCGGACTAGGTTGCGGGTCGGCACTGGGGTTTTCCTCCTGGCTTTGCTCCTGTTGGGTGTTGCTGGAGGTCGAAGGAGTGGTGGAGGTGGCCAGCCCTAAATGGGTGGTCATAATGGTGCGGGGGTTGCCCTGCAGTGAGGTCAGGCGGCGCGTGTCTGTGTAGGAGAGAGCGGCAGCGGAGTGCGGGTCATCCACTCGTGACTCCATGAAGTAGGAGAGGAGCGCCAGGAATACCAGCACCCAGACCAGCATGAGGCCGAGGGTGAGCCGCCGCCACTGTTTCAGACTGGACTTCATCTTCCAGCGGTCCGCTCAGCCGCACGCCGCTGCACTCCAGACCCAACTGGAGAAGGGTCAGCAAGAGGCCTACAACAGGACAGGACATTTGTATTAAAAAAAAAAAAAAAAAAAAAAAAAAAGGCTTTTTCATGGGACATGGCATGTCTCACAATTTCACCAAGATTTGAAAATAAATTAATCAAAAGGGGGGGGTCAAACGCAGCACACTTTTAAAATGCAAACCCATTATTTTCAATGGCCACGTTTAAACGGCAACAGAATATGGCTGTCCGTCTCATATTCTAGTCCAATATAGTTACATTCACACAGGTTATTTATGGGAATGACAACTGTATTCTACAGTCAAACCCTTGCATTTACAAGACTCAGAACCATCTTTTTCGCCATCTTTAGTCACTGTTGCTATGGTTACTGGTGAGAGAATATTGTTGAAAAGAGATTGATACTCAAACCTGCGACCTTCGGGTTACAAGTCCAACTCTCTAACCCTTAGGCCACGACTGAAATCGTGATAATTATTATATCAGTAGTGCAGCCAGTTTAGTCACTTTGCATCAAGTGAACAAATGACTCCTAGTTTTGATAGTTCTGATAGTCTAACACAACAATGACTGTTATTGGGAGACTATACTTTCAATTAAATGACAATTTCAATTCTGAATCAGATAAAAAAAGAACACACTTGATACAAGCTGCGAAGAACACACACACACAGTAGCTAGACGGTACCAATTCTGTCAAAACAGGAAAAGCATTTTTTCTGATGTCAGCTTTCTCTTTCATTTGAGGAAAAGGGTCCCCTGAGACCACTCATGATACACTAGTTATCTGTATCATTTCACTATTCTCTAACTGCTGATCTCAATTTAGACATGAGAACACCTGCTGTCATAACACTCTTTCATTGTCTATTATTTGCAAAAAAGAAACTCTTAATACTGTAACACAAAACCAACGTCTCAGTTTCAGAACAACAACAACAACAAAAAATTAGCCCTGAATTTAAAGGGTTAGTTCACCCAAAAATTTAATTTCTGTCCTTATGTACTCACCTCATGTTGTTCCAAACCCGTAAGACCTTTATTCATCTTTGGAACACAAATTAAGAGCTTTTTGATAAAATTCAAGAGGCTATAAGCCAATGAAATGACCACATTCAAGGTCCAGAAAGTAGTAAAGACTGATTAAAATATATCCATCAAAAAGTCTTAATTTGTGTTCGAAGGTCTTACAGGTTTGGAACGACATGAAGGTGAGTAAATGACAGAAATTTCATTTTTGGGTGAAATAACTCTTCATGCATTTTTGTTTTAACTAGCGAACTTAATGTAATGCATATTTGTAAAGCAAGAAAAGGTACGATTTTTGTAATAGTACTATAATAATTAATTAAATCCAGTTTGATAAACATCAGTAAATCCAGATTCAATCCCACATATTTTAACTAATTGAATTTTGCTTGTTCTACAGCTATAGCAATATTTGAACCATGCTTTAGTGATTAAATGTAATTGTTTCCACAATGAACAGATGTGTGCATATTCTAAGCAACTTGAATAAATGCATTTTGAAAATATGATCATTTAAATAAAATCAAATAGATTTCCATGATTTTATTTTCTGAGCAGAAATCTTACCCATTTCTTACCAGTTTCATTTGACAGATATGAGTCATAATGAAGGTGTATTATGTAACTTATGTATGCTTTTCATCCAAAATTGCGTACTTGAGTCACTCGTCCATGCACATCTAGTCAAATCAGTAAATAGAGAAAAGTTGCTCTGGCTACTTTGACGCATATTGGAGTGGAATAGGTTTGTTATCACAGCGAACGAGAAACTTTGACATGGAGCTAAATCTGAAACCTCCGGGGAAAATCACCAAAAGGAAAAGATGTTTGCAATAAGAGACCATGACAGAGCTTGTAATAGAAAAAAAAAGCAGCAAGATTGGCTTGGCTTTTCAGAGATGGCGAGAAGATAAACGTTGTAAAAGCGATGTGGAGATGGTGTTTTTATTAGGCGAGTAAGGTATTTTATTAAACAAATAAATTGTCATATGTAGTTCTCTAACAGTTGGAGCATTAACCATTGTGAAGGATCATTTCATTATAGTAGTTGTAGCGCTGTGCTGGAATTTATTTAATCCTTTAAACCCTAAGGGTATTTTCAGAGTTCTTTTTTCTGAGTGACACACAAAAAAGTAAAGACTCGTAACTCCAAAACTATAGCAAGGAGAGTCAAAAGGTGGGTATCGTTTGAAAGGAAACTTTTTAAATTTTCAAATAAAATTTTTGTAAATTTTTTAATTTGGAAATTCGTATGCTGAGAAACAGCAAATAAACAGCCAAAAAAATGAAAAAAATTCATATATTTATATTTAAAAAGGAATTAAAAATGAAGAAAATATGGTTGGGAGTTCATTCTTTTTATGTTATATTCCTCTATATGTGAGCTGTATCTGGCTCAAATTTTGAGGTGATCGGATGAAGTTTTCAAAAGTTACAGCATTTGGAACAAATTTAAAATTTTTAATTTTTTTTCTCTTATTTTTGACATGCACCGAAATAATGACTCATAACTCCAAATCTCTTACAAGGAGAGTCAAAAGGTTGGTATCATTTAAAACAAGTTTTTACTCTTTTAAATAAAAAAAAAATAATTACATTCGGACAATGTCTTGCTGAGAAACTGCTGAAAAAAAAAAAATTCTTTTTTGGGGATGTTCCTCTATATGAGACCTGTATCTGGATATCTAATTTTGGGTGATCCCATGAAGTATTCAAAAGTTGGAGCATTTGGAATCAAGGTGGCCTTTTTTGTTTAGCCCTTTTTAAAATCGCACTTTCACGTGGAGTAGCTCGTGATCCACACATGGGAATCCGTTGATCTTGGAGTCATTTCAATCGGGAGCATCCACTGTAAGTAATGATGTGCCATTTTCCACAATCTATGGCTGTTTCATGAAGTTTTATGCTGAAATGCCACTTGATAGCTACATTTAGTTTTAGCTATAGCAGCTGTGCGCCTGTGGGGGTTTATGTGTCGTAATTGCGTGATCGATATCTCGTGATCGCTTCATTGGATTATGACGATGTTGGGCTCATTTTAATCATGAGAATCAGCTGTAAATAATGATGCCCAATTTCCCACAATCGGTGCATGTTTCATGACGTTAGGAGCCAAAACGTGACAAATGCTGCATCAGTTTATTTTTTTACATTTGGGTCTTGTGGGGTTTCACGTACAAAAAAAAAAATCACTCAAGTTTAGTCAAAGCCCAAAACAATTATGCTCATTGTATTCTACTCCATGAGTCCTTTCAAATGACATATAACACATGATTACCTGAGCTATGTGATGCTTTTGACACATTAGCGTACATAATAATAATAATAATAATAAAAAAAATCATAAATTATGAAAATATTTTTTTTTACTTTTCAGTAAATAACTCTGCAGTACTTTGGATTAATTCAAATATTATTATGTAAAATTCAGACTCTAAGCTTTCAAATGACACCCATTTTGTGATGAAGAAGGCTGGAGTTTTGAAAAATATGATTATTAATATTTTTATAGGTATGATTTGCCCGCGGGCGGTACACTCCGGTTTAGAGTGTTAACTCAGCACTTGTTAAGAGTTGAAAGCAATGACTGGATGCATTAAAAAGCTGAGTTTCTAAGCTTTAAAATGATACCTCTTTTGTGTCATTCCTCCTAGTGGTTGCTTAGTAATAAGATTATGAATTTTTTTCGTGGGGGGGGGGGGGTTGCCCGCCGGCGGAACAATTCAGGTTTAAAGGGTTAAGCAAGTAACATGTCTATTAATGGGTATAGCTAGTCCGCTTAATATCCTTCCCATCTAAAATGGTTGCATCTCATAAGCCTAATAGTAAGGTGATATTAATCGTAAACCTAATAATCAGGTGTCAAAATATATGGTTACACACCATATACCACACACAGATATTGGTACACTTATTATGAGGACATTCCATAGGCCTAATGGTTTTTATACTGAGGTAATGACATTTTCTAGCCCCATCACAGAAACCTTTCTACATTTTTTATTTTTGCTTATTCAGTGTTTTGAATTACAAGGACATGAGCATATCCTCATTATGTATAATCCGTGGCCTGAAACGGGTGCATTACCTCTCTGTGGTCCCAAATTCCTAAACCAGTCTAAGCTGATTTCTAGTCTCTTTCAGCTGGTCAGGATAAGAAACCAGCTGAATAAAGCATTTTTTTTTTTCTCCCATGAATGTGACGTCCCTCCATATGACTCTAACCAAAGATGTCCATGCACTTCACGAGTCCCTTCCTTGGAACGATCACAGACGCACACACAGGACATGTGGTTTTGGCTCTGTTATGATTGTCTACTCTTGCCAGAAGTGTTTGGGTTGAAAGAGGAAGTGAAGTGAATTTCTCGACCACAGCGCACGGCAGTGCTGCCTCTGACATTCATATGCTGCTGGTGTGACGAGACAAGGTGGGAGAAAGTAAATCTTCAGCGGCTAACTTTAAACAATCCCATTTGAATTAGCCATCCAATAACAGACTAGTGAATTAGTGGGTTTTTAAATCTTTAGCAGTGGTGCTTTTAAAGAGATCAATTATTTGACAATTCAAACAGTCATCAAATTGAACTATTGTAATTTAAATCTCATTCAAAGCAGCACCGCTACAGCCATTAGTGCTTGTGAACAATTTCATCATATTCAACAAAAAATTCCAAGACAATCACTGTCAGACTTCAAATAGCCTGTGATGATCAACGCTCCGGTTATAAAGCAGGATTCACGGGTTTATTTGTGTTGAGATTAAAGGACAGTGTCGCATGTGTCCATCACTTTCAAAAGGCTCAAAATGTTGGTCATTGTGAACTAGATGTTGAGCAACCCACAATGATTCTCATCTAACAATTCAGACTGATGTCTTGCTCGTACAACTCACTGACAAATGAAAATCTGAAGTTAAGTGCATCCTATATCTGTATTTTCAGACTCAGATAACAAACTGAAAGTGCAAAGTGCAAGAAAAATAAAGTAGTCTCCCAAAAGAAAGAATCAATTCTGAACAGCCTGAAACGAGTTGTCATTAATTCCAGTCTTACTTCCTGCACAAACCAACATAGACTGGCGTTACGGAGATTTTTATAAACTGATGGTCTTCATTGGCTGCACATCTAACAACATCTACTTTGACCCACTGTCAGGGAGGCCTGGAAGAGTTTGATTTGTGTTGTCGACATGTCAATACGACGCCGTTTTCAGTGCTGAAAAAGCAAATCTACTTTTCATGCACATCTAAAGGATGAGGACTGGGGCTCGATTTGAAACGATAAAACTGACGCCATCGTTACCGTCCATATCACTGTGAATTCAAGTGCCGAGGAAGCATCCAGAGCAGAAATTCAAATATGGTAAAGAGAGTTTCATTTCTGACACATGCTGTACATGGTAGACAAATCACATCAGACTGAGCCAACTGACCCATCAGAGAAGAGCGGGCCCTCGGAAAGGAGGAGTTTAGAGAGTGTTAATCCTTTATCAAACCATTTCAGACCATTTCTCTTATTAAGAGGCGATAAGGTCATGTATATTATGGGAAAATCAAAGTGTTTTTGGATCGTAGATGCATGTAAACTTATTGGAGGAGACCTTCAAAACAAAATTAGGAACCTTTAAAATAATATAATAGGGGAACTTTAAAGAAATAGGGTAACTTTTAACTTTTCTGAAACCCCAAAAGTTTAATTTGTGTTTCAAATATTTGCATTCATATGACACAAAATGAACCAACCAACCACTTCATCTTGTGACAAGAGCTTAAATAACTATAACATACAAGCAACAATTAAAAAAAAGAAAGAAATATGAACTTCAGCCAGTCGCATCGCTACACACTTGTTTTCTACTGATAAATACAGAAAACAAAAAGAGTGGTGGATGAGAATGATATTTATCTGCAAATCATCAGAGGAAACAAAACTTTTGTCAGCGATGAAGCAGCACTTTAATGCGCATGTAGATTATGAACGACTCTCTACTGCCGGTAAAGACAATGTGTCTGGATATCCATAATAACATTAAAGGAATAGTTCACCCAACAATGGAAATTCTGTCATCATTTACTCACCTCAAGTCTGTTCTACTGAACACAATGGAAAATATTTAGAAGAATGTCAGTAACCAAACAGATCTCGGCCCCCACTGACTACCACAGTATTGGTTTTTCTGATGAATGACAACAAATCCCCCAGCACGTCTCAATGAAAATCGTGTTTGCATTTATTCTGATTATTATAGTAATCAACAGACAGAAGTCACATACATACATATATATATATATATATATATATATATATATATCACACACTGTGTGTATGTATATTACACAGAAGTCACTTTCAAAACAAGACAACAATTTTCTGTTGAGTAGTATGCCAGAGATAAATTGCATTTCTGTTGAAGTGACTTGAATTCACCCACAACAGAGCAACAGTGACAACAACTTTATCAACTTCTTAACCTCTGCCTTAAGACTTTCAGCCCTAGGTTTACAAATATGAGGCTGAGTAAATACAGAATTGTTTGGGGAGCATCATGTCACTTTGTAATATTCAGTGTAAGAACTGGGGACTAATTTAATAGTATAAGATTGTGTGTGTGTGTGTGTGTGTGTGTGTGTGTGGCAGGATGTTCACATCAGTGATCAGTGAAACATGTGGCATGCTGATAGAACTCAGAGATAAACAGGTGGAAATACATTAGCAGTTTAAAAAAAATATGACACATGGTCAGCTTACTGCAGTTCATTTCGCATGAACCCAAGCTGAGTGTGAAACCGTCAGACACAAACACACTAACAGCAGAAATCTACATAAAACCTCAAGTGCAAGTTGATATGACTGGGCCAAGACAGGAAAAAAGTGAGTATACAGAAATAAAGAGAATATACAAATAGAGGGAAGATATAACAAGGGGCAGTAGAAGAGCGCAGAAGAGCGAGGGAGTTACACGGAACATCCGTTACATTATTCATTAAACTCGCAAGACCTATCAAAACCGGGTGACTTCCCAGAGCACTTTCAGGTCATTATGCAAGTCACTCTCTCACACACACACACGCTAAAACACACAAGCAACACACACACACACACCTCATTCCCTGGAAACATCTGCAGTGGCTCCAGACAAATTAATATCATGTGTAGCAGTAGTACAACACTCTGGACCTGCACTGCGGTTTAACACAAAAACCACTTCTTAAGCTAGACCGGTTTTATTTCAAACTTTTTTTTTTAAAAAAGGTGACAACCTTTTTTTATTTTTTAACACTGCGATGCATCCATGCATGTCATTATTTTATTTTAGTTTTATTTTATTATGTTTAATTTAAATATTTTATTTTAATTTCATTTTATTTTTTAAATTCCTGTACCCTCATAATCTTTGAAACTTCCTCTCCCTCTTGCAGTGGCATCTCTTCTCTTCTCTGATGGCACAAGGGCTGGACACGCTGTCACTTACATGAGACTGACCAAAACCAAACCACAACCATCCAATCAATTCATCCAATCGATGGACATAATCAAGTCCCACCCCACATTTTCCTTGTTCGAGAAGCAGTTCACTTTCATTAAACTACATTTCACTTGAAACTGCAAATATGATAAATTGCATCATCATCAACAAACTGTTTTTGTGGTGTTAAATACAAATTGACATAACTAACAACTGACCCTTCGGAAACAGTTTGATTGACAGGCGATCTGACCAATCATAACCCCGAATCCGCCATTTTGTCTGACAAAGCAGTCAGGAGTTAGTAGATTAACGTTGGTGAACTTGAAATATTGTGTGTACTCGCGTCTTTCTGCGGTTGAAACAACATTCCTTCTGATGTTCACTCATGTTTATTTGATGCTATAAATGAACTAGTATGAAGAGATGTTGGTTCACGAGCCGATTGAAGGATCTGTCTCGACACATTAAAGAGACACTATACGCTATTTACTGTTTAAACTTCTTTAAAAAAAATTACGATATATTAAACATGAAACTGTTTCCTACGTTGTCAGTGTCCTCTTTGCTCCGCAATGTATTTTTCACTGTGTGAGAACATGATGTGTGGCGTGAGAGCTAATGGCGTGTCGGTCATCGCAACAGTAACTAAAGGGGACGGGTCTTTGCAAAGGGTCAATTAGTAAATAACCACATATTTCTCAAGTCCCTCTGTGGTGAAAATCAGGTTTTTCCATTTTGTTTATATGGCTATGTGGTGTTTTTAATATGCTTTAAGACAAATCATGAGCAAATAGTCAACACCATTGCTGAGTATTTTCTCTTTAAACCTGCAGTGATCTAAAGACAGTTTGAAAAAACACGATTTGAAATCGCTGGGGTTTCTTATGTCCCAAACTACCCATCACGTACCGGCAGGCTTTAGCACATTATTAACTATGACCACTCTGAATCAAAGGAGTCTCAAAAGAAGCCATGTTATCGCATTATATTTAACTGTTGATATAAAAAAATCAGACAGTCAAGCAAAAGAATTTGCAAAAAATTTGCAGTTGTTAATGCATTATTTATTGTTCATGTTCCGAGACCATAATTAACCCTTTTGTCCTAAGAAATCACAAACTTTCCATTAAATGAAGGTAAATCCACAATTGACATTTGACTACGAATGCTTAATTTGTTTTCATTCCTTTCACTTCTAGCGATTATATATTTTAAACATAAAATATTTAATTCCATTTGAACATGTTGGCAGGGAATTAAGGGTATGTTTACATGACAACGATGTACTAAAAATGCTTTTCCTTCGTACAGACGACAATAAAATCCCTGTTCACACAGATCCGTGAAAAGGACAAAAAACACTATTACGCATGCCACTGGTTGGCGGTGTCACTTTGTAAATATACACTACGTGCCTATAGACTGAACATGTAATAAGCATTACATCACCGTTTTCTCAAATTTGCATTTTTTTTTTTTTATTTTTTTTTTTTTAGGTTTACACATTGATGGTAATGGTTTTTTTTTGTTTGTTTTTAAAACTTGCACTTCGGAACGAGTTTTCAAAAGTTTGCGTTTCAGGCGCCCAAAATGCTGTTGTCGTGTAAATAAGCAGCCAAAACGCTACAAAGTTTTCCGTTTTTAGTTGAAAACTGTCGTGTAAACGGCCCCTCAAGTTACAGTAGCAGGAACGGTCCATTTAATTCTCAGGGTCAGAGAGCAGGAGCAAACGATACTTCTGGCAGTCCCACAGAAAACTGTTAGACAGTTTTATTCTCCCACGCTGACAAACCCACAAGCGCTTCATCAATTTCACCAAAGACAACGAGTGCACCCGAGGCTTGTTCAGTCCTTGCGGAGGGCAATCAATATACAAGACGAGAAGCAAGAGTGAGAACAGAAGAGATAAGAAAGGGATTTCTGAGCAGACAACCTTGAGACAGCCGATCTCAATTCAGTCAATCTCTGGGTGACCCTGTTTCGCATTTACACCGCTCTCCATTATGGATGAGCGGGCAGCGCCCTCTGAAAGCCTCCCCGCCGCAGTGCAGCCATGAGGGGAAATCAACTCCGAGGTCATCTGACTGCATGTGCATGAAGAGCAGAGGGAACAGATTGATACAAACACATGTTCACTGTCACACAGTGAACCCATTAACCTGAACCCTTCATCTACATCGCTAGTGCACTCCAGTAACCCAACCCACTGACAGACATTTTTAGTGGTGCAAGATTTGTCATGTCTCCAAATACACAGTCACCTTCAAAAGCGCAGTCATCCCCAAGCGCACATTAAAGGGTTAGTTCACCCAAAAATTACATTTCTGTCATTAATTACTCACCCTTCATGTCATTCGAAACCTGAAAGACCTTCGTTTATCTTTGGAAGACAAATTAAGATATTTTTGATGAAATAAGACCTCTCTATACACAGCAATGTCGTAACCAATTTGAAGGCCCAGAAAGGTCATAAAAACATCGTTAAAATAGTCCATGTGACTCCAGTGGTTCAAATTTAATGTTATGAAGCAACTAGAATACTTTTTGTGCACAAAAACAAAACAAAAATAACTTTATTCAGCAATATCTTTTCATCCCTGTCAGTCTTCTACGCTGTCGGCATAGTAAACACAGTGCAGCACTTCCGTGTTCTACTTCAGAAAGCGGACTCATCATTGCCCGACACTGTACATGAGAGTACCACGATGCATGCGTGTGATGCTGGCCAATAATGAGTCGCCGTTTTGACATAGAACCCGGAAACAGACCACTGTTTACAAAATGTCAACAGCGTAGGAGACCGACAGGGAAGAGAAGAAATAGTCAAATAAATGTTTTGTTTTAGCGCTCAAAAAGTAATTATTACTTTGAGCAATTATTGACGCAAATTTCATTTGTGGGTGAACTAACCCTTTAACTCATGCCTTGTGGTCCAAAACACTGGAGGTAGAAAAATCTCACCAGCACCTCTGATATGACGTCCATTTAGAACTGCACAAACACACATGAGCTGTACAAATGCGCTGCCTTCATCCAGCCGGAAAAATGTTTTAAATAAACCAACACAGATTTCACTAGCAACCAGAAATAAAGCTACCATCTGGACCATGTCCCTGAGAAAGAACAGAAACAGGCAGAGGAAAGGACAAAGACGACAGCAAAAAAGGAAGGTGTTGAACAGGGGTTCCTCTGAATCACTGCTGTGTGGTATGAAAGCTTATTTCCAACGTGGAATAAAAGAAAAAAATGGTAATTGTGACTTTATCTCGCAAGCAAAAATGTAAGTTTATAGGTCTCAATTATGAGGACAAAGTCACAATAAACTCAGATATAAATTCACAATTCTGTTTTTTTTTTTTCTATTAAATTGTGAGTATGGTTCATTGTGTGTGGTGCCACTATTTGTATATATACACATTTAAGATAACACTTGCATTAGTGTTCACTTAACGTGAACAAACAGTCAGAGAGTGGTCACAGAGTGAGCTGCGGCATAAGCGCACAAGTTGTGGAAGCCAAAATATTTTGCATTAAATGCTTCAAAGAGGCTCATAAGTATAGAGTTTCGTGTGGGTTGTCATGTCAGGTGTTTTGACAGATTGTTTGTGTCGTTTAATGGAGTGAGAGATTTTTTCCCCTAGCTCATTTCACAAAACAGCAAGTTACAGAAAATCTTCAGTCTTCACAGAGTGAGCAGGCACTCATGCGCATCAACCAGACAGAGCACAACAAAAAAACAACACTGAAACAGCACAATTATTTTCAACAAAATATTCATTTCGACCAAATGTTGGTTGGACGTTACTTTTAGATTTAAAGATGAGAGCAATGACGGGAAAAGTGTGAATCTTCAACAAAACCACCATCAAATTGATTTTAATTCAAATTAATTATATAAATAAATTTATAAAAATTCTGAAGTTATAAAAAAAACCATATGTACTATTTTTCAAAAGTTTACAGTCAGTGAAAAAAAAAAGTTTTTGAAAGAATTCTCTCATGCATACCAAGACTGCATTTATTATCAAACATTTATTAAATTTCAATATTTCACAATGTTACGGTTTTCTATTTGAATATAGTTTAAAAAGTAAATGTTATTGTGAATTTTCAGTATCTTCAGTGTCATATGATCCTTCAGAAATCATGTTAAATTTAAAATCAATGTTGAAAATGGTTTTGCTGCTTAATATTTTTGTGGAGAATACTTTTTTTCTCCAATATTTTTGGATGAATAGAAAGTTCAAAAGAACAGCATATATTTTAAATGTGAATCTTTACTGTTGTTTTTAAGCAATTTAATAGTTTAATGCAGGCTTGCTGAAAAGTAGTATGAAAAGCTATATAAAATGTAAATATATTGTAAATCTGAACACAAACAATATTCCACTCGGACCCCCATGATATAACATCGATTTACATACCGTTTGGAGGAAACTATAATGCAAGATGTGCAATAACCCTTTATAATATGTTTCAATGATACACAGAATACAATAAAAAAAAAATGTATAAATTATATATATATATATATATATATATATATATATATATATATATATATATATATATATATATATATAATTTATACATTTTTTTTTATTGTATTATATATATATATATATATATATATATATATATATATATATATATATATATATATATATATATATATATATATATATATATATATATAATTAAAACACTGTTTTTTTTGGATGATGTAGTAATATGTAGTAAAAGTAATTAAACCGTTAGATCATTAAAAAGAGCTGTTAATTGCCTCCCTGGCCGTGGGAACATAGAAACAGTCACTAATGGTTCAAAACTGAAAGCATAAGTGGAAGAGGAAAACGGGAAATGGTAGACATGAATGTGTGGCGTACAAAGAGATCATTTGAAATGATGGGAAAAGGCCAGCTTGTAAAAGTTATGGTTGAATTCACACCTCCCTTAGCAACAAGCCCGGTTCCCACACATCCATTATTCATAGACTCCAGTCTGATGCCTCTCCAAACGTTTAACGATATAATCTGAGGTAATCTAACGAAATAATATAAACTCTGAAGGGGAGATAAATTTCTCGGTTCTTGGAAGGCTTTTGTAAATGCTTAGCACCTTTAATTTAAGCCCAGTCAAGCGCGCTAAAGTAAGATGAAGAATCATTTCTTTACAAGTATGCTTAAAGCCGGCACGGCGGAGGACGTTCAGCAGGATATTGCTCTTCATCCATTTTGTCACAGGATTGTGAAGCATCCATTTAAATAGCTAATGTGCGAGCCTAGCCAGCACAAATCAGGACGCTTCAGAGACGGAGTCAGCGCGTGAGATGGAAGATACGAGCTGCCAGGGGCGTAAACATCCTATTTGCTTTTATAAGGTAATTAGAAAGCACTCTCTGAAGGTATGAGACCACGAGCAATCTGATTATATAACAACGATACCTGGATGCTTTGTTTTAAAAGGATGTCGACCTTGAGAAATGAGCATCCAGATGAAATGTAATGGATCTCATTTGGACCGCGCTCCTTTACGAGATGCCTTGCATATTTACTATGTAATGGATCTCATTTCGACGGCACCACTTTACGAGATGGCATACTTATTTACAGGCAGGCAGTTCTACCCACAAGCACAAAATGCATAATAGGGAAATAATTGGGTTGTACAACAGAAAATAAATATTTTACAATACGTGCTCATGTGCATCTGATCAGTCTAGACTTTGTGAAAATGTTTCAAAAGCAGCAAGCTTTTAATATCTTCCTTTTAAAACATGATTCACATTTAATTGTTGCAGACGTTCTCAGGAAAATAATGGAAAGTACACTTCAGACGTTTCCGAACAACATGGATGATACTAATGAAAATGCAAAAAGGCAAAAAAAAAAAAAAAAGAAAAAAAATGAGTGACTGTGCAAATATCTGACAAAATGAAGCTGAATACCATCTTGTGAAAGCCAAAAGCAACATTTAAGCAAATTAAAGGTAGGTCAGAAACATAACAAACAAGTCTGAGGGAAGAACGAGGAAGTGGATTACAATTTGCAACAATCCTTTAAAGTCCACCTGTGGTGAAAATCAAGTTTTTGATATTGTTTATATGCCAATGTGGAGGTTTTTTTTAATATGCTTTAAGACAAACCATGTGCAAATTCACAAGTCAACACCACCGCTGAGTGTTTCTTCTTAAAACTGCAGTGAACCAAAGACGTCTCAAAAACGTGGTTTGAAATTCCTGGCGTTTCTGATGTCCCAAAGCAATCCCGTCAATGTGTGATCGTCAACTAGCAGATCTCTGAACTGGTGTGAGTGAGTGGAGGTGGGGCTATTTTGCATATTCATAGAATCGCGTATAATTGTAGTAATATTCAAACTATTTTAAAGCACAAACATTTTTTTTTTTCAAGATTAAAATGTTTAATATATCATTCTGGTGATCAAATATGAGTTTTAACGGATAAAATTATTGACTACAGGGGGACTTTAAAATGGAAGTCAATCCATTTCCTGTTTCTTTTCTATAACCTATTTGAAATCCAAAGGGGAATTTAACCATGTTTTCTTTTTTTAGCACGACTTTCAAATATTCATGACTAAACATAGCAAGGTTTATGAGAGAGTTAAATATGGGTCAAAGGGGTTCTGTAGATGCCAGTTTGTACACATAAATATGACCCAACTTAAAAAAAAAACTTAAATGCAGTAAAAACCAGATGTTACATCATACAACCTAGCAATCCCATCTGACATGCACAGATGCCAAGTGCACAGTGAGTGGTTTGGCACATACAAAAATTAATTATTTACAGAAATGAATTATCTATGAAAGCACCTAATGAGAAAGTAAGGTTAAAAGTAAGATTTCCATCCGTCTAAATGGATTCTCATTTACAAAAATAAAGTAAAATAAATAATAAAAAACATACATATGATCATAGTTGTGTTCATTTAGGCTGCATTTTACTGTGAAAGATTTTGTTGATTGCCTAAATTCTCTCTACATATGAGCCACACAGTCGTGCCATGCCCTGTGAAGTTTAGTGGTGAATGAAAGTATAAAAAAAAAAGTCATGTACTTACAGTGTACTTACCTAAGAAAATACTGGGTAATATTAGGTTAGGTTAGGTTTAGGTGTAGGTTCAAGGTTATTGTAATTACTGTAATAGCTACATCGTATGTGTGGGGAACAGGACTGTAAAAACACTTTAATATATTATGTTCACACACATTTTTTGTAAAAAAACAAAAATAACTGATTGACAATTAATCAATCAAAATTGGATAATAATGACTGCCCTAGCCACTGTCACGAATGACCTGAGCATGCAGTACATCAATGCAGATGTCTTGGTTTGGCGTCTGTTGCGGCACTAAAAGAGCAACACTTTCATTAGAGAGCTGTAATTCAAACACCATATTGATCCGTCTGCAGTTTATGACAGTGGAACCACGAGCGCCTTCAAATCAGAATCGAAACGAAGCAAACACTTGAGCGATTCAATAGCTCAGCTGCAAAAGGCAAAAGAGGGAGAAGAAAGTGAGGCTGTAGAAAAAAAAAATTGATTTAGAAATGAATGCCTAAATTAAAGAAATGGTTCAGGCGCAAGTGAAAATTGTCGTTTACACCCACTCATGTTTCTCAAAACCAATGTGACATTTTTGTGCCTCTTTCATACAATGAAAGTGAATGGGGACCACAGTTGTTAAGCAAGACTATCACTGAATAAACACCCTCATTTCAAAAATATTATATTTAAGAAGGCTTTGAATATAATCAATCATATGGACCACTCCTGTTCCTCTCTCCTAACATAATTGTGATTTTTGAATCAAATACACAAAATTACTTTGAGCAAGCTCCTACATATAAAAAAGACGATGAGGAGCATAAATCACACTGCCATTGAATTTCCCACCACACGCGTTCCTCTTTCATGAGGCCCTGTGGAGAGCCGACTCATAATTGCACACGGTGTCACTCAAGAACCCTCGAATGAGGCATGATTCATGTTCATGCGTATTTAACGCCATAAAAAAAACAGGAAAAAAACAACAACTTGATAACAAAGAGAGACACTCACCACCGTTAATGGTTTTGCGTTTGCGTCTTGTAGGTGTGTTAGTGTTGTGGAGTGGAACGTTTAAGTTGCGGCGCCATTGATGCCACCCAAGAAATTCCCTCTGCTCGGAGTAACCTCCACTATGGCTCATCCAGAGAGCCTGACAGGCCCTGGGAAAAGAGGGCAGGACAGAACCCCTATGGAGTCGAGTCAAAAGGGGCTTTAAACACTGCACATGGACAGCTGTGAAGCGATCCGCTCCCATTCCTCCCTCTTAGTCGTCCTCTTTTCATCTGTGTGAGTGAGAGATCTCTGGTTTCAGCACTATTTTAGATGAAGACTAAATCATCACATTTAAATAGGCCTGGTCGGGCTCTCTGCTTCTGATCTACGACAGGAAGTGTTGCTATAATCCCCATAAAAAGCACTGTGACCTATAGGTTAGCAATAAAACTAAAACCCTGACATCTGAACATACTTAATCTGCTCCAAAACCTAGCGAGCTGCCGACGTAAACAGCATTAAAGGATCCGTAGCCCCGAACAAGAGGTTCCAAAAAGAAGGCAACTTAAAGGAATAGATCACCTATAAACAAATGATAGGGCTGGAGGATATGAACTAAAATCAAAATCTCGATTAAGTAACCATTTTACCTCGATTACCATTAATGAATGATTTAATTTTCTTTTTTTGCTCTCGCAAGCCTGACAACACCTATAATTGTCTAGTGATGACTAGGGATGTGCGTGTGTAGTCGACTAAGCGGTACAGCTCCTACTAGTCGACACTGAAAACAATAGTCGACTACACGAGGGACAAAACAAGACAAAAACAAAACATGATTTTATCATTTATTGATTATCATTCCTATTGTAACTCTAAACTTTTAACCCATTCTACCTAAAATGTACATGTGCTATGTATATTTAAGCTTATTGCAGTATGCGTTGTTCCTCTCACACCGCCTGCAACTGCAAGGTGCTCTATGTCTATGAAGAATGTTCCAAATCAGTCACCTGTGAGGTTCTATTTCAGTTGGGATGTTGCCTTTGAAGGTGGCTACATATCTAGGCAGTCCAATAGGTTTTGGAACAGAGCTAGTAACTGTGTGTGTGCCAAGTTGGAGCTAACACGAGGTATTGCACTCACCCTGTAGGCGACCGTTTCGGCCCTCATTCCAACCATCTAGCAGGCTGTCAGTCATGCGCACACACACAAACACACGCGCAAGCTCCCTGCCTGGTTTTAAAACAAGTCTTCCATAAGGAGTCTCCTCAGAGTGACGCACAAGCACAGCAACTAGCTCAGAGGAAAGAAAGTAAACAGCTTTGAATCATGTCAGAGCAGAGAAAAAGAAAATTGTCCCTCTCTTGGGATATCAGCTAAAAAACTTATTTGTACAGCCTCGTTTTGACAATTCTGCAGTAAATTTCTCATTTCCACAACTGAATGTGTGAGTTTCAGGATATTCATTTAATATTTGAAATAATTTTAATTTGACACTAAATTAAAATTAGAACAATGTGTCGCTTTAAACTAATGCAAATGAACCCCTTCTTTAGTACTGGGTTGACTTCAGGGAGGCACAATATATTGGTTCGTTTTATTTCACATGATTGCGAAATATCAATATTTGAGGTTTTAAAATCGAATGGTATTGTAATGAAGGGCAAGTCAGCGAATGAGATCCAATTGCGAGCTTTATTCAAAAACGTAGTCAAACAGGAAAGTCAAGGAAACAGCAAATAGTAATGCCAGGGAACAGGCAGGCTCGTCGTAATAATCCAGGCAATAGGTCAAAAGGCAGGCAGATAAATATCAAAAGACAAAGAAACTGGCAGAATCAAAAACAGGCCAACAAGACGGGAGTGAACGCTTGGAAAAGTTACACAGGGATAAACAAGACCTCACAACAAAGTGTGTGTACGTAGGGCTTAAATAAGGCTAGGGTAATGAGCATCAGCTGGAGCCGCGATCAGTGACAGGTACGGGGATTCTGGGAGATGTAGTCCGTGTGTGTGAGTCCATGAAATTGGGGGGCGACCTTTGGTGGCAAGTGAATGGAAGATGACGGACCGGATTCATGACAGGTATTAACTAATATTGCATATTTAATTGTGCCGTTTATGATCTCCGTTTTTATACTTAGGCCAGCATTCGCCTTCATCCAATGCTCACTTAAAGCTAATCTTCAAAAACTAATTTAATAACTGTTAAATGTAATATTTTGCTAATCTCAAAATGATCATGGATTTCATACTGTAAATTACAATGTTGTGATGCCTAAATTCATTTGTAGCATTTAGCATGACTGATTTTAGTATACGTCTTCAAATTTTATTTAGAACAAAAAGCACTCACATTGTAGTTTATAATTTCTGCCTCAACATTAAAATGTTTATTGCCTCATCTGTATCCACCATCATTTTAATATCAATAAATAATTGAAAGATAAATTCTGGCCCAGAGTTTTAACGCAACAAGTTTTATAACTAAACAATCCGTACGGTACAAATAAGAGAACTGGAAATGAAACGCACACAGAAAAAATGCTTCTAACCAGAGCTTTAATTCTCCGAGAGAAAGCTTGTTGAGGTGAAGCCTGAAGAATCACAAGGTCTACACACACCTTTACCCATACCAGGCTCCATCTGTTCCACAGGAAACGTGGATGAACTCTGACCCTGACAGTGGCAGTCCAGAAAGCCGCTGTGTACCTGGGCACAGGATGACATCTGGTATTCAAGTGGGAGGAGACAAACAGTCTCCCAACTGTTCTGATGAACAGAAGCCAATTCTCACATACATGACTATTGGCAATCTCACACAAATAGCCACCCACAAATGCACCACAGTCCACTGCAGGAAGTATATCTGAATACACACAATCTAAACACTCCCATGAGTCCACGGGCAGGGCAGATTGGGGTCTTATTATAGCCACCACCTGGTGTAACTTAAAGGCATAGTTCACACAAATATAATTATTCAGGTCAGGCTCATGCCATTCCAAACCTGTATGACTTTATTTTGCGCATAAACTACAAATGGAAACATTTATCGAATAATTCCCTCGATGAGCAAAACAATTGTGACTTTGCCTCAACAAAGGATGTGATTGGACTAACCAGTGGATCCGTTTCATTGGCTGAAGCATTTCCGAACAACTAAAAACCATTTGAGATTCTGTACAAAGTCTTTCATCAGAACGATTTGATATATGATGTCCCGCAAGAGTCTCACATAAACACCAGCATCCAAATGTTCATCTGCGTGCTCGGAGACGCAAGTATTTTATGATGTAGGGAGGAAGAAAAAAAAAAAAAAGAGCCACAGCGACTTCCCAGATTGCAGCCATTTCCATTTTTATTAAAGAAATTTTTTGCCAAATTCTCAGGACAGAATGATTTTGTTCTCTTGGACAAACGGGATGGAAATCCTTCACAAACGTTTTATGCAATATTCAATTTTGCGCATAAATTTGCAACTTTGGATGGAAAATATCTGTATTTTAAATAAACACTGTTATTTTTAACTTTCTATGAAGTGATTAGATTCAATTATTATTCAATTCAAATATTAAGCATCGCAACATTGATAAGCACCAAATCGGCATTTGTTAAAATTCAGATTTGCTGTGAGTAATAAATTAAAATAAATTGAAACATTTCTCACAATATTAGTTTTTACTCTATTTTGATCAAATAAATACAGCCATGCTGAGCAGAAGAGATTTCTCATGAGAAAAAAAATAATAATAATTCACACTCCAACACACACCATGGCTCATGAACGATGTGTGATGCCACCACAACAACTGCCATTTGCAAGAACTGAGCAGGTAGAGTAGTACATTTCACAATTTTCTGTCGCAGTTGCATATCCTTGATTTCTTCGTGGTGAGAATAAGGTCAAATCATGACAGTGACAGACTCGCTTTACAGAGCGGAAACCGCAGAAGTAAAATGAAACGCAAAAAGGTATTTACCAGACAATGCAAGCAAATTAAATAAATAAAAAGCATTAGGGATATCAGAAGAATATTTTATATCACAGTGAAAGCTGTGCAAATGATACTCAAGGATAAAAATGTGCAAATCAGACAGATTGTTCACATATTATTCAGATAGGGTATGTATCGTACCCTCGATGGTGCACGGAACAAAGAACTTCCTGTCTCTTTTCATGCATCATGGTGCAATCAGTTTGTTGCTGAATGCACCCTTTTGTCTGAGCTGTATGCCAAGCAAAGGCTGGCATTCATGCTACATGATGGAGTACAGATTGGTGAGCGTTCTCCTTTCAGCAATCATCTCTAACGTGCCAAGGCAGTGTCTGATAACGGAGCCAGACTTCCTGATGACTCTGTTAAAGTTTATTTGGGTCTTTCATGCTGCTGACCACACATACAGAGGTAAAGATGATGGCACTAATCAAGCACTTCCTTCAGCGCAGACTGCAAACAGTCAAAGCCTCTTTATCTGATACGAGACCCAGTCCTTATCTGGAACCCCCCCTGTTTAAAGGAAGTCTGGTCCTAACGCACTTCTGAAAGTACACAGAGGATTATTAGATAATACATGTCAACACAAAGTAAATGTTTACCATGAGTTAATTATTAGTGATACGCAGATCATCATTATGTACATTTCTGTTTAAAGGTTTAGGGTAAAATCTTATAATGTTATTGAAAGAAGTCTCTCAAGCTCACCAAGACTGCATTTAGTTGATCACAAATACAGTAAAAACCATAATATTGTGAAACAATAACACAATGTTTGAATATACTTTAAAATGTAATTTATTCCTGAGATGGAAACTTAATATGCTGATTTTCTGCTCAAGAAACATTTAGTATTTTTGTATTTATTACTAATGTTGAAAACAGTTGTGCTGCTCAATATTTTTGTGGAAACCAATACCAGCACTGATTCCAAACAGAAATCTTTTGTAACATTATAAAATATATTTATACTGTCATGTTCAATCAGTGTAATGCATCCTTATTGAATAAAAGTATTCAATACTCCAAAAAGAAAGAAAATTGTATTGACCTATCTTTTCAATGACAGGGTATATATCATCTCACATCACATATGAAGTAACTAAAAACCTGTCTTTTTTTCATTAAAGTGAATAAAAATCAATCAACTCTCAAGCGCTTCATACACTGTGCTATGGAAGCTTGTTCCTGCCACTACAAAAATATAAATAGAATAAATATATATATATATATAGAATAAATATATATATATATATATATATATATATATATATATATATATATATATATATATATATATATATATATATATATATATAGAATAAATATAATATATATATATATATATATATATATATATATATATATATATATATATATATATATAGAATAAATATATATATATATATAGAATAAATATATATATAAATAGAATAAATAGAATAAATATATATATAAATAGAATAAATATATATATATAAATAGAATAAATATATGAATAAATAGAATAAATATATGAATAAATAGAATAAATATATGAATAAATAGAATAAATATATATATATATATATATATATATATATATATATATATATATATATATATATATATAGATAGATAGATAGATATAGAATACTTATATGATGCGACGGGAGCCATATTGAGCCTGAACGCCCACACTAGGTTATTGATGGAGAGGAGAGCGAGTGATGACGCCAATCAGTATATGGGGATGGACATGATGGACAGAGGCCAGTGGGCAAATTTGGCCAGGATGTTACACCCCTATTCTTTTCGAAGGACATCCCGGGATTTTTAATGAGCACAGAAAGTCAGGACCTCGGTTTAACGTCTCATCCGAAGGATGGTAAAACATAGTTAAACAAATACCGCATGGTGTTTCTTTAATGTGTCGTGACAGATCTTTGTAGCTCCTCAGTTCAAGTGGGTCGTGAACCAATCATCTCTTCATACATTTATACCATCAAATAAATATGAATGGACATCAGAGGGAATGTTGTTTCAACCGGGAAAAGACGTGAAAACGCTCAATTTTTCACGTTCACCAATGTTAATCTACCATCTCCCCTGACTGCTTTGTTGGACAAAATGGCGGATTAGGGGTTATGATTGGTCAGATCACCTGTCAATCAAACTGCCGGCAAAGGGTAAACTGTTAGAAAAAAGATAGTCACATTACCTTGTATTATTCCGTGGCAGAAACTAGCTTCCATACTGTCCTGCATCAAGTCTGTGTAAATACATATTTCCAGGGTATATACTGTATACTGCTTCAGACTACAGTGCCAAGACTGCTGCAGACACATTTTCATAATTAATTATGGCTTTACAGCAATAACAATAAATGTTGTATGAAGTGGCAAAATGAATAATTAAGTAGTTATCCGGAATTACCTATAGTTGCCATGGTGAATTTTTTAAAGTGCATTCAATGAAGTCAAAAAGATGGCCGGGGGGGTTAGGGTTAATGTAAAGCATTATAATACAATATATTGTTAAATAAAATAGGAATTTCAAAAAAAATTAAATCAAAACGAGTACCAGGACACTTCCTAGAAGTCACATCTAACAAAATTACCCAGAAGTCTGCATCAAAGAAAACACTCTGCCTCTGCTAACAGCAGGATGAACACGTCTCAACAGATTCCTAGCAAACAAAGGTCTTCGCACAGCACAAACGGTCATCTAGAAGGCACACGACAGGTTCACCCAGATATTTCTAGGTGAAATATGTAACACTCCTGCCTATTCAAGGATGTTTATAACAGCTGGAAAAATCTATCAACTCAATGATATCATGGCTGATTGGCACAGGCACAATAAATAAAGCCCATTTGAGTACAAATAACCAAAAACAATCAAACAGGATTGCAATTTAACACTTCACGAAACTGAAGTGTAAGAAAAATTGCATGACTGTCACGGCACATGTGAAAAATGCGGAAAGAAAAATAAATAAAACAAAAATGCATCCTTTCATAGGGGATGCGGGCATACACGCAACCAGTCAGTCATGTGAGTTTGAGCGACAAACAAATGTGCGACCACAATCACACCATTTGAAACAGCTGCTAACCAACTACTCTGATGGCAGAGTATAACATGCAAAGATGCAAAGAAAACCATTTTTGCAGAAGTGGCTGAAGTATAAATGTATTGTGGTTGGCTGGAATACATGAAATGCACATGTAAACGATATGCAAAGTTTAGGGTTCAAACAGAAAGTTCAATCTGGATTTGGATTGATTGATTGATTAATTCATTCCAAAAATATATATCTATATAAACTTTTCAATTTCAACCCTGTTTGTTTTCAGCAAAACCCCTTATTGTGAGGCACAAAGTTTTACAGTTGAAATTAGCTTAAGCTTTTTAATTTAGAGCAAAAACTGCATTCACTGGAAATGCAAAAATAGGCATTACCACCTCATTTATTAATATAAAACAAAAAACAGTTTGTGGTTTACAGTCAAATCGATGTCGTTCAAAAGAGACTATGCCCTTCCAGCAGGAAGTTAAAAGGAATTCAGTGACGGGAACTAGCCACTAGGACGGTCCCTTGAGAACTAAATGTTCCCCTTGGGTCATTTTCCTGGTTGCATTCACACAGTGAATAGGAAATCTGAAGTATTGTAAGCCAGCCAACAGGAACATCATTTAAGTGCAGCATTCAACAACTCTGTAATGTAAAGGTTGAGAAGAGCCTTGACTTCGGCATCATTCCAAACGGGCTTTCGCACCAGAAAATTAAAAGGAATTAGCCACCAGGGCGGTCCACCGAAAACTATATTTTCCCCTAGGGCCATTTTCCTGGTGGTATCTGCACCGCCAGTACGAACCTCGAAGTGACGCACGAAGTGTTTTGTAGGATTTTTATTTTGACGGAACAGCGGGCATTTGACGGCGCAGAGAACAGGATGGGAATCTCTGGGAACTTCACGATTTGATTATGATTCAGCGGGCTGCGATGCGATTATAAACCGATTATCGACGCATCTTTTTTTCTCCTATGCAGATTTTATTTTTTGCACTGTGTAACTACTTAGTACTTTAAAGCAAAGAATTTGTAGTAATCCATAATGATGAATTACTTTCAATACTTTTTATTAATAAAACAAATGGAAGTGATTTGGCATCAACTGGAAGGTTACATTTGCCAGCATATGTCGCAGCTTAGCAAAGAACCAACAGGAAAAGAAATGTGTGCTTGTAGCAGCATACTTATAGTAAATACAGACTTTAGCATATTCTGAATCACTATAATAAACTAACAGACTTCAAACCAACATCCTCCTGTTATGTGCAATAAGCATTAACAATATTATATACTATTAATATAGCAATAAAATAACTTGCATATAGTGTGGCTTGTCCAAGGTAGCATTGTAAGCCTAAGTTGATCATATTACAGGGTAGTTGTGGCCTAGTGGTGAGGGAGTCGGGCTTGTAATATGAAGGTTGCTGGTTCGATTCCCATGCCGGCAGGAATTGAAGGTGGGGATTGTGAATAAACAGCACTCTCTCCACCTTCGATACCATGACTAAAGTGCCCTTGAGCAAGGCATCTAAACCCTAATTGCTCCCCTTGTAAGTCGCTTTGGATAAAAGCGTCTGCTAAATGATGAAAAAATGAAAAAATGAAATGAAAAATGAAAAAAAATATAACAATTGCCCCCAATGGTCTCTACGATCAACTTAGGCTTACGATGATTTTGAGAAACGCAGCTCAGGTGCTTTTCCCCTTCAACTTCATAGAAGCCAACATGCTTCCATACGCTATAGCTTTTAACGCAGAGAGTGCCAGTGAGATTTCTCGATCAGTCATCATGTGTGTCTTAAGGTGCGTATCCGCTGGCACAGATCGAGTGTTTTCGTTTCATTCCCATGGAAGTTAAGCTTCGTGTGCAAACTCGCATTAGATTTCCTCTTTAGAGTAAAGGTTGAGAAGTGCCTGTACTTAAGCGCTGGTCTTCCATGGTTTTCAATGTTCGTGGACAGCGAGCTTACATGGCTTTTTAAAAATAGCGGATGCCGCGTTTTCGCATGCGTTCGGCCACTGGCAGTCCCTATTGTGCTGGGTTAGACCCTACTCTGAAGTAGGAGCTAATTTAGCTCCCCCCCACCCCCCAAAAGGCATTCTTATAATTAAAAATCGCTCCCAGTTCCTGCGGTGCCGAAAAGCGAGTACTTACACCGATAGGAATTAACATTCCTCTGGTGCGAGAGCCCCAATGCTGTTTAGACCCCAGCATTCTTCAAAATATGATCTTTAGTGTTCCACAGAAGAAAATCATAGTGACAATTCAGCTTGGCCATTACAGGAATAATTACAAAATGTATTCAAATAGAAAAATGTATAATTAATAGTAAAATACTAATAAGATTAGCATTACATATTAATATTTCACAATATTACTGTTTATACAGAGTTTGATTAAATGCAGCCCTTCCTTGTGAACTTTTTTTTTAAATCGATTATACTATTTTAAGGTTACAGTGTATTTATACATTTAAGCACTGACTAATATTAATGATCAACATGTACTTGCATGATGAGGAATGGGCTTTGGTTTAGGGATGGATGCAAGTAATTTCTCATAATTTACTTTTACTACTACACCAAGTGCATGTAACAAATGTATTAAGGACTCTGTAAAATAAACCTTAGAGGTTTGCTAACCTCAAACTAACGTCATTTATACCTTTTGGTTTATTGTGCCAGCAAGAAATAATTTTGCAATATCAAACGCTTCTTTTGTCAATTACTTATTATGCAATCTCACCATCATTGAGTCTGTCTGGGATTACACAAAGAGACCGAATAAATCCATAATTGTGGCACCATATCAATACAATGAATGCCAAAACGAGCATTTGGAAATGAAAACTGATATGTCCTAATGGCAAAAGCAAAGATTTAGATTTTGTTTTGTTTTGTTGGTGAGGAGTACTGAGAAATATTATGTACAGTACTGTGCAAAAGTTTTAGGCAGGTGTGAAAAAATGCTGTAAAGTAAGAATGCTTTCAAAAATAGACATGTTAATAGTTTATATTTATCAATTAACAAAATGCAAAGTGAGTGAACAGAAGAAAAATCTACATCAAATCAATATTTGGTGTGACCACCCTTTGCCTTCAAAACAGCATCAATTCTTCTAGGTACACTTGCACACAGTTTTTGAAGGAACTCGGCAGGTAGGTTGGCCCAAACATCTTGGAGAACTAACCACAGTTCCTCTGTGGATTTAGGCAGCCTCAGTTGCTTCTCTCTCTTCATGTAATCCCAGACAGACTCGATGATGTTGAGATCAGGGCTCTGTGGGGGCCATACCATCACTTCCAGGACTCCTTGTTCTTCTTTACACTGAAGATAGTTCTTAATGACTTTCGCTGTATGTTTGGGGTTGTTGTCATGCTGCAGAATAAATTTGGGGCCAATCAGATGCCTCCCTGATGGTATTGCATGATGGATAAGTATCTGCCTGTACTTCTCAGCATTGAGGATACCATTAATTCTGACCAAATCCCCAACTCCATTTGCAGAAATGCAGCCCCAAACTTGCAAGGAACCTCCACCATGCTTCACTGTTGCGTGCAGACACTCATTCGTGTACCGCTCTCCAGCCCTTCGGCGAACAAACTGCCTTCTGCTACAGCCAAATATTTCAAATTTTGACTCATCAGTCCAGAGCACCTGCTGCCATTTTTCTGCACCCCAGTTCCTGTGTTTTCGTGCATAGTTGAGTCGCTTGGCCTTGTTTCCACGTCGGAGGTATGGCTTTTTGGCCGCAAGTCTTCCATGAAGGCCACTTCTGACCAGACTTCTCCGGACAGTAGATGGGTGTACCAGGGTCCCACTGTTTTCTGCCAATTCTGAGCTAATGGCACTGCTCGACATCTTCCGATTGCGAAGGGAAGTAAGCATGATGTGTCTTTCATCTGCTGCAGTAAGTTTCCTTGGCCGACCACTGCGTCTACGGTCCTCAACGTTGCCTGTTTCTTTGTGCTTCTTCAAAAGAGCTTGGACAGCACATCTGGAAACCCCTGTCTGCCTTGAAATTTCTGCCTGGGAGAGACCTTGCTGATGCAGTATAACTACCTTGTGTCTTGTTGCTGTGCTCAGTCTTGCCATGGTGTATGACTTTTGACAGTAAACTGTCTTCAGCAACCTCACCTTGTTAGCTGAGTTTGGCTGTTCCTCACCCAGTTTTATTCCTCCTACACAGCTGTTTCTGTTTCAGTTAATGATTGTGTTTCAACCTACATATTGAATTGATGATCATTAGCACCTGTTTGGTATAATTGTTTAATCATACACCTAACTATATGCCTACAAAATCCCTGACTTTGTGCAAGTTTACCTTGAAGAATTGATGCTGTTTTGAAGGTAAAGGGTGGTCACACCAAATATGGATTTGATTTAGATTTTTCTTCTGTTCACTCACTTTGCATTTTGTTAATTGATAAATATAATCTATTACCAAGTTTATTTTTGAAAGCATTCTTACTTTACAGCATTTTTTCACACCTGCCTAAAACTTTTGCACAGTACTGTATATATATATAAAAAATATATATATAGATTTTTTTTTTTAAATTATTATTATTATTCCCCATATCAAACTCATCTTTCATCTTAAGAGCAAATGATAAAGAGATGAACTCAAATGAGTTACACAAAGATTAGTCATAAAACTTATGAAATAGGTCATGATGTTTTGGTCTTCCGGCCTGCAGTCATAAACACCCGTTTCAGTCCCACAACAAACAGTGTAGGTGTCGTGTCTTTGATCGCAAATGCGCTATGTCTGCAGAGAAGTCATCTGCGCACAGTATTTTCTACACTGCAGCATTAGCAATTACCTGAACATGCCACCACAGTGACCTGCTCACACCCAGCTCAGGGCTTTACAAGCTTTCTGTTAGACTCAATTACACTTGCGTTGTGTACTTCTAATTGAAGCTCATTCAACTTCATTGAGGTCCAGAGCCCACCCCAGATAAATTTACCCTCTTGGCGCTTAGAGGTCTGGCCCAGAACTTCAGCGTTTTCCTGTCATCTGAAATTACACTCCTGTCTCCCCTGGGCCAGAGTCTGTGCGGTGTTATGCAGCGGCTGCCCCTGACACCTGACAGCCCATTAGACAGCACCACAGAGAGCACTGTAAAGCAGTGCTGCGCTGTGACACACAGGGCTGTGTGCGAGCCATCCATCCCACAGTCACTTTAATGGACGGCTCGGCAGCTTCACGCTCCACCAGCCACGGAAATAAGAAAATATGAACTGCACAAACCTCGGTAAAATATGCATGGACGTCAAAAGCGCTGGTACTTTGTTAAAACAAATAAAAATATTAATGGATACAAGTATTTTGACTGTAATCCTTTAAATCTTTGTAAATAAGTATTGCGCAAGAAAGAGAATGACATTAATTTATAATGTCAAGTAAAATATTTAAATGGGATTAAAATAATTGCTCTTTTTGACCCACTTTCCACTCGCACTGTGAATATTATAGTAATATAATCAGGCTGGGGAAAGTGTGTTTACGGTACACTTTAATCAGCAGTATCGAGAAACCTGGAATTTCACTGCCATGGAAATGTCAATGAAATCACTGACAAAAACATTTAATTACATTAATTAAAAGTTTCATCTCATAAAGGTGTCTTTTTCCATCTTTTCATCATTTAATTTCATCTGATGATATTAAAGAAAAGCCTGTCAATGACAACAAAAGCAAGATGAAAACAATTTTAAAAAATACTTTAATACTATAACGTTTTTCACTCAAGCAGATTTGACTACTAAAACTAGCCAAAACTATATTTATGTCACATTACTTTTACATTACTTCTTATCTGGGCTTGCTTGTTTAATAAAAAAAAATCTATTTTTGGCAAATATAAAGTCCATTTCACATCAAAAGAGAAATAAATAAGCCTCAGGAAAGTAGATGCAAATTCACACCATTATAGTAGTGAGCGCAGCTCAAACAAACATTTCTGCCATTTTGGATTGTAGAAGAATAGCAACAACAACAACAACAACAACATGTTCCGTTTAGCTAGTCATTGTTGCTTATTTGTAAAAATCAACTGGATCAAAGGTCAGCAGCAAAGACATTGGTTAAGAGTGAGATTAAATACATAAAGTATATTTATGTAATTTAGCATTTAATTATTTCAAAGTTTGTCTCACAGTTTTTAATTGTTAAAGTGATACAGGTAAATGCCGGCTCACATTTAGTCTAGAACTACAATAACTTTCATGTTCAGACAGCGTATAAAACACCTCTCAGGATTTCCCTCAACACGGGGACAGGAAAAGCAGGGTTGGCAGGTTTTTTGTTTCGTTTTTTTTGTTTGTTTGTTTTAACCACAGTAACTTCTAAACAGTACTCATTAAAATGCTTTTTTCATGAACTCTGGTTTTCAAAGATGCTGTATTTTATTTATATTGATAAATCTTTCATAATACTTGATGCATGTTTAATGTTTATACATTTTTCAATACGTTAAAGTGAAAGTTACAGTGCGACAGGTTTTCACCACTACAAATTTCATTTATGTCAACTAAAATTATATGCAATACAATTTTAGCAGTAAAATCTATGAATATGACGTCAAATTTTGACAAAATTTAAATCACATTTCCTGGAAAGTAAAAGGTACGGCGAAACAATAAGTTATACTGATACTGACAATTGAAACCATGCCAATTGTGTGATTGGCTTTAGAGAATCAAAAAAAATCGACTAAACAGTATTATGAATTAATACAGATAATCTAAAAGAACAGATGGAGATGTCAAAGCTCTGAAATGATTGACACTCTCGCTTCTTGCATTAAGACCAGAGAGACTATGACTCACTGCCACAAAACAGCATAGCTTTGAGTTCAAACAGAGTGCTTCATCATAATTCCTCAAAGTATGCGACTAGAATGAGACCGTGAAAAGTTCAATAACATTCAGATAAATCTATAGCACACAACCTTAGAGTAGGGGGAAAAAAGATGATTCTTTTTCA
Organism: Zacco platypus; assembly: GCA_038088235.1. Lineage (NCBI taxonomy): Eukaryota > Metazoa > Chordata > Actinopteri > Cypriniformes > Xenocyprididae > Zacco > Zacco platypus. Next base: position 11,063,897 of record CM076081.1, on the reverse strand, counting down.
GTTTGAGTCCTTAAAAAGCTCCTGCTGTTATGAACACTACTGAAAGACTTCTGTTTCAGTTCTGGGTAGATGTGCTCAGCTCTTGATATTGTTGAGGCATGTTCATAAGAAAGTAATGCTTTATCAGCCACAAGCAAACTCCAAAGAAAGCAAAAGATCAGATTCATGTGCTTATAGTCCATGGTTCTCTGACTGTCATATGGAAGACTTCAGATGGTGGTGGCTTGAAGGTTAAAACTCCGAACGAACTTTGTGAGGTAGAAAGCTCAAGTTTAATCCCAAGCAATGGTGGCCCAGGAACTAAAGATTTACGGTGATCAAAATATAGCCTGTTCTTATTGTACCACTGTTAACCTCAGGGTACTCCAAGGGAATCAGCCCTATAATTAGCATACTGTAAGTCAGCGGGGATGAATGGTCTAAACTAAACTAAATGAGCATTGGTACTTCATGAGACAGAGGGTGACTAGGGCAACCATCTATACCACATTTCTGTTAGCAGGGATGTACCAACACAATTTCAATTTGTAACAATTTTACATTTTAGCAAATTGTACGAATTCATTCAAATCAGCCACCAATCTCATTATTGTGTTATCATACTATCGGATTACAGGATTGCGGGGGGTCCGTCAATTAATGTTTGATCACAAAAAAAAAAAAAATTTAAAACATGGGTAAAAACGTCACAGAGTCAAATTTAAATAAAATATATTTGATTTTACAAATTACATTAACAGCTTTAATAAAATCCTTCTATCCATGTGCAGTCATGAGATCTCATGATACCGTCAACGCAGACTATGAGCCCCATAATCTGAAAATGCTACTGGCTAATAATTTATATACAATTTAGCTCGCCAGAATGGATCGCTTTGTAATATCTTCAGCTTAAAGTTCAGTTAAATGTATAATCGTCCACCTGAGAGTAAAATTAAAATGTGAAGTTTTATTTAAACGTAAAGCTGAAGTTCATGTAAATTGTTCACCTGACAGTAAAATTAAAATGTGAAGTACTTTTTAAACTTAAAGGCCAGGACACACCAACCCGACATCAAAGAACTAGTGGCAACGAAAGCCAACGGTGTTGTCGCTCATGTCGACTGCGTCGGGGGAAAATATGTGCTTGAACACCGAAAGAACTTCAGCCGACTGTCAACTAGCGTGCGTATATCTGCTTAAATAACTGTCTATTTAAGCAGATATATTGGTCTATATTAGTCATTCAAAAAGGGAAAGCGAAACTAAGACTGCATGTATACAAACCATAAACAAAGCATTACCATTTTGAATATCAGTCATGTTGATCAAGTTATTATTCCACTCCGCTCATGTTATTATGAAAATATTATATATATATATAAAAATAATTGCAACAGTTTTGTATGATGCATAAATCTTTTTAACAATGAAAATATCGCCTACGGACAATGTACAACAACATAGTTCTAATCTATATTGTCTCAACATAATATTACTATCGTAATATGATTGAGTTCTATTAATATCAGAGGCTCTGTTTGACGCATTTTGTGTCGGGGTCCCTGCTCCGTGTCTTGCTCATCTAAGGGGTCCTTGCCCTTTTTTTTTTGATACGAAATTGCCAATTGATGTACCAATTTAGAATTTTTTTGGCTATGCAATAAGATATGACGACCAATTGCACATTTGTACACAGACAGACAGACAGACAAAAAGACAGAAACGACACAGACAGACAGACAGAGACGATACAGACGACACAGACAGACAAAAAGACAGAAACGACACAGACAGATGAGACAGACGACGCAGACAGACAAAAAGACAGAGACGACACAGACAGACAAAAAGACAGAGACGACACAGACAGACAGAGACGACACAGACAGACAGAGACGACACAGACAGACAGAGACGACACAGACAGACAGAGACGACACAGACAGACAGAGACGACACAGACAGACAGAGACGACACAGACAGACAGAGACGACACAGACAGACAGAGACGACACAGACAGACAGAGACGACACACACAGACAGAGACGACACACACAGACAGAGACGACACACACAGACAGAGACGACACACACAGACAGAGACGACACACACAGACAGAGACGACACACACAGACAGACGAGATAGACGACACAGACAGACAGACCAGACAGAGACGAGACAGACAGAGACGAGACAGACAGACAGAGACGACACACACAGACAGACGAGATAGACGACACAGACAGACAGACCAGACAGAGACGAGACAGACAGAGACGAGACAGACAGACAGAGACGACACACACAGACAGACAGACCAGACAGACAGACAGACAGACAGACAGACAGACAGACAGACAGACAGACAGACAGACAGACAGACAGACAGACAGACAGACAGACAGACAGACAGACAGACAGACAGACAGACAGACAGACAGACAGACAGACAGACAGACAGACAGACAGACAGACAGACAGAGACGACACAGACAGACAGAGACGACACAGACAGACAGGGACGACACAGACAGACAGGGACGACACAGACAGACAGGACACGACACAGACAGACAGACCAACGAGACAGACAGACAGACCAGACCAGACCAGACAGACGACACAGAGTCTGACCAGAGTTTTATATTTAGATAACTGACAGTAAGATGACAGACAGATATAGATAGACAGAGAGATTAAGCAGATAGAACCTCGACACTGTTAAACATAAAACTCAATTTTCATCAACTGAGCAGCCAGACTCAAACTCAACAGACAAACATTGACACTCCATTTATCAGAAGATCTAAGAGCGTGATGACAAATGTGGCTGCCACATTACATAAAATGGGAAAAGAAATCAGTACAGTATCATATTTAGGGAGCTGAAGCAGAAACAAGGGATATGCAACAAGGAGATATCAGAATCTTCCAAAGCCTACCAATAATCAATAGGCAAAATTCCAACCATATTTAAATATTAACATTGTAAATTGGTGCATGTGCATCTTTTAACCTGACTACATGCCTGTAACTTATTATGCAACAAATCTGAGGTTTGTAATTATCACAGCATTCTCCTCCAAGCTCACACACACACAGAACACTGAAGAAACTAGGGAAAACCGTTCTGACTTTAGTCAAGAGTTTCCCTTTCATGCAGAATTCATTAGTGTTGAATATTTTAAAGACAAAACACAAAGCGGAAAACACAGCAAAACATATTTGTGTTTGTTCGCAAACCATAAGACACAAGTATATGACCATTTGTGGTAGTTGCAAAGTTATTTTAAGACAACACCATTAATCTTAGAAGTCGTGACTTTAACAACCTGCCAACTTCTAAATGGCATTAAACACTAAATAACTAAATCATGTTCACCCCAATATTTGTTCATCTTCATATTTTGTATTTTTTGATGCATTATAGTTTTGGCTTTCAACAGATGGACATTAAGAATATTATTAAAGAATATTAAAAATATCTCAACGTGTGTAATAAGATGAACAGACATCTTAAAGGTTCTTACCTTTTAAAATACCGAGCGAGTTGACAACATAACACTGTCATCAGTGGGCCGTGTGCATCAGACTGTGTATGAATACTATTGTTACATCCGCCTCAACAAAAGGTAATCTCACCACTGAATAGCAGGGCAAATTTTCAAATAGCTATCCTTTGGTCTAACACTGGAGAACTGGGATTTGGTTAACATGCAAAAACATCCATTCCACTGTCTGTTCCTGATCTGGCATTTATGCCATCCTTCTGAAATGCCCTTGTACTAGTTAAGTGATTTCATTGTTTGGCGGGTTAAGGTTTATTGCGGCTGTTGTGCTGTAATTATATTTGCCTGATATTCTTTGTGTACATTGCGACGCAATGACTTATGACTGATTGAATCTGCAAATCAGTAGTGCTGAAGTTCTTCACCCTGCTGCCTTTTCTAATTACCTCAACCTGATTGCAGCTCCGCTGTTGTCTTTTTTTCAATTGTGAAAAACACCCACACAACGAAGACCGTTTCATTGCTTCAAAAAAAAGAAAATGTGTCACAGTCTGATTCAACATGCAAAACTAAACCCCTGTGGCCATTTAAAGGCGATTTAAGAGGAAACAGTAATGATAGAGATGTATTGGATTGAGGTGGGGGACCCCATTAAAAACAGATTAAATTTTAGCCAAAGTGTTTTCATTCACCACATATATTTTATACTTTATTATATTACATAGTTTCAGGCCAGTTGACAAAACTGTCACCACCAAAATGTTAAGGTATCGTTAACTTTTTCTGACTGATTTTTACATGAAGGACTTGAGATGTTTTTGCCAGGAAAATCAAAAGAAATTGCAAAATTTGTGATCATCTTGAAAGGATCAGTTAAAACTGGAAATGTGAAATCAAGTAAAGTGCATAACATTTCCCTAAATCCAACTGAATGCATTTTCTGTCGGAGTAATCCTAAATTATATTTTTAAAAACAAAAAGAAATAAAATTTCACAGTTTAGCGCCGAGCCAGGGAAAATATCGACAGTGCAAGTACAAATCTGAACTACTGGACCAGGAAAAATAATTTCTGTTGAGTCTTAGATCACAAGCTTACAAACCCTGGAGACTTAAAAAAAAAAAAAAAAAAAAAAAAAGAAATGGGTGGCGACTCACGGGGATGATTTAAGGAAAATGCATATATGTATGTAACAAACAATATTCAAGATTAAGGGAAGGAGGAGGCGGGAACTGCCGCATAAACGTAAACGAACAACATGGCTTGACTTGATTGCATGTAAATGGTTGAATATGGGCCATGTCAATTTAAAAAGATTTAAAAAAAAAAAAAAAGAATTTTAAAACCACTGTCCTAGATTGTAGGCTATAACTGCATATTGAACATATATAAAAGCAAAGAACTCTGACCTCAAACTATTAAAAAGGCAATGACCCCACTTACAATCTATACAACATGAAAGCCAAATGGACACTACCATTGATCAGGAACTGCAAGATGCAGTGACGGTCAATAAGCCACATGTGTGATTTGACCTGGTGGACAACACAGCCAGCATGTTTCATGCTTCATTTTAAAAATCAACACAAACTGCAATCCTAGCATCTACTGCCAGTGTTTTTATATGCAGGTCATGCTGTTACTCCTCTGAGAACTGCAGTTAAATAATGGCCTGGCATCCGGATCTCTCCAGATACAAGATCCATGTTAATGCAAATGTGTTTTTGCACTTGTGAAACTGGTACAAACTGCACTGATCACAAATAACTAGTTTTAATAGAACAAAAAATTGGTGTAGGATTTAATTTGAAACTATTTTCACTCAGAAATGGCTAAATTTCCCAAATTCCTAAGAAATGGCAAGTAACGCATTGAATTAAACATGAAATATTGAAATAATTTCTTTAAACAAATAATCTTGTTTTTATTTAGAACTTTAAAAAAAAAAGTGTTGTCATTTTAACTATACTATTAATAGTGTAAAAGCAAAGCCTCGTTTTACTCTGGATATGTCTAAGTGTATTTAGCATGCATTTTCTGACTAAACTAAATCTGACTAAACATAACTAAAAGTAATTAAGACCATTGATTAACCAAACTTTCCATCTGACAAGGATACAGACACTGCACAAAACAATTCCTGGAACTAAATAGCTGCATACTAGAAATAATTCATAGGTTAATTTTATTTTACTTTTTTATTAACCTTTATTTAGTCTCTTATATCGCTGCAGTGTGAGGATGTTAGTGTGTTTTAGCACAACATAGGCTTTGTGTCTGGTCTTGTTGTTCTGCTACAGTTCAAAACTGCCCCAATAGTCTCTTACATTTCCATTTCCCATTATAGACATTTTTCTATACTCTATAAAAACATCCCATTGTTCTTGTGACTTCAACTGGATTAAGTCTGTCAAACTGCTTGTTGTTCTTGTCATGCTGGAAAAACTCCCAGATTCACCCACTGAGGCAGATACACACACGAACTACACTTGCAGAAACATCTCATAGTATTCTATCGCTCTTCATTTAATTATACAAAATAATGTATTAATAACTATTATGCTTTTTCCCCCCCCTGACACCAGGGGGAAAAAGAGGTAGGCAACATCTCTTTTGCCTTCCTTGAATTCGTTTTGTTTTCTTTGAGATCAGCAAAACGTACGATAAATTATAAATATTAGTGAAGCCTAAATTACAATTATTAATATAGATATTAAAAAAAAAAACAATACAAAAGCACAAAACAAATTAGTTCATCGTTAAAATGAAAATATAAAAATATTACACAATAATAGTATAAATAACAACAGAATAAATTAGTGGTAATACTACTAATAAAGAGGTAAACAATTCACCTACTCAACAGAAATTTACTTCAATGACTTGAGAAAAAAAATAGGTGAATGAATAGTTTTAACAAATATTTTGAAGTCACCATCAGTACGCTTATACTACTACTAACAATAATAATAATAATAATAATAATAATAAATTATAAGAAGAAGAAAAAATGAAAAATGCTTGATGAAACAATGCTTCTTTTTAATCATTTTAATTTTTAATATACATATAACATTGGTTCCTTGATAGTCCAAGAAACCACGTAAACATCAAATTGAACTGGAACACGACTTTCTGTTGGACTAAGAAACGCATCATTTCAGAAGACAGCAGCACAACACTGCCTTTAAAATTTAAAAAGACCACATTCATGACAATCACCACAATTGGTTTACTGTTTTTGAGGACATTTTCAATACAAGCGCATGTACATGTGCACAACTAGCCCTGACAAGACTGAAATCTGATCATTTAAAACTTCCATTGCTACCACCCAACTAGCACATGTTGTTCCTGCTCATCTGGCAAATAAAGGGCTCTTGCATGTCTTGTAGATCCCATCAGACTGCACTTCAGGGCTGCCTTAAGGTATTTAATTGAACTTCAGCAAGCATAGCAAATGAAGCTCCGGTGAACACAGAGGGGCAGGGTTGTGGAGCACATTGAACTCAACAATGCGTGTGTTTTGAACGCCAGCACTGGGTTTACAAGCAAGAGCACTCAGCCATCACTGCAGAACTGCACAGCTCAAATCATTTCATCTCCGCTCATATCGGTTTCTTTCATTGTGCCCACAGAGGCGACAGAACAACGTGGAGTAAATGACGGCGAGCGTCTATTAAAAATAAACGCAAAAAATACGCATGTCCCCATTATTTACTCATAATACCCAGTCATTTAAGGGTTATTAAATCTTGCATTCACAAAACGCTGCTATTATAACGGGCTCGTGCGCGCGGCTTACCTGAGAATTCAGCCCGCGTTCATTGTTCTGTTAAGAGGGTGATATATTCCTCTCGACCCCTTCCAGTCGCTATTGTTTGCGTGCTTTGATAAAGAGAGAGCTGGAGGCGTGCTGCGGGAAATGGGGTGATGCTCCGGCGGTAACGGATGACCGTGTAGTCGCTGTCTTTGATTCCTCCGGCTCTCGGTGTTTTATCAGATGAGTTTAGTGTGGAGGGGCGGAGCCTCGGAGCTGCTTCTATAGACAGAGAGCTTGATTGACAGGTAGCGGCGCTCTAACCATCTCAGCCGCTCTATTGGATTAGCTAGCGAAAATCGTAAAACGATAAACGTGAATGGTTAGGTTGGTGTGTAGAGCTCCCGAAGAAGCATAATGTGTTTTGTTTTACTGTTTTGAATATCCAATTCAAGAAACTGTTGAGCTAGCCGTATGAACGATTTTTTAAGAAGTTAATAATACTGCTTGGGGAGGTGATGTGTATTAAGCCCTCTTTTGAGGTTTTGTTTGTTTGTTTTGTAAGTATTTAAAATTATTCTATGACTCATTGAATGCAATTACAAGGGAAAAAAAAGAAATGAATTAAACAGAACAAAAAATAATAATAATAATAATAATAATAATAATGCTTTACCTTGTGTATGTTGTCTGTTGAAAACCTGTAAGAATTTTTTTTATGTTGGTTGTAAAATTTTTTGAATGTTCTTCATGTAATAAAAAATAGTTATATACGCCTAGAAAAAATATTATATTATATTAATATATATATATATGTATGTATATATATATATATATATATATATATATAATTTGTGTGTATGTATGTATATATATATATGTGTGTGTGTGTGTGTATGTATGTATTTATGTATGTACATATATATATATATATATAAAGTGTGTGTATGAATGTATGTATGTATATATATGTGTGTGTGTGTGTGTATGTATGTATGTATTTATGTATGTGTATATATATATATATATATATAATGTGTGTGTATGTATGTATGTATGTATTTATGTATGTATGTATATATATATATATATATAATTTGTGTGTATGTATGTATATATATGTGTGTGTGCATGTATGTATGTATGTACATATATATATATATACATACACACATACATACATACATACACACACACACACATATATATGTATATATATATATATATATATATATATATATATATATATGCATGGACACATGTGTGTTAGTTTTGCTGCCATCTATAGGCTGATGCATTTCAGAAACCTTACTATATGCATTTTAAAGTCACCATGAAATCGAAATTGACCATTCTTTTGTATGGAATATTGCATCTTTTTTCTTTTTTGCTTCATATTTAATGACTTTTCCTCATTTAATTGTGCAAACATATTGTTTTTTCAGTTTCCAGTGTCCTGTACACATTTTGTTGCATTAGTGTTTATTTATATGTATAAAGCCTATTAGAAATATCAAAATTTTACACATATCTGTTTTGGATAATACTGAGGTCATTATAAAATGCAATTTTATAATCCTCAAACAACTTCCATTCGCTTTAGGGCCCTAACCTATCATAACAACACCTGTAGTATTGCGATAACCACTGTCATCATAATAGTGTAGGGCCTGGGGGGAATCATAATATAATAAAGCCATTAATATCATTCTAAAGGTAGAGTAGGCAATGTTTTTTTGTTTTGTTTTCTACTTTTTTGTTATACTGGTTGAAATGCTGTTCTCATCCTGATAGCAATCAATGGTCTAAATGTACGTATATTTTCAGTGGTTAGTCTCAGGACAAAAAAATGTTCATCCAAATTGGATTCAGCCACCTTTTACAGTTTCTCCTGAACCAAAACAACGAGCTTATGCTGCGTTCACACCATGTCGTAACAACCTGTGACCCAGAATTGTCCGTTGATTTTTCCATTCGCTTTTGGATTATTGCAGAAAATAAGGTCTGTGTGACTAACAAAGGCAGAAGTCAAAAGCTAAACCCTAACGAACTACACTACAGTCACATGACTTCAACGTCACCATTAAGCTTCCAGCAACCCTTTGTTTAAAAATATTTTCCCTTAAAATTTGAGTTATAATAGTGTGCAAGAGCACAATAACAAACTCAACAAGGCTGTGAAAATGAACTAGTGAGTAGATGAGTTTACCTGTTCGCCTGATGACATTTAATGAGCCTGACAACCTCTGCAGTCCCATTTAGCCACTTGTTAGCAATTGCCTTTTTCAAAACAAGTAAATGAGTAAAAATGGCAACAGCACGGATTGCACTACGGACTATTTAAATTGAGTATTGTAACTTTTATGTTTTGACAATTTTATTTTTATAAAATAAAATATACATTTTGTCAGTGACAATTGACCCTTCGCAAAACCCGCCCCGTGTTGCAATGCCCAACAACCCATGCTCTCTCACGCCACACATCATGTTCTCATGCAGTGAAAAATACATCGCGGAGCAAAGAGGACACTGACAACGTATGAAACAGTTTTATATTTAAAATATTGTAATTTTTCAAAGCAGTTTAAACACTAAATAGCATATAGTGTCTCTTTAATGTGTCGTGACAGATCCTTCAATCGGCTCGTCATCTCTTCACACTAGTTCATTTATAGCATCAAATAAACATGAATGAACATCAGAACGAATGTTGTTTCAACCACGGAAAGACGTGAGTACACACAATATTTCAAGTTCACCAACGTTAATCTACTATAGGCTACTCCCTGACGTCTTTAATAAGATGGCGGATTCGGCGTTGTTATTGGTTGGATCGCCTGTCAATCAAACTGTTTGCGAAGGGTCAATTGAGAATTGTTTCCATATGTCTGACTTGCCTTGTTTTGCTTTTGTCAAGTAAACAGCTGCTTTCATTTTCTTCTCAACTTCTTGTGTTGACTCCATTTCTACTACACGCCAAATCCCACCGTTCCCCACGGGTCTCCCGCTAAATTTTCTGACCGCCCACTCCCGCCCACAGCAAGGGTAAAACCGCCCGCTCCCGCGAGATTTGCATTGGGTCCCGCGGGAGCCCAAACCCAATGCAGCCCTCTAAGCCGTACCACACTGCTCAGACACTCCACGACCCAACAAATGCAGATTAAACATGTTCAGTCGGGTGAAAACAGACTCCAAACAACACCAACAGGCACCGACAGGGGAATCACACCGATCCAACAAACTCCAACAGACGTGTTTGTTGGCATTTGTCGGTGCAGTGTGAATTGGCCTTTAAAGAGAGAAGGCCTACACTCTCATGAATCTTTCATGTTTCTTAACACACTTAAGTACACTTTTAAAAAGTGCACTTTGTAATGATGTCAATTTTAAACCATTTTTGGTGTTCTTTAAAGATGTACCGTTGAAGTGCTGAAGTAGAAGTACTGTTGTAGATTGGAGGTGGGAACCGGTGAACATTAAACATAACTTTAATAATAAAATAAACATAAACAATAAAACGAAAGTAAAGCGGCAGCCCCTCAGAGAACTGCAGCATAAACTAAAACAAAACAACAACATAAAGTCCAATCTTCATGGGATTTCTGGTCCATGATAGGAGTTGTCCGACTTTTTTAATTTCTCCCCTGCTGTATTAGCAAGCAACAAATTATAATTCAAGACTGTTATTTTATTAAGTCATACATATTTACAAAGCCTTAAAATGTGCAGGATTTTGTAAGCACACAGTGCATGTGTTCAAAAACTGCTGTGTCATCTGAACTAACAGATTTCACGCAAAAAAAAAAAAGCTTTATAATATGGAAAGAAGCTTCTGCTATATATGCTGTGGTGGAGCATGAGCTAACCTCCCTTTGCGAAAACAGTCTGCCACTTAATTGTTTCATTACTAAATGTCAATAAGTAAATGTCTTGCCAGTCTGCGGTTATTCGTTCATTTGTGAGCCATTACAAGTGATTGCTTCATTGGCAGCACAATTACGTTGATGCAGTGAAATTCCGGCTATGACTGCATGTGTTATTTGATTGGAAAGGTCATCGGGAAAGAGAGACCTAGATGGCAATGCTCGCCAAACTGATAGTGTTGATGATGGGGGGAGTGTTGCTCCTCCAGGGTGACAAAAAAAATTGAACCATTTGTCAGACACTGCACTGAACATTTATGGTGGAAAAAAACCATGTGTTAAGGATATATACACATGTGTTTTATGTGCACCCAGCTGCATTATGTTAATCCAATTATTTTATTTCATCCGTAGCCAACAATGCTAATGCGCATAAATAGTTCACCCAAAAATGAAACTTCAAAATGTCATTATTTACTCAAATCATTTACACATCATGGTGTTAGCAACGCTGAGTTCATGGGTTGGATTTCCAGGGAATACATGCACTTAAATGATTAGTTCAATTTCAAATGAAAATTACACCAAGCTCTACTCACCCTTAAGCTATCCTAGGTGTATATGACTTTCTTTTTTCAGATGAACACAATAGGAGTTATATTAACAAATATCCTGATGCATCTAAGCTTTAAAATGGCAGTGAACGGGACCAGCGAGTATAAAGCTCAAGAAAGTGCATCCATCCAAAGCAAAACTCCCAAAAAAATCCATCCATCCATCCAAAAAAATACTCCACATGGATTAATAAAGGCCTTCTGAAGCAAAGCAATGCGTTTGTGTAAGAAAAATATCCATATTTAACAAATTATAAAGGAAAATATCTAGCTTCTGGTAGACGACCTTCCATATTCCACTTGCAAAGAAAGTGTAATGCTTCTTGCAGTTCCGAATGCTTACGCTACATCCTATGCCTTAAATATTTAACGAACTTAAAAAAAAAGTTAACTGACACAATGTCAGTTGCGCTTTCTTCCTAAGTTGAATACAGAAGGAAGTCTGCCGGCAGCGAGATATTTTACTTTGTAACTTGTTAAATATGGATATTTTTCTTACCACCAGAGCCGTGTGGAGTATGTTTTGCTTCGGATGGATGCACTTTCTTGAGCTTAATACTCGTTGGTCCCTTATATTAATTATAGAGCTTAGATGTGTCAGGATATTTATTAATATAACTCTGATCGTGTTCATCTGAAAGAAGAAAGTCATATACACCTAGGATGGCTTGAGGGTGAGTAAAGCTTGGGGTAATTTTCATTTGAAAGTGACCTAATCCTGTAATAAAATGTACAGCCTACTTTAAATGCAAGTCACTTTGGAGAAATGATTGAAAATGATGATGATTCAATGACTCAATGACTCATTCATTAAGAAAATCACTTTTCGCAGAGTGAGTAAACACTAAACTTTCGGTCATGCAAAGTAATTTAATGCCATTTAAGTTTATTTGTATGGCGCTTTCGTATAGCACAATACATATCATTTCAAAGCAGCTTCACAAAAAATGCATCAAAGTCCCTTTTAAAAGATTTTTTTTTGCAAGGCAGCTCCAGGCAGCTATTTCGTACATCCAAGTCCTATTTATATGAACAGCGAAATCCTGATATCTTAAATTGGTTTATACTCGCTGCGTTCGCATGAGCGTGAATGTGTGCACAGTAAAAATGGCGTCATCGCAGTGTGGACAATCCTGCAGATTGAGTGCGCAAGACCCTATGACCCTGTCCCAAATAAAAAAAAAAATTAAATTGCTTGCCTTACTCAGATTTAAATAACTTATTTCAAAGTTTCAGCAACAAACTCTGACAGACTGACCCCTAAATTTTGTTTCTTATGCTCAAATACCATTAAAAAAGTGTATATTTCAGGCTGGAGCAGCCAATGCACATGTGCAGTACTAAGGACACTGTTTCGATTATAAGAATGGGAAAGAAGTGAGACCATAAAAAGAAAGTGGAACCACTTTTTCTATGGGAAATGGTGCGTCTAACAGCAGCTGAAGTGAATTTCTCCCATTCAGAGTACTATGAGTGCACTTTCTTGGCATATCTAAAGTGTTTGTAATGCATGTTTTAATGTTACAATCAGGAAGTAAAGTAATCCACTCAAATTTAGTGGTTTAATCCAATTTGCTTGTCCGACAACTTGGATTAAACTAGTGTGGATTACTTTCAAGTAAAATCAAGTTTATTTCAATAGCACTTTTCATAATACAAATTGTTTCAAAATCATAATGTTAATGTTTATAATATCTTCTTGCCATCTAGCACATTAGCAGATTTGAGCTGGTCAATAATAGGTAGTTTATTAAATTAAATTTGCGATGATGTAAAATGCTAATCACCTTTCTTGAATGAACAAAAAACAGCTGAGACATTCTTCAGATTATTTTCTGTTGTGTTCCATCAAGTCATTCAAGTATAAAACAACATAAGAGTCACTAAATAATGACAGAACTTTCATTTTTGGATGAACTGTTCCTTTAAACTTGGCTTTGATATGGCCCAGTTTAAGTTTTCTTGGTTAAAACTAGGTCTAGACTCTGTGCTGAATATTCAGGCCCTTTAAAGGTATCTCACCACCTATTATCCCTCCCCAGCCGCTAATTCCTCATTAGTCAAAGCCTTCTCTCCTGTCTTCCTACATTCTTCGCCTTTCACTGGGCTGACTTGTTGGTAGCAGAACAAAGTTATAGCGGCTACTTCTGTATTTTCTGCCTCATTACCTTTTAAATCTATTGAGCTCCTGCATCCTGTACCTTTGAAATGTTACTGTATAGCTATCCTTACTTTGTGCTCACATCAAAGATGAGGAGCTTTAAAGTCTCAGCACTTTTGGAGACAGTACATAATGTAGTGAGGGCCTAAAGTAATGAGAGTTTTCCACTGGATGACCAAGTGTTATTTATCAACACAAGCCTTTTGTTCACTGCTGTGGTAAATGATCCTGCAGTATAATGGTTTACTGTATAGTTTATTTGCAGCTCATTTTCTATTCCCCATATGCTCTCTGATCCGCATTAGCATAGACTTGTGAACTTGGATCAAAGAATAAACATCAAGCGGAGGTTCTTTCTCTCGCTCATTCAAAGAATAACAGACTTATGGTGATCAGGATTACTTAGTGTCTTCATTATCATCACAGCAACCAGTTACTTTCAAAACAGCTCATCAACTACATCGTCATCCTTATGATCATGTGCAGAACAGTATATTCTGTTTATATGTCAGTTTAATATTTCTATTTATTCCAGTGACCCAAAAGAAGAAAAGAGGAGGAAATTCGTTGCATCATTATGCTTTCCTAACATCTGGCCAGTGCCCTCATTTATTTCTGTTTGTTGTGTTTAAGGATAATAATTGGGGTAGTTAGAGAGCCGAATGAAGAACGGTAACCATGGGGACAGAGAGATTTTGCCACTCAGGCTTTTTGGGGAGACACAAAAAAGACATTTTAGTCATTGAGACCCATCTGCTCTGATCAGCGTCGTCTGATTGAATGTAATGTGGGTCAGTTCATTTCAAAGAAGCACATTTTAACCCCTCACAGTTGATCTTTACTCATCTTAACATGCACATTCAAGCCTTTCACTTGTGAGGCGTCTGAAAGCCTGAATGAAATGGTTTATTTCCCAAATTGTGCTCAAGGCACTGAAGCATATGTGATTTCAAAAGGCAACTTCCAAAGGTTATTGTAAGGACCAAGAAGTGAAAATGTCAGCACCGCAAGAAAACTCTCGCTTTCAGTCTGGTTTTTTGTCCCTCATTGCTGGAAGCTGTAAAGGTGGTTCAGACAGGCCAAACGGTGTTGATGGTGTTGTGTATTCCCCGTAGAAATCTCTCCTACATTTAGCAGATCACCAGCTGAGCTCTGCCATCCCTTGCAGCCTCCCACTGGGCCCCAACAGCCTCTTCCTGCTGTCCTGAGATGGAGCTATTTGGCAGAACCAGCATAAACTGGTGCAGACAGCTCTCCTAACGTAAACATGCAATGCCGGGAACAGGAAGCGTTACACATGCCACTGACATGAGCTTTCAGTTCCGAATAACTGCATTTTCTGTGGTGTTGCCTAGAAAGTGCTTACACAATCAGTTGTTTCTTCACCCAACACATGATCAGAGATAAGTTTCCAGATAACTTAAGCTGAAATTTCTTGTGGTCTTATAGATCTGCTATTACACAAACACATTAAAATAGACTACTAGTCAAATATTTGGACACAACTGACTAATTTCTCTTTCAACTAAAGGCATATACTTCAAGGCTTGAGATTTATTTGCACTATATTAGACTAAATTGAGCCTACAAAGGAATTTCTTAGCCAAACTTTGCCAAACAAATATTTTAATTCATTTTCAAAGAAGGCAACAAGCGCCAACTCCAACTCCTGGATGCGCCTTATGAAGTTGGTTGAGTTAACATTTTTGTCTCATAAATTCTCCTACTTATGTCCAATATTTGTATTTCAGTTATGACAACTCTCAAATAATAATAATAATAACAATAGTTTTATCATGCCAAATTGTGATGGTTAGATGACAGAGCATCTCCAAAACTGCAGCTCTTGTGGGGTATTCCTGGTCTGCAGTGGTCAGTATCTATCAAAAATGGTCCAAGGAAGGAACAGTGCACTCATTCAAACCTAAATACTAATGTACATTTAATGGCAAAATAATACCCATAATGCACTGCTAGGGTCATGCCGAATGAACTCCTGCATCTCGCCAAAACATGGTTCCTGCAGCTGAATAATCCATTTATCCATTTTCCAAAAAGCTGTTCCAATGTGGGTACAGCATAATATCATATATGTATAAATTCGTGTTTAATTGATTATTAAATTGTTTAATTAAGGTTTATGCATGCTAGTTTCCATGACAGAGTTCAAGACAAATCTTTTCCTTACTACTGGAGCTGCCAGTTTGCTAAATTTCAAATGATTATTAAAAAGAAAGCACAAATTATGAAAAAGCAGCAGCATTTCCGGCGCTCTCAGTGTCTGAATTCAATCACTTATTTTCATTCACTCCTTCAAATGGACTATATAAGTAGAGCAATGTAGGGAATAGTGAATGAGGGTATTGGCCAGGGGGTGATTTCGAACACAGCTCAAGACTTGAATTGAGTGTTACTGACATTCAAAATGTCAGATGTTATTTGCTTCGGAAGCAGAACCATGCCCAAAGTTACAAAAAATGCCATGCACAAATTTGGGACAAATGCCTTTCCCAAACGGAAACCTAAGCCCTTGCGATCTTCATCCGAGACCACACTTTTGTGACGTAATGCCTCTTTAACTGTCAGGTAGAAGTCTACTGCGGTGCTTTTGGGCTTACGAGTTTGGCAAAAGCACTCTTCTGAAACCTAAGATGACAAATGGGACACATGGTGGCCATTGTAAGTCCACAAGAAGAACCTGACTTCAGCAATATGTTCCTGGAACAACATTTTTGTTGATTCTAGAACAAAATTCCAATCAACCAATCGATTTGAGGGACAAGTTTACAATTTATGTCAGGTAGGCCTAAAACCAGGGGTAGGTGCTTCTACATCAATCGTATTCACTTTTCATTTCCCTCATATTTTATGGATAACTTATGGGTATAGGTTTAGAGGTAGGGATATGGTTAAGATTAAATTTTCGGACAGGAATGTTGTTCCAGAATGAACAAAATATGTTGACTCAGGAATGTGTCTAACTCAGGGAAATCAGGATGTGCAAGTCCACAAGACTGCAAGTGCACATGAAGTGTGCTATTTGGGACAGGGTCATAGGGTCTTGCGCACTCAATCTGCAGGATTGTCCACACTGCGATGACGCCATTTTTACTGTGCACACATTCACGCTCATGCGAACGCAGCGAGTATAAACCAAGCTT
Source organism: Zacco platypus (assembly GCA_038088235.1). NCBI lineage: Eukaryota > Metazoa > Chordata > Actinopteri > Cypriniformes > Xenocyprididae > Zacco > Zacco platypus. The sequence continues at coordinate 11,046,844 of CM076081.1, read as the reverse complement.
AATGATGTGATTGCATAAAAAAAGGACCTTTCAGCCTGCGCCCTCTAGAGTTTCATGACTGAACTAGATATTAATGTTAAAATTAATATCCCTCATTCTATTTAATCACTTGAGTATGTAGTATATAGTATGAAATATAGATATTAATATCGAAATTTGCTGAAGATAACATTTAACAATGTTCTTAAATAATTACTTAGTTTTTTTTGTTTATTTACTCTAACCGAGTATTAGATGAAATCAGAAAATATTTAAAAATACTAGATGAAATGCTTCTTTGTAAGTTTATTAAAACGCAAGCACAAACTATGAAAAAGCGGCAGCCCTTCCGGCACACTCAGTGTCTGAATTCAATCACTATATTAGTGAATGAGGGTATAGGGGGTGATTTCGAACACAGCCCAGGACTTGAATTGAGTGTTACTGACATTGATGTCGGATGTCAGTAACAAAAACATGCCCAAAGTAAAAAAAAAAAAAAGAGTAAAAAGGAGCATACACAGTTGAATATACAATATCAACTGATACTGAAAAAATTCTCTATAATAGGCAATATTCAATACCAATATAGTACAGATATCATGCGTCCTTCAAGATTTTTTCCTTCTTACACGTCACTGAATTTTTACATCACAGTAGATTACTCATGTAAACATGTCATGTAAACATGAAATTAAAATCCCTGTCTGTCTGAAGGAATCTGCACCAATATTACAAGATATTTAGTGATGATCCTTAAGCGAGACATAATGCAGTTTGATCCTAATGTCTCGGAGATAATGTCTTATCTTATTAGATCATCATAATCGTGTTGATATACAGTTCCATCATGATCGTCTTGTCTCAGCATCTCTCTCTCTCTCTGAATGCCCAGTGTGTCAGATCCGACTCATTTACTTATCAGCTTGGTCTATGATAATGTGTTCATTGTCAAATCAGCACTGCCAGATTAACTACTCCTAACTAATGGGCTTGGAAAGAAAGTGTTATCTTCAGTGTTAACATTATGCTAATGCATGCTGGTATTTTTACCCAGCCCATAGTTGTTTACAGTATTCAATGTTTGTACATCGTGATCTCTTATTTTTGTTTTACAGTAGGCGAAGCATCTCAACCCATGCAAAAAGCAGAGAGAGAAAAGAAACGGTCATGGGGATAAATTGTCCTTCATGGATTAGCTGATTAGCTGCATTAGCTGCATTAGCTACAGAAGTCCTGATTAGCTTATCAATAGGCCGCTGCTGTAAGTACTGAGAGGAGGTGGGAAATGTTCTAGTGTAACACCTCCCATCTTTAGAGCCTTTCGACTGTCTGTTAAGTTCTCAGTGATTAGAAGATCCAGCTCGCTCTCTCCCCTTAACCGACGGGAACTAGGTTGTTACCATGGCGACAAAGGCAGTGACGGACACGACTGCGTGCGTTATGTGTGCTGGTCCAACATGAAAGTGGCCTTGAGTGGAATCCCAATGAGGAAGGGGAAGTGAATAATCCCGCAATCTAAAAATCATGCCACACGGTCACAAACTCTCATCTTGTCATATATATTCATCAAGTGTGGTGTGAATTGCTCAGAATGGCAATCTGGACACGCTCCGTCTTCTAGCCTGCTTTGTTTATGCTTATTTTGTGCATGCAAGCAGGGGAGCGTGGAGGTATTTTCTGCATATTTTCCTCATCTGTTATACAACTCGTCCACTAAAAGTGGCCTGATATAACCTCCGTATCTTTCTTTCTTCCTTTTACTCTTGTTTGTGCCACCCCTCCCCCAGTCTTGAAGAGCCACACACATCTGTTTTGAGTGGCTGGTATACATTTATGTGGTAATTATCTGCAACAGTCTGTGGTTACACACACACAGAAATACAGCTAGTCTTCATCATTGCCCCTTTCCCAGCCTTTTGTTGCTTTTATTGTTTAAATATGAACCAATTACATCTCTTAAAGAAAATATTACTACCAGTATTCATTCACAAAAGAGGTCATGTACAGTAGATGTATTATTTTAGTATGTGAATATGCAGTTTTGTATTTAGGGCATGGTAAATGTTGTTTTTTTTTCCTTTATTTATTTTTCCCCCTAGTAAAATGAGTCTTAGAATTAAACAAGAGCGCTAAACAATATTTTCGACTAGAATCGGTATTTCTTAAAGGAAATACAAGTACGCGCTCCTCTCAAACTTTGTTTATGAGACATAATTTGTCGCTTGAATTCTTCATTCTCTCGAGACGCAGACATGTAAGAGGCTGACAATTAGCTGAACATATACTAGTTTAATTAGTGACACTTAGCCTACATTTTAAAACCTTTATCTGAACATGGCAACATTTTTATTAAAAAATCTTTATTTGAATATGGCAACATTTGTATTTTAAAACCTTTATTTTAATATGGAAACATGATACCTCATTTTACAATATTTATATTATTAAATCCCTGACAGAAACTCCTCCCCCATCAGTCAATCACTGTAGGCATAGTTAGTGTGTTGAATCATCCATAGCAACGAGGTTAACCCCACCCTTACTCTTAGCTTAAGATTTCTCTCTATTCCTTAGTAAAAGTTTGTCTCAGCAGCTTTGTGAATAGGAGAAAACTCTTAACTAAGAAATTGTACTGCCTGTTAGGAGAACTCTTAGTGGTAAGGTAAAATATGTTGTAAATACGGCCCCTGAGGGGGAAAAAGGCAGAAAAATATGAGCCAGACAGCTCTTTCCAAGTGCAATAGGTAACAACACTTTTTTCAAGGTTAACATATATTATTCCACCCTGACAACAGCTAAGTGCAGTATTGTAATGATTGTTGGTGCAGCAGAATGTCAAAAGAACATAAAAAAATGTAAAAGAAGGATGGCAAGAAGGTGGATATATTCATGCTACACGTTAAATAGGGTTCAATACTATGGAAGTACATTAATGCCAAATATATTTGAAGCAAAAAAAAAAGCTTGTTAATGCATTGCACTAACCATTGTTGGATTTTTACACATCTGAAATTAAACATGGCTGTATATTTAAGCTGTGAATATTTCAATTCAAAACATTTCACTCACATTTTCATTATTAAAAATTCAATAATCCATATTCACCTTTCAGATTTCACTTCCAAAATATTTTCAGTCTGTTTAGAAATACAACCTATAATATTCAACAGGAAACTTTCAGTCACAAAAACTGATTTACCCAAATAGAGCAATCAGCTTTTCCACCTATACACTAGCCCTGATAATCATCACATACACTTACCGGTGAATATCAGGGCTAGTGTATATATGCGAAAAAGTTGAATAAGACACAAAAGCTGTGTTTATGTTTAATTCAATGTCTTTACGGTTACTTCCCTGAGTACAATGTAAGCGGCTTTCTCTACCGCAAACAAGATTATAACGCAAGCATGTTTAATGCAATGCATATTGCAACACAGTTCGTAAGAACGGGAAGAAGGAGGCGGGAACCGGCGAACATTAAACATAACTTTTAATCCAATAAATAAACAAACAATAAAACGATAGTAAAATGGCGGCAGTTCCTCACGGCAACTGCCACCCACACAAACATAATAAAAACACAACAAAAAAGTTCAGGCCTGGTCCTCTCTCATCCTTCACTGTAGTTGCTCCTCTTTTATGCTTCCGGAGCTCCTCCGTGAGAGATACGAGACCGGTGCAGCACGCAGCTTACGCTCATTATCTCTCGCGTCACCGGCCTCGCGCAGTTCCCTCACGGCTCTCACCCGCCCTGCTCGTCACATACCTCCATCGCCCCTCGCAGGCCAGGGGGTATTCCTGAGACTGCGCTCACTCCCCCCCTGGGGGCCAGTCTCGGCGGCCGCGGCACCTGGGGGTAAGGACAGACGAGACGAGAGAAAAGGAGATGGAAGCACAAGGAGCGACAAAGACGAGAGAGTGGAGAGAGGGAAAAAAAAAAATTGTGGTCCGGTTCCCAGACACACTGCCGCTTGGTCCTCAGCCAGCTGAGAGGCTCTTCCTCGTGGTGCCATGCGATGGTACTGGACACTTGGTGGACGGTCCGATCCTCCTCCACCCCCTGGCGGCCGGCGATGGCTCCTCCGGCTGAGGGTAGCCAGCAGCGAGTCCCCCGTACCCTGCGAGTCCCCATCATGGCGGCAGGCAGTAGGCTTCGGCCCCTGGCAAACGGCGGCGACTCCTCCGCTCCCTCCTGGATGGCAGCCACCCCACCTCGTCCCAGGAGCACGGCAGTGAGCTCTCCGTCTCACCGGTTTCTCACTCGCTCCAGCACCACCGCCTCGGGCAGCCACTCGCGGTCTTCACGCTGCCCGACCTCCTCAGCACCGCGATCCCCCTCAGCAGCGAGGACTCTTCGACAGCATGTCCCTCCTTCCTCCCGGGCACCAATGTAACACAGTTCGTAAGAACGGGAAGAAGGAGGCGGAAACCGGCAAACGTTAAACATAACTTTTAATCCAATAAATAAACAAACAATAAAACGAAAGTAAAATGGCGGCAGTTCCTCATGGCGACTGCCGCCCACACAAACATAATAAAAACACAACATAAAATCCAGGCCTGGTCTTCTCTCGTCCTTCACTAGTCGCTCCTCTTTTATGCTTCCGGAGCTCCTCCGTGAGAGATACGAGACCGGTGCAGTGCGCAGCTGACGCTCATTATCTCTCGTGTCACCGGCCTCGCGCCGTTCCCTCACGGCTCTCGCCCGCTCTGCTCGTCACACATATTTTTTTCAATTAGTGCAATTCAACAAGCTTTTTTGTTCCAAATACGTTTGGCATTAATTTTCTTCCATACAATACACATTTACCACAAAAGTATGAGATTTCAGACAAAACAATAGACATTGTGCAGTACAAACCAGGCTATAAATGGTCACAATTCAACAATTAAATTTAAAATAATAAATTATCATTGCTGTCAGTTGTATTTACAGTGTTGAAAAAGTGCACCTAACACTAAAATGATCTTTAAAACAACTTTTGAATTCATTGCCAAAGTATAATACTTGTTAGCGATTCAGTACAAACCCTGAGCAGAATGTGTGAGGAATAACAATGCAGTGCTGCCTTATGAACCCTGTAGGACTATAAGCTAAAAACAGTGAATGATGAAACACCCAAGAGTGCACATATCTCTCTCAAGTCCTTTCCTCACTACAACAACCAGTGGTTACAGGCAGAGCATGTTTTAAATGAGCACCATGTAATTTCTCATTTTGCCTGGGTCAGATAAAGAACTGCAGTGCCTTCTCCTTTAACAACCTCCAAATGACTGACGAAAGGCACTATAGGGAGACTTAAATTGCAGCCAGACAAGAAAAAATAAAAATAGAAAAGCACAATTTGGGAGACTGAGGTAGTCAGTAATTTATAACTGGCACAATATATTTAGCAAGGCCCAGAACAACTACAAGGTTCGGCACAAGAGGCCCTATGCATGTACGGGAGCGAAATCTCTAATTGTATGATCTTTCTTTACATTCTTATACTTCACTGTTCTTAGAACAAAACCCCCCCAAAAAATGGACCACTCATTACCTTACTGGCTGCTAAGAGTAAATGCTTCAAGCATGATAATGTATGCTAAACAAAGACAGAGTGAGTAAGAGAGAATAGCACTGCACATCCTCTGAGCTGAGTTCATACAGGCATGAAATATGTATGCGCTAACCATTAACCCCACTGTCCTCTAGTCTGCTGCACTCACCAGAGCTCGCTTGAGATGTTCTCTCAGGGCTCTGTTCACTAATCACGCACACTCCGCTCAAAGCGAGTGACTTCAACCTGGCAGATCACTTTACAACTGCAGCTGCGAAAGCAGATATTCAAAGCGAATATTTGAAGTAAATAAATATTGGACGTCGAAACATAAGCTATGCAAGGAGCAGTTTCAGCTTAATGCATGTGCTAGCTGTATTATACATGTAAACTAAGGGTATGTTTACACAATAACGATGTACTAAAAACGGAAACGTTTTTCCTTTGCTTTTTTTCGCATATAGACGACAACATTGTCAAAATGATTCATACGGATCCGTGAAAATGATTAAAATGTCTGTTATGCTGCCAGACCAGTACATGGCGTTGTCACTTTGTAAAGAAACATTATAGGTGCCTATAGACATATAAACATATCTAAAACAGTTCATGTGAGTACAGTGGTGCAACCTTAATATTATAAAGCAATGAGAATACTTTTTGTGCACCAAAAAAACAAAATAACGACTTTTCTGTAATATCTAGTGATTTTTCAAAACACTGCTTCGAAGCTTTACGAATCTTTTGATTTGAATCTGTGATTTGGTTCGTGTATCAAACTGCCAAAGTCACGTAATGTATTGAAATTGCGAAATACTTATGAACTTGTTTAGGCTCGTTTACTGAAATCACATGACTTTGGCGCTCTGAACCATTGATTCATTCGACCATTGACCAAATCCAGAATAGACAATGGTAACATGAGGGCTATTTATTCTAAGGACTAATGACATACTGTATGAAGACATCTCAAAGCAATGAACACAATCAATGGTCATACGTTATTAGGTATCCTTAACTACTACGCACATCACAAAAAAAGTACAATGTACTTATTGTGTTTATATTGTATTGCAAAACAGTTGTGCTGCTATGGAGGCGGGATACAGGTAAGTCCTGTACCACAGGTTTGGTGGTATGGGTAGGTTTAAGTGTGGATTAACTTTTAAGGGAAGGGTCAACAGTCTAATTATTGTAATTGACCCTTCACAAACAGGCGATCTGACCAATCATAACCCCGAATCCACCATTTTATCCGACAAAGCAGTCAGGAGAGTAGCCTATAGTAGATTAACGTTGGTGAACTTTTGAAAAATTGTGTGTACTCACGTCTTTCTGCGGTTGAAACAACATTCTGTTGTTCATTCATGTTTATTTGATGCTATAAATGAACTAGTATGAAGAGATGATCGGTTCACGAGCCGCTTGAAGGAGCTACAGCGATCTGTCACGACACATTAAAGAGACGCTATACGCTATTAAATGTTTAAACTTCTTTAAAAAATTACGATATATTAAATATGAAACTGTTTCATATCAAAAGTAACCTGCTCTGTCTTGTCTGTCGATGCGTTGTCAGTGTCCTCTTTGCTCCGGGATATATTTTTCACTGTGTGAGAACATGATGTGTGGCGTGAGAGTGCATGACTTGTCGGACAAAGAAACAGTAACTAAAGGGGACGAGTCTTTGCGAAGGGTCAATTACAGAAAATATTTACGTATGTAATTATATGCGGGCATTTCGAAAATATAAGTACAATATAAAAACATGTATTTACACAAAGTGCATTACATCGAAAGATTAATTTAAATGTAAGTATAGTAGTTAAGGACACCTAATATAAAGTGAGACCCAATCAACCAATGAGAATGTGACAGGATGAACAAGGGAACCAATCAGAACATTACATTTTAGCCTGAAGCACAAGACAATAGGTGTGTTCGACTTCGCCTGTGAGAGCTTCCGCTTGGAGTCGGGGAGGAGCTAAAAATGGAGACGTGAAGTCGGCACTTTCTGCTTCCCGTAATGATGATTGTACTGTGTTTGCATACTTTATCACAGATAAAAATACAGTCAAATACAAAGACGTTTCAGAGACGTTTTAAATCAATACATTATGTACTGCTTAATACAGCATCTGTCTGTACAAAAATGAAGTTCAATATAAGCCTATACTATTTAACTCACAATTCACATTTTTTTTTCTAAGAATTGTCTATATTTTGTATATTAACCTCACAATCAATTCTGACTTATTTTCCCTCTGAATTCACTGCCAGATATAAATTCACAATTGAGAGTTATAAAGTCAGAATTGCTAGATATTTGTGAGGGGAAAAAGTCTGAATGTTAAGATAAAAAGTGGCAATTACCCTTTTTTTTATTTTTAATCCGAAGCGGAAACAAGCTTCCATACTTGGACCTGCAGGATCTCTGTTTTCAGCTGTTTAAAGATGGGGAAATGTTATCTCAAGGACTTCCAGTCATTTGAACGTCCTGTGCCAGCCTGGCACCTTCCCTATGAGCAGTCAATGAAGCAGGGGGCAAGCTTCATTCTCTGGCCCCTCACACACGGATGAGCAAACATAGAGGCTCTTATCCCACTGCTGTTTCACTCTCTGTAATGGAGCCTAAAGGGAAAAATCTTTTACTGGAAGTCAGTCAGGTGGATGATAGATAAGAAACATCCGTTCTGTCTGGGGATCTGTGCTAAACACATTACCCATATTACACCAAGAGCACTGTAGGTCATATGGGTCATATATTCTTTCAGCTACTCATTCCTGCCACTATTTTTCAAGAATGAGTACCGTGTGCAATGTTGACTGTTGTTGTGCACTGTGTCGTTTTTGCAATGCTGCATGCAGTGTTTATTGCACATAAGGACTTTGACAGAGATGCTAAGAATGAATTGCACAGGCTGACAGCACCATTTATTTTCAACGCTTCCTGCATTTTAAAGAGCTGATTTAGGTGTCTGGTTTGCAGTGGTGAAATAATGCTGTAGAGTCACAGTAAATTATTTCAGATTTTTGTATTATGCTGAATCCTCCAGTCCGCAACCAAACAGAACTAGAACTGCCAACCCAATCTCACAGGAAAACGTAACTATTTATGAAGTGGCGATTTTGTATGAATTCGTTTGATGTGAATCATTCAACACAAAATTGTTGTTAGGAAAAAAGTAAACATGAAGGTCCTCCCCTAACCCCAACCCTAAACCTAACAGAAGGAATGAGATTGTACAAATTCATACAAATTACAAAACAGCGTTGTACTAAAAGCGAAAATGTTTTTCCTTTGCATTTTGTTGCGTACAGACGACAATGTTGTCAAAACCATCTCCGTTCACACAAATCGGCACAAACGACAGTAGTTGACGAAGTCACTTTGTGAAGAAAAATGGACCGAATGCAACGACTGAACGAATATTTTATGGTCCTACGCCTTCCACAGATGATATATACACATATAAATTAGACCGCTTAACTTGGTCATTGCTATCAAGATGTGAAGAGACTTTCAACCAGCATAACAAAAAATCGCCTACCCTGCCTTTAATACAAATGCTCATGTTAATTCACAGTGCATTAGCTAATGTTAACAGATACAGCTTCTGATCTGTATAATGTATTAGTAAAGGATGAAATTAACATTAATGCTATAGAAATATTGTTCACTGTTATTTAATGTTAAATAATGTAGTTAGCTAATGTTAACAAATTAAACTGATATTATAAAGTGTTACCAAGACAGAACAGCAAGTGTCACATGAATTGCCATGAGATTGTGTTGGAGCCGCAATACAAAATAAAGAATGTGTTGTGCAATTATTGTTCAGCACTAATTTTTGGATGTGTTTGTGCTATTTAATGTTTTACATAATTCCTTTAGTGAATTGGGTGTTGAAACAACACAGACAACCCTATCAGGGGGCACGATTGATTCTTATTGAATTCCCCTCTGAGTTTATGTATTCTCAAGGTACTTTCCCTTTATATCTCTATTTCCCATCCTTCCTCCTCTCATGTGTACACGTAGCACTGCTTACAGTAAACGTGTTTACATTCACGATGAGGATGTTAGGCTTTGGCTCTGTAGATTTAATTGGATTGCTTGGCCTTGCATTACACAGTTCAGTGAGAGTCACTTCAGGTAGCTGGGTAAATATGTTGCATGCCTAATCTCACGGACAGAAAGAAACAGTAAGAAATGAGATTCTGCTATAGTAACACATACTTTTTAAGGGACATTTACAATAGAAATTACAGGCTATATATTTGAATTTCAATGCTCTCACAGAAATATTTCATATATATAAAAAAAGTAAATAAACTGTTATTTTTTTTCTTCTAATCCAAACAGAAGAGGAATAGTTTTGACTTTATACCCAATGAAGTGTGTATTTTAAATGTATGGGTACAATGTAAATGTGTTAAAGCCATTGTCATGTTTCCTTGACAACACTGAAATGATGTGTAACTGAAATGATGCTCTGACAGTATTCAAATAAATATTAAGGTCAAATACAAAGCAGAGCAAAAATACACAAAACTAAATGTGTAAGACAAATACTAAGCAAATTAAGTTTAGACATGGAGTATGTTAACAATGTTTTCTCTGGCCAGTTCAGCAAGCATGTGAACACTTACAATGCTAACATACTGTTCAACAGTTCTGGATCAGAATATTTTTAATATTTCTAAAGGAATTAAGTTTCTTATTCAGCAAGGATGCATTTAATGAATTAAAAATGACATTTTTTAATGTTACAAAAGATTTCTGTTTCAAATAAATATTGTTCTTTTGAAATTTCTGCTCATCAAAGAATAAAATTCTGAGACCACATTGAAAATCTGGTAACACTTTGGCCTACTTTAGACATTCAGCCAAAAGTATTGTATTGGTAGACTGTTAGTTAGGTTTAGTAGAGAAAGTTGTACTTGCAAAGTTACTTATAAGTCAGTAGAATGTCTTTGGGAACTTCAAAAGCAGACAGTTTACTAATACTCTGACGACTGATAGTTGCAAACTTACTTTTAGTTTGTAGAATGTCTAAAGTCGAAATTAAGTGTTACCAGATTTTCAATGTGGTCTCAGAATTTCCCTTGAGCGAGATCAAAGGCCTGTTCACACCAAGCATGTTATGATTAAGATATAGTTCTAAAAATAATTCTAAACATTAAAGAACAGCAGAGTCCACACAACTATGGCGATAATGGCACAGAGAAACAATACTGTTGGAATCACTTTCAGAGTGATTTTTTCCAGCTGATGAACCATACAAACGTTGACAGCAAATCAGAATTGATCCTGCTTGAAACAGCTCCAGAATGTAAAGCAACAGAGGCAGATGACAAAACTGCATTGCATGCTTAGAATAAACAGAACAATATTGTGCACATTAATATAGTTATCTATAGTTATCATTCTTGGTGTGAACAGGTTCACTCAAAAATGAAAATCATTCCATGATTTACTCGCCCTCAAGCCATCCTAGGTCTATATGACCATCTTCTTTCAGACGTACACAATTGAAGATATATTTAAAAATTTCCTTCGTCTTCCAAAGTTTATAACGGTTGTGAATGGGGGCCGTGTTTTAAAATACACAAACAAACATGCATTCATCCATAATCAAAGTAAATCCATATGGCTTCAGAGGGTTAAGAAAGGCCTTCTGAAGCGAAGCAATGTGTTTTTGTAAGAAAAATATACATATTTAAAGCTTTATAAATTCAAATAACTAGCTTCTGCAAGCTGAACACCTTTGTAAACAGTGGTGTTTTAGAGTGTTTTAGACTCTTTTCATAGCTCCTTTGCCCTGTTTTGTTATGGTACAAATTCGTTTCCATTCTCTCATTCCCTAGGTATGTTTGACATGTGTAAGTGTTCATGATTTAGTTAAATAAAAACATTCTTGCGAATTGATTCTGATCTGCTCATTAACCAATATCACTGATAGCGATTACAATCGCAGCTACAAGAAAGCAAGTGGCAATGGAGCTTGGCCCAACACAGTCACCAGCATGCCCAGTTCTGATGATTGCTAGTCCTGTGTTGTCTGTATACCTTCCTGTCCTGTGGTTTCCACACCATTAAGGCAACCCTAAGGCACTTGAAACTGACCTAAAGTCTTGAAGTCACACCGTTGTTGTCGGTGCGAGCAGCTGGAATCTCTACTGTGGCACCAAGTCTGGGGATTTCAGAAGTGGTTCCATTGAGAATTGCATTCCCTGTTACGGCGATGGCCATCTGGTGTGTTTGGGCCGTGCACTGCGCTTCTGTCTGAGAGTCGGCTCCAGAGCCTTCTCTAGCCCATAAGTTCACTCCTGCTTCAGCCTATGAGTTTGCTCCAGAGCCTGCCTTGACTCGTAGAGCTCGTTTCTTAACTCCCTGTTTAACTCACTCTGACCAGAGAGGTCGTTCCAGAATTGTCTGTTTTCAACTAGAGTGGTCATTCACAAACTTCTAGCAACGATCACAGAGGCCAACCCAGGAAGCCCCGTCATTCCGGTTAATGCCTATGTGCTCCCTACCTGTCCGGTCATGGCCTCTGTGGCCGCTAACCTCTCTAAGTTTTGTGTTTCAGTCTTGCCTGATTTTACCCTGCCAGTTCTGCCAGATGAAGGGGTGCCCTTGGGGTCCTCTGTTCCATCGTCTTCAAGCCCTTTCGAACTGCTGTGGTGGTTGTCTGCTCCACCGTGGAGATCTTCAGCCCTGACTGCACTGCTGTGGTGGTCTTCTGCTCTAACGTAGAGGTCTTTGACCTCATCTGATCTACAGTAGTGGTCTTCTGCGCCACCGTGAGGGTCCTAAAGCCGGTCTACTCAGCTGTAGTGGTAGTCTGCTCTGCCGTGGCGGTCATCTGCACTGCTGTGGTGGCTGTCTACTTGGCCTGTACTGCCCTGGCCGTCTGCTTGGTCTGTTCTGTCATGACGGCTTGCACTGCCTGCTCCGCCCTGGCCACTTGCCCAGCCTGCTCTGCTCTTGCCACCTGCACTGCCTGCTCTGCCCCAGCCTCCTGTACTACCTTTGTCTCCAGTCCTTCCTCAACTCCATGAACTTGGCCCTCCATCTCGCCCCCGGATCCGCCTCCACTCCAACATCCTTATGGACCTATTGTTTATAGGAGCGTCTGGAAGCAGCTCCTTTGAGGGAGGGCTATGTCACGACCATGCCTGTGTTCCCTGTGTTTGTCTCGGACTCTTATTCTGAAGTTCTGTGTGTCCTCTTTTGCTCTGTTCACTTCGTGTTTTCCTGCTTCTTTTCCCTCGTTAGCTACCATAGCTACCCTCGTGTGCCCCTATGTCAATTAACCACACCCTCTCGTTACCTTGTTAAACTTGTCTTGTCCTGTGTGTAATTAGCCCTGGTGTTTCACTTGTTCTCTGTCAGTCGCTGAATGTAGATTCTCTGGTTTATAGTGTTTCCTCCTGTTCCGTGTCTTCATTGCTTATGCCAATTACCTTGTGTTTTGGACCTTGGGGATTATTTAATAAATCTGTAACTGCACGTGGATCCACTTCTCAGCCTGCTCCTTTGCCTGCTGCCTTAATGCCCATTCGTTACACGCAGTGTGTATACGGCTGTCCACCGGAAGCTAGTTATTTGAATTTATAAAGTTTTAAATAAGGACATTTTTCTTACAAAAATGCATCCCTTCACTTCAAAAGGCCTTTATTAACCGCCTGGAGCCGTATGGATCACTTTATATGGAATATGGATGGATGCAATTTTTTATTTAATTTATATATTTATTTATTTTTTTAAAACATGGCCCCCATTCACAACCATTATAAACCTTGGAGGACTAAGTATATTTTTAAATATATCTCAGATTGTGTTCGTCTGAAAGAAGATATACACCTAAGATGACTTGAGGGTAAAATATGGGATCATTTTCATTGGGGTGAACTATCGCTTTAACTCCAGGTTCCTCTGATTGGATAGTAAAAATATTGGTGTAAAAAAAAAAGTCAGTTAAATGACTGGCAAGGTTATCTCAAAGTGTGAGGCAGAAATAGCATTAAAGTGTAATACTTTAAAGAGGACATCGGATGCAAAATTCACTTTTACATGGTGTACATAAATTTGTGTTCGCAGTGTGTCTACACAACCACCATATAATGATAAAAATCCACCCAGTGTTTTTTTTTTAAATCCCCATAAATCATAAGCACATAAGCAGATTGCTTCTTGAACGAGGGACAGTACAAAGCAGGTTTGGCTAAAAAGTTGTTCCTGAAAAATGGATCGGTACCAAATGTTCGTGATCCAGCTTCATCTCCAGAAGAAATGAGTATAATTTTTATTCAGTTATTTTTAACTGCTCGTGCTCAAACACAATGAGTCAGAGTACACTACATTACACTACATTAAAGTTGTTGATGGTTTATAAAAAGGTGTTGGTTAATAACTAATAATTACAAATGTATCGTTTGAACATTTATAACTGCATAAATCGTGACTTTAACACAATACCTGCTAAGTAGTAGTTTACAGCCCACAGGGATATGTTAAACGGTTGTCAAGGCAGCGCTTCACCTGTCTTGTGTTGACACGCCCCACAGAAGAGAGGGGTGGGGTGAACAGTAGCCCATTATCATTTAAAGTGCCATGCACCGAAACGGGTCGCTGTGACCAGAGCTGTTTTTTACAAGGTAAAAAGGGTGCTGTTTTATACAACCATTATTGAGAATATTTACCAAAGTATGTTACAGACTTTTCAGAAGTCCCCTAAAGAATCATAATAACTTGTGGAAAATGGGCATCCAATGTCCCCTTTAAGCAGTTTTCACTACAGTACTGGTGCATGCAAGCTTCTTATACATCTTATTCTTGTCTCATGTGTCCAGCATCTGAGGTGAAAAACAAAACAGCATGCTCCACTATCACTCGCTGCCAACATACCTCAAACGTTCAGGGCCTCAAATCTGTTTCTTCTAGGTCATTATGAAACACCTTCTAAAGTCATTTGAGTTTATGCAGCTTGATGCATAAGCGTCATCTTGGTATGAAAGAAAACAAAAGGAGATGCTGCTTAGAGACTTCTGCAAAGCTGTTCATATTAACATATTTAAATTTTTTATTTTCCTGCCTGTCATCAGTGAAGAAACAGATGTGCAAAATGAGGACACACTTCTAACAGACTCCGATCCAACGTGAAAGCTCTCATTCTAAAAAATGAGGGATCAAATTTTGGGTATATATGTATATATATATATATAGATATATATATATATTTTTTTTTTTTTTCCGATTAGATTACTGATAAAGGTCCTGTTCAGTTACGAAAACTTTATTTCAGTTTTTTTCTGTTCTGTGAATGCTATAGAAAACATTAAAGGTGCCATAGAATGGAAAACTGTATTTACCTTAGCATTGCTGAGTAATATTTTTACTCTGTACATGAAAATGACATACCGTGAGCCTCAAACACCGTTGTTTCCTCCTTCATATGTAAATCTTGTGCTTGCACAACACCACTGAAAAAAGCGTGAATCCCAATATAACACAGACTGTGAGATAACAGTCAGGATCATTAATTTGCAATTGATCCATTTCGAGAGATATTTGCTGTGCGAACTTCTGTATTATTTATGCAGTGTATTGGAGTTGCGAGCTTGGGGGCACGAGCTCATTTGCATTTAAAGGAGGACACACCAAATCAGCTAATTTTTTCTTCCACCCAAAATACGCAGATAAATATGGTATAGTAAAAAAAAAATCAATGGGGTACGTCACAGACACGTTCTGGGGACACTTTAGACTTACATTACATCCTGTGAAATGGCCATTCTATTTCACCTTTATGGGAAGATTCAATTTGATCATTTTCATTATGGGAGAGTAACTTTTGAATGCTCTCTAAAACATTAGAAACTAGTGAGTAGCAACATTTGAAAAAAGTAAGGAACATCCAACTTAAAAGGGTCATCACATGAGAAATCAATTTTTTCTTGATCTTTTGGGATATGAGAGGTCTTTGTATCATTGCATTCTGCAAGTTCTGAAACGTAAAACATCTGAAAACAAAAATAAATCTTCGTTTGGAAAAGAGGAGGCATGTGACGTCACAGGGGCACAACCATTTTACATCATTGCATCGTTGTCCCGCCCACTGGTTTTCAGTCGATGAGTAGCGAGTGGATCTAATGTAACTTAGTTATTTACGATAAGATTGCGATACAAGAATTGCGATGCCACGCAGACGTTGTCCTGTTCCTGGCTGTCGAAAAACATAATCTTTGCATAAGCTGCCAAAGGAACCCGATGTCAGAGAAAAATGGATTCAGTTTATTTTTAACGAATGTCCAAGTGACTTGCATGTTTGTGCTGTACATTTTACCAGCGACTGTTTTGAGAACAAGTCGCAATACGATACTGGATTTACCCAAAAACTTTTGCTCAAAGAACAGGAATCAACAGTTCTGGAATCAGTAAGGACCCTGCAAACTGTAAGTAATAAATTTCATTTTTAAACCGGTAATGACAGTTAAATCCTAGTATTTTTGCTTCAAAGAATGAACTCTTTATAATGGCTGAAGCTGTCGATCATGCAGCGCGAGTTCATCTGAACACTTGCCAAAACTTCCGTTAAAGTGATGCTCTTACACTACATCATGAATGTCTTACTATATTCAAATCAGTTACGGTAAGTTACAGTGTAAGTTACGGTGGCCTTGCAATGATCACTGCGTTCACTCGATCAATACTGGCATCTGCTCAATGTTTATCTAAATATAATGTAATAATCAATACTTTTCACGATTCGTTAATCTCGACAGCTGTGACAATAAAAATGTGGTCAACGTATTCGAAAGGATTCCACATGTAATACTTATTTCAATTGCAAACATGTCAGCCAATCACAGCAGTGGGCGTTTACACTGTCTCACAGCAGACACGCCCCTTCAAACAGAGCGTTCAAATCAGAGGGCTAAAATCAGGGTAGAAAATAGTCATTTATTTCTTAATAATGACAATTATTTGATGTAAAAATCATATTAATAATATATGATTATAACATTATAAAACATTATAAAATAATAAAAAGATCGATTTCTTGACCCCTTTAATTGTTTGAAAAAAAAATCCATGAATGATATATATATATATATATATATATATATATATATATATATATATATATATATATATATATAATGTTTTTGTGTTAATGTTTTGAGAATGTTATCAAAGACCAGATAAATTTGAGCAAATGTTTTGTTAACAATACTGGAAGAACGTTTGTTCCTAACTTTAAGAAAACCTTGCCAGAATGTTTGCCAAAGTACTGAGAATATTCCCTGTTAGTTTCGTCTCATTTGGTTTTGCCTCAGGACCCAAATTTTACATTGAATATCAAGCAAAGAAAAATATAGTTCCAAAAATCATACAAAAGTAGCTAAAAATGTTCTTAAAATAAAATACTGAGTTGGATTAATACTACTATAATCTGTAAACGCCAAACAATATGCAAATTATTAACACTTCATAAGCTGAGTGTAAAAACTGATAACCAGATCTGAAAAACAAATGGCTTTCTAAATGTCTTTTGTTTTTGGTTTCATGCTCTTAACAATCAATAATCAACTACACAAATTTATTTTTTATAGAAGAGTGTGGGTCATATGCTCTTGTCAAATGCTTTGCATTTGTTGATTATTTTTGGAAAATGTCACGCTGTCTGTGTTGCATCCACCTAATTTGACTAGTTTCTGCTTTTACTTGCAGATGAATCTGATATGCCTATTTATATTGCCATCATAACTACACAAAACTTTGTTGAGTTGAATTTTATTTGCATGTATCTCTTTTTCTGCTGTCCACAAAACCAAAACAGACCTGTGAATTAGAACCCCTGTGCAAGTATATAGTACCGTATCGTCTTAACATTAGCGCAGTTTGCCTCAGTACTGCAGGTGCTTAAAATCTGTGCTGCTGTACAAACGCATCAATGAAGCGCTGCTGTCAAAACTCTCATTTTTCAGAGCTTTTTGCCTCAGGGCCTGTGAGCTCATTCCTTCAGCCATGTTCAGACTGATCCAGTGGCACGTGACCATAATCAGAGCTCAATAACAGTTCTTCTCAAGACTAGGGGGAGGTTGAGGTGGGTGAAGATGGTTGGACAGGAATCTGAACAATTTATTCATTGTTGTATTTGTTTTCATGGCTCCTTGACAGATGATATATTATATAATATATTAATTGAGATAATGTTAATTCATTTCAGGTTAGGAGGATTGAATAGAGAGAAGATAGGTTTAGCACTGTTGTAACCCAAGTGATCTAATCTGTAGTTGCAAGGTTTTGTTGTTTAATAAAAAGATTATTAAATTATTTATTCAGTTCGGCTTTAGTAGCACATCAACACAAAGGCAAGAAGAGTATGTGCAGTTTATGTGTGTTAATAGACAAAGCAAAAACAAAAATCTTTTGAACTGCATTCCCCAAATAAGGAGTGAAATCCTTCATTTCTCTGTCCATCATTGATATTAATGGTTGGCCAGGTGTTTCTGAGGGTTTTATTCATGTCCAGACTACTGCAAAAACAAATATGAATAAGAATGACAAACTATAAATTCTTGTAAATCTTCAGCCGCAGAGAGAAAAACAACATCAACATGTAAAAAATGTGTCAGTCATCAAGAGTCCACATGACTTCTTCCAAGCAATAATCTACTTTAGTAATATTGAGTTCTTGGTTCTTGGTAAAAAAAACCCAAAAAAAACCCAAAACAAAACAAAAAACAAATTAATTGCAATCTGGGCCAGTTGTCATGGTTAGGGACATAATCACACAGAATTTTGAGATTCAGGGAAGTGGTATAAAAATAGCAAGGTCTAGGGACATGGTTTTAAAAGAATTTCTTTTAAAAACATGTCCCTAGACCTTACTATTTTTACAAATGCATGCATTTTAAAGCCAGCATGAAACAGAAGTTGCACAATTTTTTCCCTATTGTGACAAACTTTATATTCTAGTGAAACTTCTCGAACACGAAAAAAAAAAAGTAAGGTGAGACTTGATTCTAGCACATATTGTCATAAAAACAGCAGCGTGAATGCTTTCTTTATGAACAGCCAACAGCTAATTATGTGCTCTTTCCTTTATCCCCGGGACTCCCGTGTGGCACTGATATCTGTCTCTCATTAGCAATCGTGCCCTGCTTCATACCACAGTCATGTTAAAAACATGAATGCATTCACTCATCCATAAACATTATTTCCCCATAAACATTATTAGATCCATGCATCCTTGCATGACGACAAGTTCCATTCCACGCTCATTCACTGCTTTATTATTTTGAATTTAGAGTTTAGCGACCCCTAGTGCCGAAAAATACATATTGTGCCTTTAACTAACTATTAACTATGACTTTTGCCTCAATAAACCTCTAATTACTGCTTATTAATAGTTAGTAAGGTAATTATTATAATTAGGTATTGGCTAGGATTATGGGATGTGGAATATGGTCCTTAGTATCTGCTTTATAAGTAGTAATAAACAGCCAATATCCTAGTAATATCCAAGCTAATAAGCAACTAGTTCATAGTGAGAATCGGACCCTAAACTAAAGTGTTACCGGACAAATGAACAAATCCACAATGCTAGGTTTCTTTTCATTTATTTTGAACAAACAGTAGTGCAAGTCACAGTTTGTTCCACCTAGCAGCATTTAGTCCCCTAGCTGGTACAGTATAGCCTCCTTTAGTGTAGTAAACACTAAATAGAATGCACCCTTGCATAGGTCATATTTTTTTGCAGGGCGGATAATAAAAAAAAAGTATTTTGTCACAATCAGCTACAAAACTGAATAGCATCTTGTGTTATAAAAGTACAAAATAATAAAATAATGAAAAATAAAACTTTTGAAGTGTTACAATTTGCTCCACCTAAAAACATTCAAAGCTTAAGCCTAACCCTCCTATACTTAATTCTTCGTGTTTCGTACGCAGTTGATTGCGTGAGCTTTTCCATTTAAAGTGTTTTCCTTTGTCCATGAGCACAGAAAGACGCATTTGACGTGTGCGCACTACCTAGTGGACTGTTTTTTCAAGTGTTAAAATCAATCATGTAGGCACTGTTTGTCAGGGTATTTCTATCTGTTTATCTGTTCTCCGTTCCTGTCATTTGTCACGTGTTCCTTCATGTGTTCCTGTGTATTTATACCCTCTGTGTCTGAGGGTAAACTACTTTAGATGAAGCCTTCTTTCTCCGTGCGCTGTTCCTGCACACACACACCCGTGACACTGTTATTCCTTTGCTCTTTTTCCTGTTGTGGCGGTTAGCGAACAGTTCTGTATTACCTCGCTCGCCCCCTTCTGGATTGGAGTGTGGGTGACCTGTGACTGAATTTATTCATCGTCTAACTACGGACGTCACGGTTCGGTTCATGATGAATACATATTACACCCCTAGCTGTAACAAAATGTGGAAAAAGTGAAGCGATGTGAATATTTTCCAGATGCACTGCATCTAATCAAGAAAAGTCAAATGTAATGAACTTCCATGGATGAGCTGGGACAATGACTATTTGAAGTGACTGTTCGTAGAAGTGTAATGTCTCCATGGTTGTTCCCCCCAGGCATCCTGTTGAGAGTTTCACTGGGAGCTGAAATCATGGCATCTGGGCACATAAACACGCACACACACACACACACACACACAGACAGACAGACACATGGTCAGATCATGCAAAATATGAAAGCTCATGCAAAAATTCATCCATCCATCAAAAAAATAATCCATATGGCCCTATGGGGTTAATAAAGGCCTTATGGAGTGAAGTGATGGGTTTTTGTAAAAAAAAAAAAAAAAAAAAAAAAAAATTTTAATACTTTATAAACTAAAATAACTCGCATTCGACAGACGATTCATATATAAACATTCATCAACTCGCACATCAGTTGTGGTAAATGGAAGCTCAAAAATATATAAATGTAATAAAATGTTCACTTGAAACCAATGAGGTTCATTCTCGTGTGTTACATGGCAGATTTGAGCAGCCGCAAGAGGTTTGTTCTCGCACACCAAGCAGGTTCACTTAAGCTTCTGTTTATGTTTGCTGATCAATGTTTATATGAGAATAAAAGCCTAAATGGAATCTGTTCATCATATAAAGCGAACAAGTCGCTTTAGAAAATTTAGACTAAACCGCTCAATTCAAATGGATTAGTTTTACGACCACTTTATGTACTTTGAAGAGTCAAAGTGGTAGTTGTCAATACAGAGACAGAAAGCTCTCAGATTTCATCAAAAAGATCTTCATTTGTGTTCTGAAGATTAACGAAAGTCCTATGGGTTTGGAACAACACGAAGGTGAGTAATTAATGACATAATTTTCATTTTTGGATGAACTAACCCTTTAAATTATATAATTAACTAATATTAAAAAATAGAAACTTATTGTGAATTGTGTGTGTGTGTGTGTGTGTGTGTGTGTGTACTGGTATGATTTCTTTGAGACATTCCCTGACACAGCAGAAAAAGTGCTGCAGCTGCACTGTCTGTTTTTCCCTTTCTGAGAGCCGGAGACAGCAGGGCATGACACACACTAAATGGAAAATGAGGGACAGGAAGACAAAGAAATTGAAAGGCAGGCATAACAATTAAAATATTATGAACAGGAAAAAGTACTACAACACTTTGAAAGAAGCTAAGAAAAAACAGCAAAGCATTTAGGGAGCAGTAAGTGTCAAACCACAGAATTAATATGCAGAACCCATAACATGGGTTTACATGATAACGATGTACTAAAAACGGAAAACTGACAACTTTATCAAAACTGTCCCCCTTCACACAGATCTACGAAAATGACTAAAAATGCTGTATTATGCATGCCAGACAAGTAGTTGGCGATATCACTTTGTAAAGAAAGACTATGCGCAGACGCATACACATTCTGTTACATTCTTTCACGCCAAATTCGCATGTCCATTCACCCTCCTGTTACAGTTTAATTACTAAGAATTATTTAATAAATCAGAAGTCTAGCACATTTACAGAAATAGACAGTTTTCACAGATTCGCGTTTTTGCAGTTTACATGGAGATGACAATGGTATGGTTTCCAAAAAGTTGCACTTTGAAACCAACTTTCAAAAGTTTGCGTTTTCAACCAACCAAAACACTGTTGTCCTGTAAATGCAAAACTTTCATTTTTAGTTGAAAATGTCGTGTATACAGCCCTTAAGAGGTTTACTGAAAAAGTGAAATGACTATGTCATTTTGTCATGGTGGAGTAAAGAGAAGAGATGAAGTGTTGGATATATTTGCAGCAATACAATTTATTTACAAAAAAATAAATAAAAAAGAAGGTAATCAAAGAAGACTAGGAGATAAGTATCAATGCAACAGCTTAACACAATACTATGAATATTGGACCAAGAACTGAGGAAACCAAGGTGAATAAATACAAAGGTAAATGAGGAGCTAAACAAGCCACAGGTGAAGATGAAAGAGGAAAATCAAAAACCATCGAAAAAAGCAGTAACTTTTTGAATCAGGAAAACAGGATCTTGACAAAGGAAACATGAAAATAGAACCAACAGAATCCAATAAACTAGAACACATGGCTATTGACAGGATGTGACATTTATTTACAGTGCATTTTTATATTCGTCTAATCAAAAATCATGGTTAAAACCTGTTTTGTCTAAAAGAAAATAACTACAACAGAGTCAGATGGTCGTGAGGCCTGGGCTGTGGTCTTGGGTCCTTCAACCTCAGTTAGATGGGCTGGTCAGAAGTCCTTGGTCATCTAAGGAAAGAGTCATTCTAACATTCTTTCAATTCTTCAATACAATGTGCTGTCCAAAAATGCTGAGTCCTGCATTTGAGAGAGATTGAAGAAAATGTATATGCTTGATGATGGGAAACAGGGAGGGAGAGAATTATTATCAGCTAGAAAGAATGATGGAAAGACTGATAAAATCTGTCCATCCAGAATGAAGGCTGTAAATTGGGCCACCACTCGGGCTTTGAATGTCTCTCACTGATTTATAGATATTTATAGTGGTGAATGCCGGAGGATTATTCTATATTTCTCTCTCTTTCTCCAGGGAGAGTTTATCTGATGCCCGATTCTGTTGTCTAACAGGATACAGAATATCTCTGAACATGCATGTTTATGTGTAGATGGGTTGTATATGGATGAGGGTGGGATCACATGGTATTCAATGCACTCCCTGAGGAGTTTAACAGCCCATAAAGTAACTGTAACCCTACACTAACATTTACTGTACCACTACTAAACGGCTTAATAACGTTGTACTGTATTATATTGCATACTACCCTTCCATAAAAGGCTTTTTTTTTTTTTACAATTTTTTTATATATATATTTCTGAAAATACTCAATTAAATCAATTAAATCAGTCAACTTTAATAAATAAATATATATGCAGTTTAAACAATAGATTTTCCTCTAATTTTTCTTTCTCTTTCTCTCTCTCTCTCTCTCTCTCTCTCTCTCTCTCTCTCTCTGCTTTTTTCCAATCAAAAAAGCACTTTAAGCTTCATATTCAATAGCTCTCCCCTCTGAGAAAGTGAATACAGATATCTGCCAGATACAGACCATTTAGGAAATGAATCAAATATTAAAAAACAGATAAAACACCCAGAGGAATTCACTCCAGGGTCTTTGTAAAACCAACATTTTACATTTGGGGCATATTTGGCATTTTTGCACCAAGCCATTAATTTCTGAAACTATTATACTTCTGAAAGCATTATTTTATTTAATTTTTTAGTGTGCATAACCTAAAATTTTCTCTAATCAATTCTTATAATGCTTTTTACTATAAATATAGCTCCAAGATTCCCTCTTCACTAAGGAGGAAGAAAGATGAAGATAGTGAAAGATGGTTCCCTTTTGGCATGATCTTGATTTCTCTTCACTGCTTTGTGCCTTAGCGTGACCTATAGTGTAAGACAGAATTCATCAGAGTAAAATCTGTGGTTTTAATCTCTTCATTCTCCTGCCGCTTTAATGACAAAAGAAATCTCAGAGTTCACATATGTATATCCAGTCGTGGGGTGGAAAAAAGGATGGAAATGGTACCTTATTAGTACCTAAAAGAGCCGAGACTGACAGAAGGTCAGTGCTGCAGTCCGCTTCCCTTCCGCTATCTACAGCTCCAGGGGTTTAAGCCCAGTGTTTCCTGTGGTCATTTTTCGGTGTCGTCAATGTTTGAATGTGTATTGTCCCGTGTTCCCTGTTGGATTTATAATTAAATACTGTTCTATTCCTTGATCTCCTCCGTCATGCAATTTGTGCAGCCAGCTCATGAAAGAACATCGCTGATTTTTTCTTTTTTTCCCCTCCCCCTCCATCCCCATGGACCTTCCCGCGGTTCAGTTGTTGTGCCTGGAGCAGGGACACTGGAAGACCACATCCAGGAGTTCATCCAGCTAGTGTGCCCAACGCAATTTGGACTGTTCGCTCTTTGTCTTTTACCACACCAGCCTGAGCGAGCAGTCTACAGCACCTTACTGTGGACAGTCCAAAGGACTTTGCTGCGTTCCTAGAGTGGGTGCTGGTGATCAAAGACTCACCATTCACCATCGGCCACATGGAAGATGGTGTCGTCACCAGCCCCTCTCCACCACCACCAGAGACCAGTCAACCACCACCAGTAAGTGACTCGATGGAGATGTTGTACAAGCCCACTGCAGACCAGCCTGTCACGATACATGAGCCTGAACCTGAGGAGAGGACATTTCCCTGGAGCCTAACCCTTTACAGAGTCTGACCAGATGTGCAAGCTGGCAATGCCACGGATCACAACGGGAGTGCGATTTGGCCTCTAGAGGATATTTTGAGGTAATGGAAGCTCTTGCAAGTTCTGCCTGAAAGACTCAAATGTTACATCACTTATTACTTTAGATCTAACCAATCATTATCTAACACTTGGAGTATAAAAGATCAGTACTGACACATGTCTGACTTCACAGATGCTGACACCAACCTTCACCTTCATCCTCTCACCCTGTCCATACCTCCCAGGGGGTCGGCTAAGTCCCTTCCTTCATCTTTAAGCAAGAAATGCAGAGTCTGCAACCCTCAGGATGTAAGCTACGGACGGTGCCTGTGACATAACTTTATCTTACCATATTTTGCTTACTGATTGTTAATAAATATCATTGTTACATTATCTTGCCTCTTACCAAGTATTTCTGGTAGAACTAATGTAATTTTTAGAGAAATTATTCCCAGTCCCCCTGTATCTCCAGTGTTCCCTGTATTTCCAGTTTCTCCAGCGACAGCAGACTGAACTGAACAGGGAGTATATATATGCAGGAGATAAGAAAGGAACTAAATAAGATACAGCTGATAATATTAAGTATTCATAGAAACTAAAAGGGACATGATCAGAATCAGGGTTTGTGGAGAAACCAGCGAAGCTGAGAGGCAGTCGGTCCAGGGTGACACATGACTAAGGTGGAGCTGCTGGCTTACGGGAACAATGTGGAGACGGATGCTCAGCAGACCAGGGCAACAACGAAGGGAGTGAGGATGATGGGCAATCCGAAGGGAAGGAGAAGCCCTGTAGCGCTCAAAGGGTTGGAGGGTGATGGGCGACTGAAGACTCGGAAGTCTGTGGTGGAGGCAGAGTGACTGAGGCTGGTACAGAGGTACGAGGGAGCCCTAGGAGCTCCTTCGGACCATGGTGGAGCCGAGGAAGCACAGAGCCAGGGTGGAGCAAATGGGCTGACGGGTCTGAGGTGAAGCTGGGGACTCTATCTCATGCTGAGCTTGTGGTCGGGAAGCCCAAGATGGAGCTGAGAATCTGCATGGAGTTAGTGGTTCGGGCAGAGTTGAGGAGTTAGATGAAACCAGTGGAGCTTACGGATGCAGGGGACTGCAGGTAACTAGCTGAGGAGATGGGACCAAGAAGTAAGGTGGGAATATAAGAGGGGACAGATCTCTGGATGGGACTGGAGCATCTAGATAACTGGATGGGGAAGGTGAAGATTCAAGGGTTGGGACTCGGGAGGAAACTGGATCTTCGAACTATAGATCTATAAGGCAGTGGTCCACTCCTGGCTCTGGGATGGTCTGGGTGGCTGTCTCTGGCTCCGTGGTATACGGGGATGATGGGTCTCTCATCTGGCTCACGGACAGTGAGAGGGGAGTCGTATTGCCCGGAGCACCCACCACAAATATTCCACCAAAGGCCTTTGCTCACAGAGGAGGAGACCCAGTGCAGGTGAGTCCAAATTTTATATTTTTGGTTGGTTATTCTGTAACATGTTGTAAGCAACACGCACAAACTAGGAATATTTCAAGCAGTCTTTAATGATGAACACAGGAGATAAACACATTACATAAATACAACAAAGGACAGCAGACTGAACTGAACAAGGAGTATGCAGGAGATAACAAAGCAACTAAATGAGATACATCTGATAATAGTAAGTAACCGAGTTGTTCTTCATAAGCTATAAGTCTGGTTTATCGACTATCTGAAGAATCATTTATTAGTTACAGTTTTATCCTTTTATTCAATTCCCTTTCTGCTTGTTTAAACAGCCAACAGATAGATATATTTGAGTTGTACTGCTATGAGTCTGGCCCAGGGGGAGTATTAGAGAAATCATTCAACATCTGGAGGAGAGCGAGAGAGACAGAGTGATGGACAAAGGTTAAGGCATGAGGCTTAAAGTGAGATGAGTGCTTGACGTAACTCGCCACTAAGAGATGAACCATTTACAGCAGGCAGCTTTTGACCCTGGCCTATAATCTCTCAGATATATGTCAGCAAATCACTTCCCAGCAAATTTCTGCCTGGGTAATAATTCGGTGTCTGATGCCTCACATGAAACTTATCTACAATTCATTTGAACTGAATGAACTTTGTTTGAACTCAGCTCTCACATTTCCTCATCTCTATTCTTTTCAATCGCTCTGAATTTGAACTCCGGATGACCTTGGTACATTTGCCCACTTAAAGTTTCTCTGTCTCACCACACAGATTTCAAATTGGGTCTGATAACCCTCATAAACTGATCCCATCTTTCATCCAAATAGATCACTTACCTAGATATAGTGATTCAGTAGTCACTTAACATATCTGTTTAAACATTATTTCACATCCCTGTACTATAGTGTATTTTGGATGAAATCAGTTCACCATATGTATATGTGTATTTATGTGTGTGTGTGTGTGTGTGTGTGTGTATGCATTTCCAAATACTCCAAAAAAATGTACAACTTAACAAAGCTCTGTCTGTGTAATGCAGTGTTTGAAAAGTGTGATCTATCCTTTGTCTGAAAGAGATCCTGTGCTCTGAATCTGTTCTCTGTTAAAATATTATTAAAGGTGTAGTTGGGCGATAATGACATGAGAATTTTCTGGAAAGTACTTGGAACTCTCACCTGTCACATGTGATGCTTCTCTAACACCCTTTATTCACAAGGTCTTCGTACAAACGCCCAGTGCACACACACACACACACACACACACCTACACACACCTACACGCACACACCTCTAATTCAATCAGCACTTTCAGCTAAATCACCTCACCACCTTCTTCTCTTGTCTGGACTCTGCTAGCATTATACTGCGGATCATGACAATAATGTTATTAGGGCTGGCAATAGATAAAAACATTTTATGCTTATTTTATGCTTAATTTAATGATTAGTGTGTGTTTAATTGCTCAAAAGGGTAAATTAATCGCATGCTTATGATTAAATTAAGCATACACCGTTTAGCTTGTTTAACACATTCATTTTTTCATAATTTGCTGTATCCAGCAAATATAAAACAATCAGATTGAAGGGTGATTCTCACAAAAAACGTATATGCATATTTGAACCCTTTCCAAAAGTAAGTGTATAATTTTGAGATCCATCTTTACATGCTGAGGACAACTGAGGGAATCAAACAACACTATTACAAAAGCTGCAATCATTCACACATGCTTTAAGAGTCGGGGGTGAAAACTTTTGGAAATGATGTGCAAGTTTTCTTATTTTGCTTGAAGATCTTTTTTTTTTTTTCATTTAGTACTACCATTCGGAAGCTACAGAAGATGCTTACATGATTCCCAGAAGACAAAAAAAGTATGAAACAATTCCAAAAGTTTACATCCCCTTAATGCATCGAACTGTTTGAATCTTTTTTAATAATTGTGTTTGAATCACTCAGCTGTCCTCAGTGTGAAAATATGGACCTCAAACATACAGTCACCGCTGGAAAAGGTTCAAATATGCAAAAGATGCTGGAAAATCAAAGAATCTGCAGGACCTGAAGGATTTTTCAGAAGAACAGAGCTCAGTTTAACTGCTCCGGACAAACAACCATCACAAAACAAACTAAATGTTGTGGATCATCCAGGTAATGACACTGTTTAACAATCAAGGGTATACAAACTTTGGAACGGGGTCATTTTTATAGATTCAGGTTTTTTTTTTTTCTTCTTGTGGACTATATGTAAACTTCTGTTATGTGAAATAGCTTATTGAGGACAGTGCTAAATAAAAAATAACATGCAATTTTTCTGATCCTTATTTTTTTTTTTTAAATGATTAACATTTCTGAAAAGGTGTATGTATATTTTCAAGCTCAGCTGTATATTCTGTCATGTGATTTTGGGTTTTGTTTCATGTCTTTTATTTTGTCATGTTCATAAACTTGTTTCCTGGTTTTCCATGATTTCCTTGTCCAATCATGTGATCATGACTTGTGTTATAATATATATAAATATCTTTGCAACTCCATGTCAACTTATTCTAATCCTAACCCTACCAGTCTACTAATACTTAACTAACAGTCTAATGGAAGTTACTTGACATGTAGGTGCAACGTTACTTATGTGTTTAAAGGGCCATCAAAATAAAGTGAAACCACATTTTCTTGAAGCTTGAAAGCCTTGGTCTCCATTCATTAGAAGTGCAATGAAAGAGCAACCAGCACACATGGTCAAACAATACAAAGCAAATAATCTCACAATTTATCCCTCAGCTGAAAGAAAGTCATACAGGTTCTGAACGACACAAGGGTGACTAAATAATGACAGAATTTAATTTCTGGGTGCACTAATCCCTTAAGTAAGATGAGAAATGATTTTAATCCTACCACAGAGAGGACATTAGCCTTGTAAGATTAGTCCCATGGTAGGCAATGATGCAGTGTCCTGGACATTTCCCTTTATACCAGAAAGGATATAAAGGAGCACTTAGATAATAGAGGAACAGCCTAACCATTTCAGGTATTCACTTCATTTAGTGATTGTTTTTGAAGGTAACACTTTACAACAAGATTTAATTAGTTAATGTATTAGGTATTATGAACTAACAATATACAATACTTTTACAACATTTATTAATCTTGGTTAATGTTAATTACTCTTTGATAATACATTTTAACTTGTATAAAGTAACATTTAATGAATTGACAATTACAACAGTAATTTTACACTACTGTATCACCCCACTACTCTGTTGTTGTATTTCAAAAAGAGACATTCTTAAATGTAGCAAAAAAAAAAAACTGTTTATAATACCTAATGCATGCAAACAAAATGTAAATAAATCACGTCAAACATCACAAATTACTTTGTGAAATACACATTCAGGTAAACAAAAGAAGGAAAATGAGAAATTCTAGTGCAGTCTTCCCTCCACTATCCTCCACTGACCTCTTAAACCCCTTGTAGCATCTTAAAGAATTTACAAGACCCATTTGGCTTCTAATTACCACAAACATGCAGATCGAAATATCTTGTCCTTTCTGTTGCATGGCCTGGGGAAGCGAGTTCCTCCACACTGCATTGATGAAGCTCTGAAATGTCAGCCCTGGGGAATGTTTTATTTTTGTGATGTGTAAAGCAATAGCAGAACCTATCTCTGTGTCTCTCTTTTAGATCTCTTTCTTCTTATCACCATCCATCAGTGGTGTGATGGTAGTCTCTGTCTCAACATGTCCGCTGTCACACTGTAGAGGCTGTAAAGGATATGACGAACCAGTTCTGCTGCCAGACAAAACACACCTCCATTTTTCATATTTTCAGACTTTAAAAAAAATCGTATCACGTTTACGTGTTTGTGTTGCTCTAAGAGCTCTCTTGTCAAGTGATGTATGTATGATAATAATAGTTAGAATAAACAATTCTTTCACCAAGTAGTCGCTCAGCAACTGTATCAAGTTGTTGATACAGAATATTAAATATCAATTGCCATGTTAAAACCCAATTATAAGTAGATATTTACATATAATTTATAATTATAATGTGGACCAATTGAATATTTTATGAGGTCATATGCAAATAGAATAGAATAGATCATTCTTATTTAATCAGATGCTGCTCTATGAATTTCTATAGATGCTGTTCCAAGAATAGAATAGAATAGAGCAGATCCTTCTAATTTCATCAGATGATGTTCTATATGTAGAGTAGAACATCATTTCTTAGACTCATGGATGATGTTCTACGAGTAGATTTTAATGGATTTTTCTATAGATGCTGTTCCATGAATAGAATAGAATTGAAAATAATAGATTAGATTTCTCATTTCATCAGATGATATTCTAGAGTAGAACAGAACTGAAAGGGGTTTTATATAGATACTTTTCCATGAATAGAATAAATAGTTTTCCTCAGATTATGTTATATAGAATACAGCAGAATAGAATATGTAAAATAGAAGAGAGTGGATACTTCCATTTGAATAGAATAGAATCATTCTCTTCATCATCAGATACTGTTCCAAGAATAGAATAGAATAGATAATTCTTATTTCATCAGATGATTCTCTGAGTAGAGTAGAACATAATTTAATGTTTTTTTTCTATAGGTGCTGTTCCATGAATAGAATAAAAATAATTAGATTAGAATAGAATGGATCCTTCTCATTTCCTCAGATAATGTTCTATGAGTAGAACAGAACTAGAACAGTAGAACTAGAGTAGAGTAGAACAGAACTGGATGGGTTTTATATAGATGTTTTTCCATGAATAGAATAGAATAGTTTTCCTCAGATGATGTTCTATAGAATACCGCAGAATAGAAAATAGAATAGAGTGGATCCTTCCATTTTCATCATGCTGTTCTATGACTAAAATAGAACTGAATAGAATAGAATTGAACAGAACAGAATAGAACAATAGAATTATTCTGTTCATCATCAGATACTCAGATACTGTTCCTAGAATAGAATAGAATAGAATAGATAATTCTTATTTCATCAGATGATTCTCTGAGTAGAGTAGAACATAATTTAATGTTTTTTTTTCTATAGGTGCTGTTCCATGAATAGAATAAAAAATAATTAGATTAGAATAGAATGGATCCTTCTCATTTCATCAGATAATGTTCTATGAGTAGAACAGAACTAGAACAGTAGAACTAGAGTAGAGTAGAACAGAACTGGATGGGTTTTATATAGATGTTTTTCCATGAATAGAATAGAATAGTTTTCCTCAGATGATGTTCTACAGAATACCGCAGAATAGAATAAAGAATAAAATAGAATAGAGTGGATCCTTCCATTTTCATCATGCTGTTCTATGACTAAAATAGAACTGAATAGAATAGAATTGAACAGAACAGAATAGAACAATAGAATTATTCTGTTCATCATCAGATACTCGGATACTGTTCCTAGAATAGAATAGAATAGAATAGAATAGATAATTCTTATTTCATCAGATGATTCTCTGAGTAGAGTAGAACATAATTTAATGGTTTTTTTTCTATAGGTGCTGTTCCATGTATAGAATAAAAAATAATTAGATTAGAATAGAATGGATCCTTCTCATTTCATCAGATAATGTTCTATGAGTAGAACAGAACTAGAACTGGAACAGTAGAACTAGAGTAGAGTAGAACAGAACTGAATGGGTTTTATATAGATGTTTTTCCATGAATAGAATAGAATAGTTTTCCTCAGATGATGTTCTACAGAATACCGCAGAATAGAATAAAGAATAAAATAGAATAGAGTGGATCCTTCCATTTTCATCATGCTGTTCTATGACTAAAATAGAACTGAATAGAATAGAATTGAACAGAATAGAATAGAACAATAGAATTATTCTGTTCATCATCAGATACTCAGATACTGTTCCTAGAATAGAATAGAATAGAATAGATAATTCTTATCTCATCAGATGATTCTCTGAGTAGAGTAGAACATAATTTAATGTTTTTTTTCTATAGGTGCTGTTCCATGAATAGAATAGAATAAAAATAATTAGATTAGAATAGAATGGATCCTTCTCATTTCATCAGATAATGTTCTATGAGTAGAACAGAACAGTAGAACTAGAGTAGAGTAGAACAGAACTGAATGGGTTTTACATAGATGTTTTTCCATGAATAGAATAGAATAGTTTTCCTCAGATGATGTTCTATAGAATACTGCAGAATAGAATAAAGAGTAAAATAGAATACGGTGGATTCTTCCATTTTCATCACTAAATATTAAGCCATTTTTATGACTAAAATAGAACTGCATAGAATAGAATTGAACAGAATAGAATAGAACAATAGAATTGTTCTGTTCATCATCAGATACTCAGATACTGTTCCTAGAATAGAATAGAATAGAATGAATCCTTCTTTTCCTTGTCAGATATAGTTTCTTGAGTAGAATGAATCCTTCTGTTCATCTTCAGATACTGTTCCTTGAAAAGAATAGAAAATCTTATGATGTTAAAGTACCTTCTTCAGTCACAGCTTAATTTACAGAGACAACATTAATTTTGTTTGAACATTGCGAACAGCCAGACACAGCAACACTGACTCAGCCAATGACACTTCACGCATTTGTGCGCAATGTGCAAATGTGTGGGTTGTATTTGCACAGGTTTAGACTGCAAAATGAGCAGATTTGTGTAGAATTATAACATTAATCACCACAGCTGAAGGTTAAAGCTGACACTGATGCCCTGAACCATGAAATGGACGTTTGAGCTGTGTGTACACTGCTATGGAGGTGTCTTAAAGGAGCGCCCATGTGGGACAGGCTTAATTTAGCTCTCACAGAAGAGGATTCTGACACAGATTGTGTGTGACAGCTGTTTCCTCCCACACATACACAAACATGCTTTCAGACTTTCTCTTTTCCTCTCGCTCATATGCACACACAGACACACAACTCTTTCAGAGATAAAACATTCCTCTGGGAAAGAAAATTACCATTTAAAAATAAAAATTGAAATAGATAAATGCGTAACGCTTGAAATGAGCGAAAGGTCAAATGTGAGCCACTTTTGAGACAAGGATGAGAAACCCAGATGCTGATAAGTCTGTGACATCAGAGCCAATTAATCTCTTTGACTGCCTATAAATGGATTATGCTAAAACTGTTTGCATGGTTTAATGCTTTGTTGTGTTTACTGTTTTCTCAATTAGCATATACAAAGCATATTCACACAAAAAGAGGAAATACCTCCAGACAATCAGTGTTGCTGTATAAATAAGTAAATATGCACTGTAAAAAATGAACAAGGACATTATTTCCTAACAAATTAACAGTAACTTACTGGCAACAATTATCCAGTATTCATTCAACAATAAAATTACCGTAAAACTAAATACAGCAGTGTTTAAGCTTACTGTAAGACTGAATACAGCATTTTACTGTATTTTTTATACATTTTACTAGTTATTTTTTACCATGTCAAAGTATGGTATTACACCGTTTATTTTTAATAATACTGTATTGTATTATACAGTTATGAAATGTTATTTTAATTTATTTTATAGAGCTACTGTATAATATCTATACAACCTGTAGAAGTGTTATTTTATCTGTTGATGGGAAATAGGAAAAAGAACAATTGAAGCTTTAACTGCACAAAAACAGTTTATTATACAGTTTAACAATTCATTAGTAAAAATTACATATAACAATAAAATTAGACTAACAATTTATAATTCATAATTAAAATCACAGAATACTACATTAGCAACAATAATGGGATATAATGCAACAATAAAATATGTTTTAAAAAACTAAAGAATTTATAATTAAGAATTAAAATAACAGTGACATATAATGCAACAAAATTAATTTTTAAACACGACTAATTAACAATTTATAATTAAAATCAGTGAACAATTCATGCAAAAATTAATAAGTATAAAACAAAGAAAGAGGGTGAGGATGAAGGTTCTGAAAGAGGGCTGAGACATGTGTGTTTCTTTATCTTTCTCGCATTCAAAGAATATTTACTTCCCAAGAGTCCAAAAAGCTCATTAGTATCACTTTATCTCTCGCATCACTTCGTAGTCTCCACGGCGGATGCTTCCCAACACATCAGTCCTGGACTCCTACAGTATATAAATAAATCAGCCAATGAATTAGAAAACTCTCTGTCACCTCCAATTGTCTGCTGACAGAGCTGTGGGACACCTGAGCATCTGTTTCAATTCACACCTCAGCACTGTCAAGAAGCACTTCAGGGGCCGTGAGGAAGTTAAGCCTTTTGTGGTATTGTGGGAAGTCTTGACTTAATGCTTATTTTCTTTGGGCAAGTTGTAGCATAGGAAGAGTGTTGGTTGGCTAAAGCAGCTGTTCTCACGGGCTTTGCTTCAGGAATGATGTTTATTGGTCTTTTGAAGCTCGCAGGACTCGTTTTAGTCAAGTAGCTATCAACTGTTTCTCAGATGTTTCTTCTAACATTTTTTTTTTAGATGAATGTTGACACAATACAAGTAAAGTGCTAAATATTAATGTAGATAGCAGATGCTCTTAGAAATAAAGATTCTTTCTTTATTGGCAATGGCATCCATATAAGATATATTGAAGCTTTCCATTGCACAAAAGGTTCTACAGAAGAACAGTCTTGAGATGATTAAAATGTTCTTCACACTATGAAATAAAATGGTTCTTTTGAGAACTGAAACGTTCTTGGTGGGACCCAAAATGGTCCTTCTATATGGCATCGCTGTGCAAAACCCCTTTTGGAACCTTTATTTTTAAGGGTTTGATGAGAAACATTTGAGTTCATACTTTTCAATGCAGACTTTATGCGTATGAGAAACCTTACAGATGTCTCCTGAAACCCTCGAGGAGACGCATGAGAAAAATGCATCCCAAAAATCTTAAATCCCAATTTGATCACTGTTTAAAGGGTTAGTTCACCCAAAAATGAAAATGCTGTCATTAATTCCTCTCCCTCATGTCGTTCTAGTCAAGTCAAGTCAAGTCATCTTTATTTATATAGCGCTTTTTCCAATGCAAATTGTGGCAAAGCAGCTTTACATTAATAAGAAAATGGTGTCATTGTGCAGCTTATTCTATATATTATTGATTCATTCCGTTGCAAAGATCAATAGTTATTAGTCTAGGTAATTTAGGTATAGCAGCACTGGAGAAAACAGTGACGTAATCGTCCGGCTCAGATCAGTTCGCATACAACGGCGCCAATACAGGCATATCAAAAACACTGCTGAATATCAAGCAAGTGTCCCCAACTTAAGCAAGCCAAAGGCAACAGCGGCAAGGAACCAAAACTCCAACAAATGGAGAAAAAAACCTTGGGAGAAACCAGGCTTAGTTGGGGGGCCAGTTCTCCTCTGGCCAACAGTGAACACTTGTCCGATACTCAGGCAGAGTTACAGGTCATTAAACTGATTTGGAATCGCAACAGTCAAAATATTTAATCTAGTTCCATCTAATTTAAGATCTTTTGACCACGCCGATATGGGACGGTTTGTTGGGATATGTGCCGCTGGCTGATGAGTCGGTAGGGTCTTCACAAAGGATGAGCTCGTTCACACGGTCTCCGCCGACACCACAGGGCCACACTGCTGCCGCACACAGGCACAGGTTCCCCGTCCGACCCGGACACAGCCCGGATCCAGCCAATCATGTTAATTGGTAAACCTCGGGATAAGCAGAGAGACAAAAAATTAGCGTAGACGCCATTCTTCTTCCGATGTAACGAGTACATCTGGTGTTATAGGAAGTGTTCCCGGTTCCGGCTGACCTGATCTATGCAGCCTAACAATCCTTTAACGGATATGAGGACAAAAGTTTATAGTGCGTCATGTGTATGCCAGGTTAAATAGATGCGTTTTTAGTCTAGATTTAAACTGACAGAGTGTGTCTGCTTCCCGAACAATGCTAGGAAGATTGTTCCAGAGTTTAGGTGCCAAATAGGAAAAGGATCTACCGCCCGCGGTTGATTTTGATATTCTAGGTATTAACAACTGGCCAGAATTCTGAGATCGTAATAGACGCGAAGGACTATAATGCATTAAAAGCTCACTCAGGTACTGGGGAGCTAAGCCATTTAGTGCTTTGTAAGTAATTAGCAAGATTTTAAAATCTATACGATGTTTAATAGGGAGCCAGTGCAGTTTTGACAGAACCGGACTAATATGTTCATACTTCCTGGTTCTAGTAAGGACTCTAGCAGCTGCGTTTTGGACCAGCTGTAATTTATTTATCACGCGAGCAGGGCAACCACCCAGTAGAGCATTACAGTAATCTAGTCTCGAGGTCATAAACGCATGAACTAGCTGTTCCGCATTTGTCATTGAGAGCATATGTCGCAATTTAGATATGTTTTTAAGATGGAAGAATGCGGTTTTACATATGCTAGAAATGTGGCATTCAAATGAAAGATTGGTATCAAAGAGCACACCCAGGTTCCTAACTGACGAAGACGACTTAACAGAGCAGCCATCAAGTGTTAGACAGTATTCTAGGTTATTATGTTCTACACCCGTAAGACCTTCGTTCATCTTCTGAACACAAATTAAGGAGGGAACTAAAAGATATTTAAAACAGTTTATGTGAGTACAGTGGTTCAAGCGACGAGAATACTTTTTGTGCGGCAAAAAAACTAAACAAGACTTTTGAACAATATCTAGTGATGGCCGATTTCAAAACACTGCTTCGAAGCTTTACGAATCTTTGGTTTCGAATCAGAGATTCGGTTCGTGTTCAAACTGCCAAAATCACGTGAACTACTGAAATTTCAAAATACTTATGACGTAACAAAGCCTCGTTTACTGAAATCACGTGAATGCTCTGATTCGGAGGATTCGTAAAGCTTCGAAGCAGTGTTTTGAAATCGGCCATCACTAGATATTGTTGAAAAGTCGTTATTTCGTTTTTTTGCCGCACAAAAAGTATTAACCCTTTACTATTGTTGTTCGTAATAACATGATCTATTTGTATTTTTCCTTTTTGAGGGTGAAATGTATAATTAGGCCTATTATCATAAAAGTCTGACAATATGCAAAATACAATTTAATTGAATTTTGACATTTAACTAAAATTAACAGGCCAATGAAAAGGAAAACAAACTTCAAATGGTGTAAGTTACTTTTTGATATTTATATATTATGAAAATGACACCACAGACTGAATGGGCCATTGGGACTGCTGTGTGGTGACAGCTTTCACAGGATGCGATTTAGCCAAGACTCCCATGTTCTCTGTTCCATATGTCGCTTCAGTCTGATGAGACTTTCCATCTTAATAATGAAACACCCAGCCCTGGCCTCAATCACACACCAGAGCAGCATTATCTCTCTCTCTCTCTCTCTTTTGGGAACAAACAAACAAACAGACAACAACAACAAAACATAGCCAAATGATTAGTAGCATTGGGTAACACTTAACAATAAGATTTCATTAGTTAACATGAACTAAGAATGGACAAAACATATACAGCATCTATCGTTCTACCTATCTGTCCATCCATCCATCCATCCATCCATCCATCCATCCATCCATCCATCCATCTATCTATCTATCTATCTATCTATCTATCTATCTATCTATCTATCTATCTATCTATCTATCTATCTATCGTTTATGATGTTCATAAACATTGTCGTCTGTTTTCACCGGTTTGCGCTGTGTTGATTTTTAAGGTAGTTTCGCCATCTAGTGACTGCATTACGAAACAGTCATGACGACATTACTCTGCGCCGGAAAACCTGCGTCTCGTCTTGACGTCAGCTGCTTGACAGCTCGGTCTATTCAATATTTGTTTCTCTGTGTTAACCGAGCAATTTAACATTATGAGCTGAGAGTGCATTTGTCATTTTATGTGTATAAACTTGATGCCACATGCTACGCCATGTCTTTTTTCGTAGATTCTGTGATTATGTTTACTTCTCAGGTAAGTCTCATCTTTTATGTCAACATGAACATCGCTAACAGACATATTTCCATTCATTGTACAATTTATTTTCCCAATCCTCGCGTTTTGAATCCTAGTTTTGAAGCTGTTTGGTTTGTGTTGCTGTAAATATCACAGCATATTCCACACAGAATGCATGAATTAACATGGTTTCCCACACACAGGTGCTGTTTTTCGGGTTCGGGTGGCTGTTTTTCATGCGGCAGTTGTTTAAAGATTATGAGGTATTGTGCATGTGTGGATTTAGACCAGTTTTGTCAACATTGGCCTTTCAGATTTTCTCAGACAGGTCCACATGTCTCATTTCTTCAACAGGTTCGACAGTATGTTGTGCAGGTGGTGTTCTCTGTCACATTTGCCTTTTCTTGCACTATGTTTGAGCTCATTATCTTTGAGATTCTCGGTGTATTAAGCAGCACGTAAGTATTTGTGATTTATCCTGTATTGATGAGAATTGAGAACTGGAGATCAGGTGATAACATGCTGTCTGTTTCTGAACAGGTCCAGGTATTTCCATTGGAAGCTGAATTTGTATGTAATATTACTAGTTCTAATATTTGTGGTGCCTTTCTACATCGGCTACTTTGTGGTCAGTAATATACGTTTATGTAAGTCCTCTTTTAATTTTGCTTAACTTTTGTATTTGTTTGTTAAATTTGCTCAGCGTTTGCTTATGCACTGCACATGTTTGCTTTCTTCTCTTTTACAGTGCATAGACAAAGGTTGCTGTTTTCATGTGTGGTCTGGTTCACATTCATGTATTTCTTCTGGAAACTGGGCGATCCTTTCCCTATTCTTAGTCCGAAACATGGTAGGCACTGTTCTTGTCAACATGAAACTTATCACAACCAATTCTGCTTCTGTTATCTGCTATGAATCGATAATAGATAACATGTTTATGAATGAAATTAGGATATTTAACAAGAAAAAATACCCAGAATTGATTTGTATGTGAAAAGTTTTTAGTAGATTTTGTAGATGATGGTGCATCATCACATTTCATGCATGTTAAGAAAGTAAATGTAGTAATAATAATATAAAATCTTGCCCCCCCCCAGCTTAATATGTAGTTTTTTTTCTTGTGTTCTCAGGTATTCTGTCCATAGAGCAGCTGATCAGTCGTGTGGGGGTCATTGGGGTCACACTGATGGCTCTTCTGTCTGGCTTTGGTGCTGTAAACTGTCCTTATACATATATGTCTTATTTCCTGAGGTATCTTTGCTCTCAGACACGTAAAATAACATAGTAAAGAGTGTATTTTATTAATATTTATTGTGCTAGATATTGATTTGGTTTGTTTGCTCAGAAATGTGACGGACAGTGATATCTTGGCCCTGGAGAGAAGACTCCTCCAGACTATGGACATGATTGTCAGTAAAAAGAAAAGGTAAGTTATATAAAGAAATCGTTTGACTCCGAAAATGAAAATACTGTTATTATTTACTCACCCACATGTCTTTATGAAGACATTTTCTTTTAGGGATTTTTTTTTTAGGGATTTTTTTTTTAAGTGCTTGTTGTATGTTTAGAGAATGTAGTGTTAATTAGTGTGTCAACATTATTTTATTTTTGTTCTTTAAAGTAATATATAAGAGGAAACAAGAATAAAAATAAGCAGATTCAAAAGTTTGGGGTAATTTTTTTTTATGTTTCTGTAAGAAGTTTCAGCAAGGCTGCATTAATTTAATTAAAATAACTTTTTTTTTTGATTGTTTTAATGCATTTTAAAAATGTAATTATTTTCCTGTGATGTCAAAGCTGAATTTTCAGCATCATTACTCTCTATATATTACAATATATATTATATTACGATCTTCTGTGTCACATGATCCTTCAGAAATCATTATAATATGCTGATTTCAATTCTTATTGTTATTAATGTTGATAACAGTTGTGCCGCTTAATATTCTATGGATGAATAGATTCTATGATGAATAGAATGTTCAAAAGAACAGCATTTATTTGAAATAGAAATTTTTTGTAACTTTATTAATTTTTTTGTTGTCACTTTTCATCACCTGAACCTTGAATAAAAATATTTATTTCTTACAAAAAAAAAACATCTTACTGACCTTACATATATGGATGTTACATGAACCTAAAATAGTAAATAAGTTAAGAACATTCATTTTGTATTCAAGAATTTTATCATAACCGTAAAAATACGATTTTTTTTTATACTTTTTTAATGTCTCCCTGTAGGATTGCCATGGTAAGAAGGCAGATGTACCAGCGTGGAGAAGAGCAGAATAAACAGACAGGATTTTGGGGGATGATAAAGAGTGTGACCTCCTCAACATCAGGCAGTGAGAGTATCCTTAATGAGCCGGTTCGTTTGAGACAGCAGGCTAATACTAGTGATCCTGAGTTACAGGCTTTCTTCAGTCTCATTTAGGAGTGACCCAACAACTGTGGTCATATTCATCATCACTGTGCTCTAAGTGTCTAATGGCCAGTAAATGGTGTGTGTGAGTGTGTGAGATCGAGAGAGAGCATGTAAATTAACCTGCTGGCTAAAAAAACCAGCTGAGAACCATAGTTATGTCAGGACACAGATTTATTTATGACAAAAGCAAACAATGATTTCAAAGTCAAACAGTGAAATGTATTCATTTATTTTTATTAATTTCAAATGGCAATACACTATGGAAGCTTGTTTCCACCATGGAAAACAAAGGTAATTGCAACTTTTTTTCACAATTTTTAATTTACATCTTGCAATTCTTATTTTTTTACTCTGAATTTGCAATTGTAAGTTATGAAGTCTGAATTGTGAGATATAATCACAATTAACTTTTTGTTATTTTATTCCCTGCAGAAACAAGCGTTCATAATAGACCCATATTTAATGTAGTCACGATTGTATTTTCTTTTTGTGTACTATTGTTTGTTGTTTTCCAGGCTGACAGCACCTATTTTTGGGGGGTTTGTGATACACTGGTTTAGGACCACGGGCTGAAAGATTGTTTGATATGACTTGTGGCTCTTCAGAGGAATGTTTCTTAACTCTGGCACTTCAGATCTTTCCCTGATCCAGCAGGAAGTGGATGCTCTGGAGGAACTCAGTAGACAGCTTTTCCTGGAGACCGTAGACCTGCAAGCCACCAAGGTATTTAACACATGAAAAACAATGCCAGAGATTTATTTCTATCCACCTTTTTCCTGAGCCTCATGGTGCTTAGTGCGAATTATAGGAGTAACTTCCATTAAACTGTTTACAATCTGCGACGGGTTCGCTCTATTAACGCAATAAGCATTTTCAAAAACTGGGTGCAATAAGATGACATTATTACTCGCCCTTGAACCATCAAACATTAAAAAGACAATTAAAATGGTAAAAGCATTAACAAATTACTACCACAGACCATGAATAAGCCCCAATTATTTCTGCAGCAATATTACAGACATTAAATATCACTGTAGTAATATTTATTTGTGTATTATGTAATGTGTTGCCTTAATCAAAATGTTCTTTAACTGGAACATTGAGTGAGAATTATTATCATGATAATGATTTACGTCATTATGACAAACAATAAATATATTGACCTGCTTTAGAAACATTTCAGTAAAGACTGCTTATAGGTATTAGAAGTGAAAAGGGAAGATATTTACATTTAAAGAAAAATATTTGGCAAGAAAATTCTTAATGCATTCCAGTGAATTAATAATGGTATTGTAAGTTC
The DNA here is from genome assembly GCA_038088235.1 of Zacco platypus. Lineage (NCBI taxonomy): Eukaryota > Metazoa > Chordata > Actinopteri > Cypriniformes > Xenocyprididae > Zacco > Zacco platypus. The sequence goes on along the minus strand of CM076081.1, from coordinate 11,005,505 downwards.
AAATCGGGAGTACAGATGTGCAATATGTCCTTTTTCATACCGTTACATTGGAATACAAAGGGAAAAAAAAACATGAAGGAAAGGATTATTTGTGGCTCAACCTTGTGATTTGGCAATATTTGATTTTGTTTTTTTAGTGGAACTTTTGCTAATCGGAAATGCCTCCCATAATCTAAAATGCTAGGAAACATTCGGAAAAATGTGGATATACAGGGATCTTATAAAACGAGGAGTAATATATATATATATATATATATACAGTACTGTGCAAAAGTTTTAGGCAGGTGTGAAAAAATGCTGTAAAGTAAGAATGCTTTCAAAAATAAACTTGGTAATAGATTATATTTATCAATTAACAAAATGCAAAGTGAGTGAACAGAAGAAAAATCTAAATCAAATCCATATTTGGTGTGACCACCCTTTACCTTCAAAACAGCATCAATTCTTCAAGGTAAACTTGCACAAAGTCAGGGATTTTGTAGGCATATAGTTAGGTGTATGATTAAACAATTATACCAAACAGGTGCTAATGATCATCAATTCAATATGTAGGTTGAAACACAATCATTAACTGAAACAGAAACAGCTGTGTAGGAGGAATAAAACTGGGTGAGGAACAGCCAAACTCAGCTAACAAGGTGAGGTTGCTGAAGACAGTTTACTGTCAAAAGTCATACACCATGGCAAGACTGAGCACAGCAACAAGACACAAGGTAGTTATACTGCATCAGCAAGGTCTCTCCCAGGCAGAAATTTCAAGGCAGACAGGGGTTTCCAGATGTGCTGTCCAAGCTCTTTTGAAGAAGCACAAAGAAACAGGCAACGTTGAGGACCGTAGACGCAGTGGTCGGCCAAGGAAACTTACTGCAGCAGATGAAAGACACATCATGCTTACTTCCCTTCGCAATCGGAAGATGTCGAGCAGTGCCATTAGCTCAGAATTGGCAGAAAACAGTGGGACCCTGGTACACCCATCTACTGTCCGGAGAAGTCTGGTCAGAAGTGGCCTTCATGGAAGACTTGCGGCCAAAAAGCCATACCTCCGACGTGGAAACAAGGCCAAGCGACTCAACTATGCACGAAAACACAGGAACTGGGGTGCAGAAACATGGCAGCAGGTGCTCTGGACTGATGAGTCAAAATTTGAAATATTTGGCTGTAGCAGAAGGCAGTTTGTTCGCCGAAGGGCTGGAGAGCGGTACACGAATGAGTGTCTGCACGCAACAGTGAAGCATGGTGGAGGTTCCTTGCAAGTTTGGGGCTGCATTTCTGCAAATGGAGTTGGGGATTTGGTCAGAATTAATGGTATCCTCAATGCTGAGAAGTACAGGCAGATACTTATCCATCATGCAATACCATCAGGGAGGCATCTGATTGGCCCCAAATTTATTCTGCAGCATGACAACGACCCCAAACATACAGCGAAAGTCATTAAGAACTATCTTCAGTGTAAAGAAGAACAAGGAGTCCTGGAAGTGATGGTATGGCCCCCACAGAGCCCTGATCTCAACATCATCGAGTCTGTCTGGGATTACATGAAGAGAGAGAAGCAACTGAGGCTGCCTAAATCCACAGAGGAACTGTGGTTAGTTCTCCAAGATGTTTGGGCCAACCTACCTGCCGAGTTCCTTCAAAAACTGTGTGCAAGTGTACCTAGAAGAATTGATGCTGTTTTGAAGGCAAAGGGTGGTCACACCAAATATTGATTTGATGTAGATTTTTCTTCTGTTCACTCACTTTGCATTTTGTTAATTGATAAATATAAACTATTAACATGTCTATTTTTGAAAGCATTCTTACTTTACAGCATTTTTTCACACCTGCCTAAAACTTTTGCACAGTACTGTATATATATATATATATATATATATATATATATATATATATATATATATATATATATATATATATATATATATATATATATATATAACAGTCATGGAAATGAACAAAATCATAAAATTAAACCAACTGAATTAAATTAAGTGGGTTTTTTTTAGTTATGATTGGCTTTAAAATATCCAGTAATTACAAATTCTATGAAGGTCATGGGAATTGTTTGGTCAAATGTGTGAGAGAAAATAATTAAAAATAAATGTTGAAAGCACTTTATAAACAATCTAATGTCTCTCTATCCCAAGGAACGCATAGAATACTCAAAAACATTTCAAGGGAAATACTTCAACTTCTTGGGGTATTTCTTCTCCATCTACTGTGTGTGGAAAATATTCATGGTAAGAATTGATTTCTCATGTTATTTTTGGCATGTACTATAGAGTATTGTAAGAATGAATCTCAATCAGTGATGTAATGTGTTCCTCTTAGGCCACAATAAACATAGTGTTTGACCGTGTTGGAAAGACTGACCCAGTGACGAGAGGAATCGAGATCACGGTCAACTACCTTGGAATTCAGTTTGATGTACGTTATTATTGTCAACTTAAGCTGCTTTTTATATTTTGGCTATCTAAATCTCTTTTAAGCATCCCCTTTAAGCTTTGTAAGTCTTTCTTTCTCTTCTTTTGCTCAGATGTTGTTACTCAGAATTGAATATTAATGGCGAAGTATGCTATTGTTTAAATGCGTAAATGCATCAATTATCCTTTCACTTTTACATTGTTGTGCAACTCTTTCTTCTTGTGTTTCTCTGCCCCCTATTGGCAAATATATAAGACCGATCAGATTTTAGCACGCCACTGTCACAGCAGGACAAATTACCACACCAGTTGTTTACTTTTTTTAATGATAGTAAATGATTACACTTGTTAGTCCACACTCCTATACATAATTGTTGTGTATCCACCCATATAGACTTTATACTCATGACTGCGGTTGTATATGCATGCAGGCTGTGATTGTGCGTGCTGTGTCAGCTGACATTTACTGCTTTGGTTGGCAGTTAATTGTTCCCCAGCCTGTTAAATGATGTTTAATCTTTCCCCATGAGGAGGTAATGATTCAGCCTCTTAAACATGTAATCTTGTTCTGACTTCACTCTCGCTCTCTACTGCTAAGAAGCAAATGCTGCTCATCCCTTTCTAATGGATAAAGCCTCTTAATTTATGAGCAGAAGAACTTAAACTCTGTTTTCCCACAGGTCAAGTTTTGGTCTCAGCACATTTCCTTTATCCTGGTGGGAATCATCATAGTCACGTCCATACGAGGCCTTTTAATCACACTCACCAAGGTAATGAAGGATGAACGTGTTTTTTTTCCTTTTCTCATTCAGTCTTATCACTTAATGGAAAACAGTTACATATTACGTGTGCGTAGGCGTGTTGGTTCAGCCGGAATAAAGGGAGGAGATTATTTTCTTGAGCAACTGCAACATGGTGTTGATGGAATTCAGTTTCTGAGAAGCATTAATGATGTTTAAAGCTCATCAAAAACAGTTTTGTTTAATTTCTTTCTTTTGTTCACAGTTTTTCTATGCCATATCCAGCAGCAAGTCCTCCAATGTCATTGTGCTCGTCTTGGCTCAGATCATGGTGAGACATTTTATAAAATAGACATAAAACAACTGCACTATTTTAGAGACATTCAGAGAAAGTTTGGCCAATACTGATGACTATTTGTCCATCATAGTCATTAAAAATTACATTTATTTTATACACTTTCAAATGTTTGGGGTCAGTAAGATTTTTATTTATTTATTTTTATTTTTTGAAAGAAATTAATAATTTTGCTCAGAATGGGTGCATTAAATGCTGTTCTTTGTATTTAGAAAAAATCCTGGGGAAAAATTATATATATTAAATTATTTAATACATTATATATATATATACACACACACACAATTTTATTACTTTTTTTTCCATGAGATATATATATATATATTCCCATTAATTTTATTAAATTAAATTTAATTGCATAAACAGTGACAGTAACATGTTTCATTAGATTTCTATTTCAAATAAATGCTGTTCTTTTTATTCATCAAAAAATTTTGATATCCACAAAATTACAATTTCCACAAAATATTATTATTTTTCACAAACTTTCTAATAAATAGATTAAAAAAAAGTTATACTAAGGACATTTATGTTTTAAATGATTTCTGTTTCAAATAAGTGACGTCCTGTTGAACTTTCTATTCATCAAAAAGAATATGTATTACAGTTTCCACAAAAATATTAAGCAGCACAACTGTTTTCAACCTTGAAAATAATAAGAAATTTTTAAAGTAGGCACTGACACTGAAGACTGGAGTAATGATTAATTTTTAAAATATATTCAAATAGAAAAGTTTTTTTTTGTAACAGTATTTTACAGTATTGCAGTTTTTCTACTGTAAAAAAATGCATCTTTGGCAGGCAAGAGACTTCTTTCAAAAACATAAAATTTTTACTGACAACGTTAGTGTAAAAACAGTTCAGTGTGCAGCAGAAATAAAGTTTAACTGATTAATATTTTTTAAAACCTGGTGTAAAAAAATCCCAACTATTATATTGTAAATCCTTACTATATACAAAATGGTGTGGCATCTCTCTCTTTCTCTTCTATTTGTAGGGAATGTATTTTGTGTCGTCGGTGCTCCTGATGCGGATGAGCATGCCTCTAGAGTACCGCACTATAGTGACTGAAGTACTGGGAGAACTACAGTTTAACTTCTATCACCGCTGGTTTGACGTGATCTTCCTGGTCAGCGCTCTCTCCAGCATCCTCTTCCTCTACCTGGCCCATAAACAGGCACCTGAGAAGCACATGACCCTGTGACCTTAGAAGTGACCTCATCAGAGAGAGACACACAGGACTGAAGTGTGCCTTTTTTTGTCTCTCCGTTTAGAAGGACTTTCATGCCTGTAATGAGCGTTATTGAGTCTGTATTTCCTGAATCAGGAGGGATCCAGAGACTGTTTATGTGACTTTGGGTTCAAACATGGTGATACTGATTTGCTGTATCATTTGAATAGACTTATATTATTGGAGGGAACAAAATCACATACAATATAGGTGTAATTTTTTATAAAGAGCCATATAATTACCCATACCAGGTGTTATTGTGTTTTACACTGTATATGAACAAACTAACCCGTCTTACGTTTGTTTTGCACGAAATCAGTCAACTTTTATCATTAATTTACAACATTTACAATATATCTCAGCAACACCCAGAGATGTTACAGTGGACTGTTGGACTCTTGTCATTCTTACAGGCCTGTTAATCGTTACTATCATTCAATGTCTTGTCCGTGGACATTATGAACTGTAGTGATTCACATGTTGATACCATATCACATGAATGAGAGTCATAATCTGAAATCATGCAGAAATACATGTCGTAGTTTAGGCTATTGTGTTATTTTTTTGTGGTTGATGGACGGGTGCTTTTGATTTATTAAAAAGGCTGTGCCAGAGATGTAACTGTCTGGGGTTTATGCTCAAATGGAGTTGGCTCAGAATTCAATTAAAAGGCTTTTTTTTTTTTAAAGGTGCATTTAGTAGTTTGGTCCTGATTTAAAAGGTTTTACATATATCACTCATATTGTTTTTTATGAAGTGTTTAAATATGCATGTTGCAGGTCTCTCCCCTCAATGTATTTCGCCATTTTGAAAGGAAGTGACTTGTGATGTTTCACGAAAGGTTTTATTGGCTGCCGCCTCTGTAGATACGCTACTAGCGTAGTGTTGTTTGGTGATGTGAAGAGTGAAAATTAGACAGTTGCTCTCTTGATTTTGATTAAGTACTTACTTTTTAAGCGTTAAAAACACGTGTTCTATATAGTATGAATGTTATCCGGACGTACTACATTTGCTATGTTTTCATTGCCATGTGACCTACCAGCCTCATCAGCTGCACCACATTCACAAATCCTCTCCTTTGGCCTCATGGGATAGTAAAGTGTCCATCGTGTGCACACTTTAGAATCTCACCAGAAGTAGTAGGTCATCCGGGTGCTCTTATCTAGTCTTTTTATGATTATTGTGAATTCAGACATACTTCTTTTGTCACGTACAGTACTATAGCAGGGCAGGGGTGTCCAATTCTGTTACCTGCAGAGTTCAGTTCCAATCCTGCTCCAAAACAAGTGCTTCTGACATTCTTATTTAGCTGGTTTATGGGTGTTTGATCAGGGTTGGAGCTAAACTTTGCAGGAAGTTAGATCTTCAGGAACAGGATTGGGCACCCCTGTACTAGGGAAATATGTGATTTCGGACACAGAAAATGAAACGCATCCTGTGTTCCCACCATGTTGTTACTAGATGATAACATGTGATGTTATACTCGGAGCTGTTAACATCCTCGGACTCGGGATTATGCATTTCTATAGCAAAATGAATCTGCAGTGGTCATATGGTACAGCTGTCAGAAGTCAGAGCTCTCAAAAAATTAAGAGTTTACAAGTTCTTCGAGAACGTGGACACTTTGTACAAGTTGGAATCTCGTAATTATGGTAATTCTGACATGTGAACACGTCTATACTTATTTGTGCTTTACCAGTGGAGACAATGGGAGAAACGGTACCTATATGGCTGAAGAAGTAGAAAAGATCTGAAGAAAGATAGACAAAAGCAACAACGAGTGTAAACTTCAGTACAGCAGATATAATAAAAAGACTTGATGATGGAGTAAATAGTGATGCCCAAGTCATTCTCTTGTCTGATGACGTGTTTACTGGCGCCTGTCACTCACACGACATCACAGCAATAGCAAACCACAACCATCCAATCAATTCCCCATGGAAAAAATCAAATCCAATGTTTAACTCAGATATACGTAACAATATGGAAGAAAAGACTATTGCAACTTTAATTACATGCCGACTCACTGTGTAGACCGCTCTCTGAAGCTCACTAATATCAATTTACATAAAACATTACCATATAATACTGTTATTGGTACATGAAGAGCAACGATGCCAACACTTGTGAAAGAATTTGCTAAATGCAACTTTAAAATGATAAGAATGGTTAACAGAGAATTCGATTTGTCATCACACCAAAAAACAAAAAAAACAAAAACAGGCTTTATTCAATAGGCATCCACCAGAAAAATGACAAAAACCCTCCCATAGAATAAATTACACATCAAGAAGTAGGCCTATGAATTGTTTGAAAGTTCATAACTGCTTGTAATTTAATATTTCATGCATAAACATGTTGTGGATCCCAAAGAAAGCAGTACAGAAATAATATGTTAAATATGATATCCTTACTAAATGTATCTATGTAAATTATATGAGAATTATTGAATCAATGGTCTTACAGTCTCTTGTTCAAACGGGCATTTCCTCTCTTAATAGATTGTGCAGTAGGTGATCATAGACCTGTCACTAAATCACAGTATTGAAAGGGTTAAACTTTATTTTAAGGCATCCTTGTTACAGTCTAGTTATACATCTAAGTACTGAATAATATTAATTATCAACATGTACTTACTATAGAGTTAGAGCTTGGTTTAGGGATAATTGCGTGTAATTTACTGTTATTATATGGTAAGTATATATGTAAGGTGTAACAAGGACACTAAAATAAAGTGTACTATTGAAAGTATCTGTCGGTACAGGAAAGAGTGGTGTGCTCAGAATCTGTCGTCCTCACTAGCATCTGATGCTGAGGAAGATGATGATGATGACGAGGATGATGAAGAGGAAGCCTAGGGTGAAAATGCTGGAGTTAGTATCTCTTTTAGGATATTTAAAAGCATAGTTATACCTATATGGATTGGTATGACAATGTAAATGCAATCACAATATATGTACTGTTCAAAACTGTCTCATGCTGGATTTATTCAATCAAAATTACTGTGACAGATTCTTACAATGTGTTTGAATGTATTTTAAAATGTAATTTATTCATGTGATGCAAAGTACATGTTTCATAATTGCTTCTTTTATGTATTTTACAGGAAGAAAAACAGGTTTGGAATGACATGTGGATGAGTAAATGATGACAGAATGGAAAGCAGTATTGTGAAGTATATTGTGAATGTTTTGTTATTTTTAATATTTTTTTGGTCTGCTGAGAATGGGAAACGCTGAGAAGCGGTACTGACCCTTGAACGGGTTTGAGCTGGTGGAGTGGCTGGTTTTTCACTGTCACTTCCTGTGTCTTTCCTCTCGTCCTCTTTCGCATAAGCTGGTGCTGGGACATTAGCAGAGGGCTCTTTATTCAGCAGTTGAGGGGTGATCGCGATCCCTTGTGCTTTCAGGTGGTCATAGGCTGTCCTCTCAGCCACTAAGAGGACCAGCGTGTCCCCACTCTTGCGGATGAGGTTAACAACCTCCTCATGTGTGCGGGTTTCCACGTTCACACCGTTCACCTCCACAACAATGTCATCATCCTCCACTCCAGCTCTGTCTGCTGCTCCACCTTTCACCACCTGACAGATATACATTAAAGATTTAATTTATTCGCTCCAAATGAAAAACAGTTACTCATCCTCATGTTCTATATCTATATTTGTGAAGAATATTTTTTTCTTCCCTAATCAAGTCTTTTAAACTGCAACATGGCAAAAGCACTATAAAAGTGAGTGATAATTTGGACTTTATTTTTTAACGTAAACAAATCCATTTTAAATATATATTTATTATGTGAATAACAAATTAAATTGCAGTCTAAAATTCTTCTCAGACAAAACAGATTTTTTTCATTTAAATAATCATATTTTCATATTCATTTTGCTTATAATCAGCATTTAATCAGAAATATTTAATAAGTTAAAATTATGTGAGATTTAAATAAATTGATATCAATAAAATATAATACATAATTTGACATTAATAAATATATAAACTTGTTATTGTGTATTTAAAATACACTTTTTATTAGTGCTTTTACAGGAAACTTACCTTTTTTCTACTTTTTTTCCCCCCTTTACCGATTAAATACTGACAAATATGTATCACATTGAGCTTATTAGTTAATGTTAAAACTGTAATCCAAATGGATAGAAATTTTATATGCAATTCAAATGCATAAATCAACAGCACTTATGATACTTTTATAATGCTTTTAGGGTCCTTTTCTGATATTTTCTGGAGCTTGACAAACACTGATCCTTGTTCACTTTCATTAAATTGGCAAGAACAGCAGGGATATTATCCAAAAATTCTTTGAAATTTGAAATGTCATGAGGGCTAGTAAATGATGACAGATTTTTTGGGTGAACTATCCCCGCTGAACATATTGAAATACTGAAGCTATAAAAAAATAGATCTAGACATGCTTTCTTGAAATATCAGTGTAGGTTATTTCTCAGACCTCTTTGATGTACTGTCCGTTAACTCCCTGGATGCCATTGAGATGGAAACCAAATCCAGCAGAGGTCTTTTCCAGCCGGCACAGTTTGGGTTTGTGGTCCACATCTGCTGGGACAGGTACAGCTGGGGCAGATGCAGCTGGGACAGTCGCGGGCACTGCTGAATCAGGTTCATCTGCAGGATAGCCGGGCAGGGATCCTCTCATTTCCTCCCAGTACAGAAGTGGAGAAGCACCACCCTTGACAATACAGAATTATTCAAAAATTTAATATAGAATGTAATATAAATTTAAGCTTTTCATATTTGGTTGCACTTTTCAATGGTCCACTTTAGACATTCCAGTAGTTGCAAGTCATTTACAGTGAGGTAGACTATCAAAATAAAGTGTTTCCCATTTTTTAATTTTAAGTGCCACCAGTGAGCTCTTCAGTATCACTGTAAATGTTTCAAACAAATGTTTATTGCAGCAATGTTAGTGAATGAAAAGGACTCACCAATTTGTATATTTTCTCAGTTTCAGCATCCAGCACCAGTAGGCAGGAGTTGTTTCCTTCTTTACATATTTTGCCCACCACCTGCTCATGTGTGCAGTTATCGATTTCCTCTCCATTCACAGCCACTAGTCGGTCCATTTCCTTCAGACCTGCTCGCTCCGCAGGGCTTCCTTTGTCTATTTCTCCAATGTAATGACCTGAGATACAGCACAAAATATGACATGAATCAAATACAGAAACATGAGCACCTTATCTTTTCAGAAATGTTATTAGTATTGGAATTCATTTATAAAACAATGTATGAATTTAACCAATTGAATTTGGCAGTGGCTATTTGCACTAGCGTTAAATGCTATGTACACTAACTGTAAATAGCAAAATAACTTTTTTAATTATTTTGTTAAATTATTTGTCAAAATGCATTCTTTTACCATTTACACCATAAATCACTGAACGTTTGAACATTTTGGTGGTGTTAATCACACTGAAATGCTTTTACAGCATCATAGAGTAGATAACATTATACAATGATAGGCAAAGGTTATCAGAATTCCTCAGTTGCGCAATGTCAATTATCCAGCATGAACGCATTGCCCTTACATTGCAATAAACTTCAGTAAGTTCAGCTTGCACCACCATGCAAGACAAAAAAAATAAACAAAAGGAATGATAGAAATACGATGGTTAACAGAATGGGCTGCTAAAATCAAATTTCCAAGACCCATAAAAATTACAATCCTGCTGTATTTCCCTTGAGAGCAGTGCACTTAATCTTAGGCTGTTCAACAGAGAAGTCCATGCAATCAGTGTACTTTAGGTCACTTCGGTTGAAATGCTTCTGCAGAATGACTGTCTAAAGGGCGAAATTCTTACAACTTACAAAAAAAAAATAGCTTGTGACTTATTAATTATTCTTATTTAACTTATTAAATATCTACTACTACTTTTACATGCACTGTCTGGTCGGATACAAAGTGCACTGCTATAACACATCCCTCAGCATGAAGCAAAAGATATGCCAACAAGACATTTGGAAAGGTTTTATTTACCCAAAATAAAGGCTCACCAATAGCCTATTTTGAGTATTTGGAGGTTAAAAGGGATTTAAAGGGTTATTTCACCCCAAAATGAAAATTATCCCATAATTTACTCACCCTCAATCCATCCTAGGTGTATATGCATCCTTCTTTCAGTCAAACACAATCGGAGGTATATTAAAAAAATGTTCTGACTCTTCCAAGATTGATAATGGGAGTGAATAGTAACTGATATTTTGAAGCCCAAAAAAGCACATCTATCCATCATAAAAGTATATATATTTAATGTAACTCAGATTGTGTTTGACTGAAAGAAGGATGCATATACACCTAGGATGGATTGAGGGTGTAAATCATGGGACAATTTTCATTTTTTCACCCTTTTAAGTAATGTGTAAAAGGGTAACTGTGTATTTCATGTTAATATCCACACCATGACACTCACCTGCACGTTTAGGATCTTCCTTCAGGATGAAGCCATAACCATCTTCTCTCTTGATCAGGTCTGCAATGCGTGGCTTATGTGTGAGGTGCCTGACCGTGGCATGAGCCACCCCTGGTCGAATGCTTTTGCTCTTGAAGTATTTGTCAGCATCCTCATCCACCAGCAGAAGCATCACTCTGTCACCAGTTGCTTTCACCTACAATAAAAAAAATGGAGTACATCATTATAATATTTTCCTCATATTCGGGCTAATGCATGGTAAAACAGTTGGGTCAAGGTCTTCAGCAGCATGCATGGCCAGCATTCAGGCTGCACACTTCCAGGGCTTACAACTTCAGTGTGTAATGTTGTTGTTTGAGCATGACAAATATCTGCAAAGTTACAAAGCACAAAGTTGCTCCAAAGGGAGTTATTCTCTATATTAGCACTGTTCTCAACTCCCTGAAATGCCCTGAATGTCTTGAGTTTTCTTCAGGAATGTCACAATATTCCTCATTTAAATAATTCCCACCTAAGACCTTGTTGAAATGTGTTAGAAGTGTGTTGAAACTTGTGGTTATGTTAAGGGTCGTAACATTTACAAAACACACTTTAAGCAGTTAACCAATCAGAGCAAATTGTGGAAGGAGGGGCTTCATAGAGACAGGAACTAAAAAGAGTGTTACTGACAGACTGGGAAGAGAGGTGCTGCAGCAATGTAACATATTCTCAAAATCAAAACTTAGTAAAAAAGCATAATATGGCCTCTTTAAATTGAAAGTCCACCACAATAATGAAAATTCTGTCATCATTTACTCACCCTTATATCACTCCAAACATTCTTTTTTTTGTGGAAGACAAAATAAGCTTTTTTGAAGAATGTTCTTAACCAGACAGTTTCAGGTCCCAGTGATTTCCATTGTATGGTCAATATACATGTGTGTACAAAACTGTTTAGTTATCAACATTTCTTATTAAAATATCTTCTTTTGTGTTTTTCAGAGGAAAGAAAGTCTACAGGTTTGAGGGTAAGTAAATTATGACAGAATTATCCCTTTAAAGCTTTTCTAAAACTTTAAAGCTACTGTATTATAAAATGGGTGACAAATAGGAAACGTATAACAGGATATAATTCCTATTTGTAGAATGAAAATTGAACTAACCTTTTGCACAATCTGATCATGTGTGAGACTCTCAACATTTTCGCTGTTTATCTCCACCAAACGATCCCCCACCTTCACACCCGCCTGATCAGCTACTCCTCCCGACACCAGTTCTACCATGAATACGCCATTAGTACCTGAGAGAAAACAAGGTTAGCATTTCACGTTGTCATTCCAAATATTTCTGACAATTATCAACAAATTGGTTGATTTATCCAAGACAGGCCTAAGAAAATGAGTTAACCTTTAATTTTCTCAGCATCAGATGACCATTTGCTGACTGTTGACAGCACTGGAAAACACGTTCTTGAGTTGGCAAGCTCTGACTAGCTGAGGATTTCTGAGGATGAACTAATGACTGGATTTACCAACGTTTGCCAGTTTCAAGGCAAGCCTTTAAAAGATATTCAGTCTGAGAGACTGTAACTAGATTTACTGGTTTGTTTTTGTGTCAGAGCTGTGGAACAATCTGCACTTATTACACTCTTAAAAATATATAAATTTTTTATTGGCATCTATGATTCCATGATGAGTCAAGAGTCTTTCACATCCATGGAAACTTTCCATTGGAGGTTCATTATAATAGAAAAGGGTTATTCAGATTATTAAACCAATAAATATGGTTCTTTTAAGAACTGTTCACTATTGGGAACTCATAGTCCTGGGGCATTTCTGAGAAAAGCCTCTTTTGGAACTTTCATTTTGATATTTCTGTCATTTTCTTTCTTTACAGATGGTCTGTTTTGTCTAAGTAGTCAATTCTTGGCCCAAATTGTGGACCAGATGTTATGATGTTATTCAAAGATCTGGCAATGGGAGTTTTATAGCTTACCTTTGGTGGACTTTAAGGAGAAACCAAATCCACTGCTGGATTTTTGCAGATAACAAAGTTTGGCTTTAGCGGCTGGTGCAGACACTCCATTCATGGTTGGCTGGCTCTGACCTGACTGGGACAGAGTGTCGGCGAGATTCACACCCTTGGCTTTGGCTATTTTATATGGCTCCTCTCCAAGCACGTGCAATGTGACGGTCATCCCACTCTTTCTCACCAAATCTGCAACCTGGCCCGAGAAAAAGACAAGTGCATGGTTTACTTCCATACTTTTTGAATAAAACCTTGTTTTCCTGAGATTAATTTAATATTTACACAAAGGCTATTTCTAAAAGTGTCAAACCTGACTGTGCTCCATATTGTCCACAAAAGTTCCATTGACTCTGATAATGCGGTCTCCATCCTTCAGACCGGCCAGTTCAGCCACACCGCCCAACTCAAGGGCTCGGATTAGGTGACCCTCCTCGCCGTGCTCCACTCGGAGGTAGAAGCCATAGCCCTGTCCCTCTCGCTTGGTCAGAGCAATAATACGTGGTTTTGGCCCAGCCATTTTTTTCTGTCAGGAAACATCGATCGATCAGTGTTGCCTTCACACTGAGGTCATCAAACATGTGATAATATGCTCTTCTTGATAAATCTGATGTTATCTTATCAGATGTACACAATTCATTATATACCAGTCATTTGGAAATACAATTGGCAATTACATCCAGAATGTACCAATGAAGGGAGTGGAGACTGATTTAATTTCTCACTATATGTAGCAGTGTTATAATGGCAAAATGTTGTGAGATAAATCACAGGTATTAGTAATCAACAGCAACAGACCAGTGCAGATTAGACAGAGGGGAACCCTTCCATGCTGATACGAATATGTACTCTTATGTAAGGTGATAACTGGGGTAATATAGATTTATCAAAGGCTATATAATCATCGCCCTGTGTTAGGGTGCATCTGCCAATCTACAGTAAATCATTTAAGGCTTAAATCCAACATGAAATGATTTTTGTAACATATTTTTCTGAGAAGGTTATTGAGCTAAAAACACAAAAAGGTTGTTTCAGAGGCAAAGCAAGTATGTTTTCTTTATTAAAATATGAATTAAAATTAAATCAGTTACTACATTTAATTAGATATCAAATAAAACAAATTAAGTTATTAACGCAAAAAGTACTCAATTGATGAATTAAATGTATTTAACATTTTGAATTAAGTTTTTTTTTTTTTTTTTTTACAATAATGAAGGAAAAAACAATATGAGATAGAAGAAAATTTGTTTGTAATTGTTTATGCGTTCTCTCACAAATGTTTTGCGTTGCCCCGAGAAACTTGCATTCCCTCGCAAAAACCCAATGTAAAATTGTTTGGGGAGAATGCAAAGTTTTTTGTTTTTTGTTTTTTTCCCACTACCATGTCCCTTTAGGGGCTCTGTAAATATACACCAATTAATCATGCGGAATAAGACCAAGAATGTTTAAAATAAATAAATAAATTATAAATAAATAAATAATAGAGTCAGTGCTCTGACCCAACTGTTAATTGTTAACAAAGTGGCTCAATGTGTTCACGTCCAGATACACTTTGCTCTAAAACTCTTGTACCTTTTCTTTGCAATTATGATTACAGATCATGAAAGAAAGAGAGAAAGAAAGAACGAGAATGAGTGAGCGCTCTGACTCCATAATTGTTTATTGTTGACAAAGTGGCTCAATGTATGTATTTCAATGCAGGTTTTGATCTAAAACGCTTGTAATTATGAATGTCAATCATAAAATCTTTACAAAACAGTGGACACAGATGTGTGGAGCCGTCATCAAGGCTTCTAAGGCTTTAGCAAGATTGGCTTCAGCCTTTACTCATTTTCATAAATGTTTTACCAGGGGAAAAAGCATAAACATCTAGCTGCAGATTCAAGCAGCACAGATGCCATATCAATTACATAATACCTCACACATCAGCTGAGAGCTAAAGTACACTTCTCACACTTGAGTGGTCCATGAACTGCTATATGAGCTGGTAATGCTTTCACATCACCACATTATGTCTTAAACTACCTTCTTGCTGCTGTTTAATAATTAATGCTACTTGCTTCAAGTTTCTCATCTGGTGCAAATAATTTGAAAACAAGAATTTGACTTTAGCTGTCAAAATGGATAGCAAGTCCAATGATAACATTTCTTAACAAGATTCCCGGGGAGAACTTATGGCTAAATTTCTATTCTATTCTATTCTATTCTATTCTATTCTATTCTATTCTATTCTATTCTATTCTATTCTAAGACAAAACTTCCAAATGACATAATTCTGAATGTTTTCCAAATTAAGTTAAATTTATATTCTAATTTAATAAAAATGTTCGAATGACATGACTTCATACATTTTCCAATTTGTAAGTCCAGTTTCTATTCTATTCTGATACAATCTTTCAAAAGACATGACATTGAATATATTTTTCAAATTGTACATTAAGTTTATTCTATTCAGATAAAAACTTTCAAATGGCATGACTCTGTATATATTTACCAAAATATAAGTTACATTTTTATTCTATTCTAAAACTTTCACATGACATGATTTTGAAAATTTCCAAATTGTAAGTTATATTTCTATTCTATTCTATTCTATTCTATTCTATTCTATTCTATTCTAATCTAATACAATTTAAAATGCCATGACTCTACACATTTTCCAAATTGTAAGTTAAACTTCTATTCTATTCTGATAGAAAATGTTCAAATGACATGACTCTGAATATATTTTCCAGATCAAAAGTTTACACCTCAAAGCAGACAGTATTTAAACTTATATGTATCTGTGTTCTGAAAACACTCACCAGCTGCGGTCTCCTCGGTGTCCCAGCCTAAAGGAGGTGGCTGCTCGCCTCTGCTCAGGTGTTATCTAGCGCTGTGTAAGTGTGTGTGAAGGACTTTGACAGGCCAAAGGTTGATCTAAAAGGTGAGTTATTTAACCATGTCCCGTGGCTGGAGATTTAATTCTCTGTTGCTATGAGGGACCATAATGGAATTTAAACAAAAATATCTTGTTTTTAATGACACCTTCATTTGTAAATCTATGACGCCTGCAAGGATATCTCTTATTTATTTGGTTTACAAGGCTATTTCATGGCTGTAAAAGAGTGCTCATTTAAAGCACTGGAACATGCCATTTATGACAGTTGGATGACTTTTTTAAGTCCAGAACTGCACAAAATATATCTTGAAGAAAGCTTTTGCGGTTAAAATTACAATGCAATGGTAGATTCTTCATCTGAGAGAGTGTAATGTACAGTCATGGCCAAAACTGACATCCAGCCTTGGAAAAATGACATTTTCACCCTTTATTTAAATATAATTAACAATTTATTTAATGATTTTGTAATTATATTACATAGATTAGATGTGCTTGGAGTCAATTGTTTTATTTTCGTTAAAGCAATGAAACTAAAAATTATGCAGACATAATTTCTGGACAGGCTGCCATACAATGAAATTATGAATGCATGCAAAGAGGACCAATGAAATATTAATTTTGATTGATTATGTTATGTAAGCTTTTTCCTGTGTTTATCCAATGCATTATTACTTATTTATTTGTATTATTTATTTAGTTAGTTTTGCATATACATGTTTCAGTAGAATCACGTTTTTGTTTTGGTCAATAGGTCTACTTTAAGATCCTTTTGCCATAAGAAATGTTCATTAAAGTAAAGCTTATGACAGCTATCCCCGTTTTGTATGAATATTTATTAATTTAGGACGAAATGGCATGAAATATATTAAAACTAAAAGACATTGTGTCTGTTATAATGTTTAAAATCTTACAAAAATGTTTTAATTAGTGCTGGGCATTCGATTAATCGTGATTATCGTGTCCAAAAGAAATACACACACATTCATGGATACATTTAAGAAATATTTATTTTGTATGCATATTTATATAATTTATATATATATATATATATATATATATTCATTTTTTTCTTAAATATATACATACATGTGTGTGTATTTATATATGCATAATTACTCACAGCACACACATATATAATACAGTATGTAATATTTTCAAAATGGTCAAGCTTCACCAAATCCAATCACTCAAGCAGCCGGTTTTGCTTCCACGAGAGGGCGCTGAAGCTTCACTCCACCTGCCTCATCATTCACAACTTTCCCTTATCCTTTTGTGCACGTACTCCAAAAACTCTCCTCCTCTCCAGGATGCTCAGATCCCTGAATCCCACTGACACACCCCCAAACTCCCACCCCTGCTGTGTCAGAGCTCCTCAATAAACCGTCGGTCCACGCGTGAGAGCCTCAGTGGCGCGCCGCGCTCCATCACATTCTCATACAGAGCAACTGTGTCTTCACACTGCTGAGCATTTCACCGTAAGCTTTCTCCCTGATTACCTTTTTGTTTTGTTGTTTTATTGATTCTTAATTCATCCTCTTTAAACGTTAAATACTCTCTAAGCCACATAGCTACTATTGCGCTCTCATTAGACACTTATTTTTGACTGATGGTTGAGAGGAACTTCTAATATAAAGTAGCTGTGGTTAGGTCCGAAATGGATTTACAAACGCTAAATGATACGTCTGGGATTTGGGCATGTCTCCAGTTTCAGAACAGCTCGGTTCTGAACGGTACCTCAAACGGAAGTCTGGAGATTCCCAACGGTACCTGCGGAGAAGCGCTTCTGCTGCCCGAGACGGAACCAGCGCGACACAAAGGTGAGGATCTCTGGTACACAACTGTCATTCAAGGCACTCGTTCATTCTAACAAAGAGGTGCCAAAGCTTATCGTGAACATGTTTTGACATCATGGGGAATGTTGGATAACCCAACAAAATCTTGAAGTGGTTGGGATGTTAAAGATTAGCCTATAGACTACACATAAAACCCAATAATGATGATAATAATAACAATTTCAGTAACTGCAAAAGTTAAATTGTAAGTTAGTCTGAGCATTACACAAATACACAAATCGCATGTGTATTTGGGTTCTAGCCTAGGTGCAAACTTAAAAGAGATTGCCTTCAGAATATTAAAAGTCACTGAATAATTTGCACACTGAACAATAGTGACATGTTTTGTCCTGCATTTCAGTTCTGGGAATGTGTTCGTTATTCAACAAATCAGAGACTTCTTTACAATATACATATTTGCTGTCCATTATACATCAGAAGCTGCTGGGTCTCTGTTCTTGTGTCATGAATAAGCCTTTATCTTCAAACACGCGTCTGTCATTATCTCCAACAGCCTCTTCAAATCCACCAATTTTGGACTTTTAACTTACACTACACATTCATTCTTCATGACTCCAGGATGCTTTTTGTCCTGCATCATTTCAGTCCTTACCTTTAAGTGCCATAATTTTAGAATACTGATGTGGTAATCATTCAGCACTCATGGTGTATATCAAATTACTCAACTATAACATCTTCTTACTGTATGGTGTAGGGGAAAAGACAATGCTTGTTATATCTTAGAAAACTGTAAATCAAATTCTGGCAGCTTGATTTGTCACTACATGGTGGTAATTCAGATGTCGGCGTGATTATAATCCTATATGGTTTATTAGCTTGTGATGCCTTTGCAGTGAGCCAACCACAGACGATACAACAAAAGGAAAGTGGAGTGTGTCTATGTGTAAACCCTATTAATCCCACCTGTAACCAACATTTATATATGAGTGAAGGTGTAAGAGGATGTGTTATATGTTAGTGTGTGAGTGTGAACTGTAATCAAGCATATTAAAAAAAAAAGAACATTAATTTTGATGTGAAAATCTTTACATGGCTGGTGTAAATAGTCACGTGACCAGAGTTTTTTTTTTTTTTAAATAACAATCTGCTCCATATAACATTTCATATCTGGGTCATATATTTATAAGTTTTGAATATGCCCTCTTTCATGTAGTCATGGTTACAGTACATGTAAAAACATTAGTGGTTGCATTCACTATTCATTTTGAATAAGCATTATTTTGTTTTTCTAACTACATTGAGTGAAAGCGAATGTAAAATGAAGCATGCATTTTATATATTATCATCCCCTTTCTCTCTACATCTGATAGTCTGATAGTTTCACACTTGTAAAATTGAGGAATAATACACACTCTTACGAACCCTTACTAAAGGCATGCTGTTGTTTCATTAGGCTATCCAAGAAGTACAATACATGTGCTCACGTTGATGGGAAAAATTTGGATGAAAGGGGTTCATCTAATTTCACATATCTAAATGAGGCAAGCAGTGTCTATTCAAGAAACAAAGTTTGCAGTCTTTCCATTGCTATTAAAATCACAGTCAAAAACATGTAAATAATTCAGACGACTTCATTCGTTGCATGTTCATCTTCTGGGCATTATGACGCGAAGGGACTGTTTTATGATGTGAAGAAGCAATTGTTTCTACTGACTTATAGAAACATCACCTTATATGTTAACATTAAAACATAAAGCCGTAAAATTTCTATGTATACAATATCCCAAAGCATTAAAGGGAGAAAAAAACGATATTAGCAATGAAGATGACAAATTGTAGTCAGTTACTGATTCCAAGTTGCATGACAAAATTGTAGTTAGTAATGTAAACTAGATTACTCATTTTAGGTAATGTATTCTGACTACTTTTTCGATTACTTTTAACCTTACTCATTTATCACATTGATTTAAAAAGAATAATCTTGTACTATATCAATATAAAAATAAAAAGAGAAAGAACACATTAACAACATGAAGTGTATTAAAATAAATACTTTTAAAATACAACAATCAAAATAAAACATTTACTAAAAAAAGAACCATGAACTTCATTTTATTATTATTGTTGGCTTAATTTTTTTATTGACCTACCTTATTAACTTAAAATCTAAGGGTTTACTTCAAGTAAATTAGGTCAAAGAGTATCAGCTAACAAAAAGTTGAGGAATCCCTGCATTGCATGTAAACATGAAATGATGAGAATTTGTACATTTTAAAGTGTTTGAAAGACAAAAGACTTCCAGAGCCTTCCTGCCACTTTGAGAATAACATCAATTATTGAACAAGTACATAACCAGCTAGAGTTCAAAACCTTATCTTAGCCTGATTCAGAACGATAAGCTTGTAATAATGTTTTTTAATTTGAGTGGTACTGGTGGGTTTCTGCGGGAAATACGAGTTTTCCTTTGCGTTGTTACATCGCGTCTGTATACATAAAGAAGGAGTGCTGGACGCTGCAGGTGGCAGATCAGTTGAAGACTGTTTTACAGCTGTAATAATTAAGCTTGTCATATTGATGGTGGATTGTAATCAACAAAGGTAAAGACGACCATCATCATTGATAACTGGTGAATCACCAGTAGAATAAAAATATCGGCAAGGATTTTGAAAGGTCATTGTTGAGTCATTGTTAATCGCTTCTTCAAACACTTGATTATTTCAACATTGAAATTAACTGGTTTTATTTATTACTTTTTTTGAATATTTATTTTTTGTGTCAAAAATTCTATTTAAAGACTAATTCAACCTGCCTTTTTTAAGTGACAACAATGAATGGGATTTTAAAAAGTCAGCTGAGGTCAAAACAGCTCAAGACACACGCTACTATTTTACAGCAAAAACAAGTGATTTCTCCTCTTTCTCTGTGGGTGGTTTGGAGTAAGCGTTCAGCATACCTCTGGGGTCCAGGCTAAATTTAGTGCATTGCCACTGAGGAGCCTAATCAGAGAATTCACATATTTGCCGTCCATTTCCTCCATCAGCAGCGGCTGCTCGGCTCTCTGTTGTTGTGTCCAGAATAAACCCTGATCATCGAACACACGTCTGTCATTATCACCATTACATAGTGCTCCATGAGCCTCTACAAATCCTCTGAGTTTGGACTGTTAGCATACACTGCATGTTCATTCTTCTTCATGATGACTCCAGGATGGTGTGCACATGCTTACTTTGGTGTCATCCCAGTGATTTTTGTTAATCTTAGTCAAGTCAAGTCACCTTTATTTATATAGTGCTTTTTACAATGCAAATTGTGGCAAAGCAGCTTTACATTAATAATTGGCAAATAATTTTGGCTGCACAGCAGCTCCCAAAGAAAATGGTGTCATTGTCCAGCTTATTCTATAAATTATTGATTCATTCCGTTGCAAAGATCAGTAGTTATTAGTCTAGTTAATTTATGTATTTCAGCACTGGAGAAAACAGTGATGTAATCGTCCGGCTCAGCTCAGTTCACATACAACGGCGCCAATGCAGGCATACTAAAAACACTGCTGAATATCAAGTGTCCCCAGCTTAAGCAAGCCAATGGCAAATTTTAGTAAATCTCTTTACTTGGCAATGCAATATTGTTGACTTCCATTGTGAATGGAGCCTTTTCTCCTCTAAGCCTATTGGTTTTGCTATCCTAACTAAAAATGACTGCATGGTTAGTTGAATTCTGTCATTTGCATTTAGCCTGTGTTTCTCTGCTGACCCCCATCAGAACAAACCTGTGACTAGTGTCACTAGTGTTATATATATATATTTAAATTTAGTTTTAGTCTTAGTCTTTGTCAAATGCCCCTTTTAAGTTTTATCATATAGTCAACCTATCCAAATTCTAATCTTGATTCTTGAGCATGATTTTTGTCATTGGAGAATTTTTTGTTTTTTTTTACATTACATTACGTTATTGCACTTTCACCTATAAGAACAAATCATGAGAATGTCAACTCATATACATGGTTTATTTTACACATTTACTTATTTAGTTCCCTCATTTATAATAATATTGTATAAATTAACACATCCTATAGTAAAATGTCTCAGGTTACACATGTGTAACATCCTCAAGGTGCGACCCGAAAGTATAAGGGGCGCCTAGAAAACATGTCCTCCACTTATCATCTGAAGGGACTGTTCAACAGGCGGAGGCATGGCAGGGAGACACAGTGTCTCGTTCCTTGTTCTCAGGGAATCATGGTTGAATGCGTAACCTGAGATGTTCCCTTTCTCACACTGCATTGAAATGCTATTGAGGAACGACATACCCTCGCTGCTATGCTGAGGGGAGTGCATCCCAAAGAACTGTCAGAATCAAGCAGTTTCAACTGAAATGCCAGAACCCCTCTCCCTACAGCAGTGTGACTCCCTACCCCTCTCCCAGAAGGTGGGACTGCAAACTGGGAGTAAACCAACTCAGATTGGACTGTAGAGGCAGGCATCCTGGAGAGCAGGACTCAGCATTGCACTTTTCAACCCTTGCAATCGAGGGAAGTTATTCTGCTCGATCCTAGGATCTACAGAACGCCTTGTGAGAGGCCTTCAAACATCTTGACCAGGCTTAGGGAGCCATGAGCATCAACAGTAACGAAACGTCCGGCATTGTTGATGGATGACTTGTTTGAGATGCATCGGAGCCACGGGAGCATTTGTAGAGCATACTTGATGTCACACGCCAATCGCTCTGCAAGAAACTGATGCATCTATAACAAGCTTGGTGTGTTTGTGTTTGGCACTGCCATGCTAGCGTTACTGTGAAAGAAAAGACATATACAGTGATGTAAGACCTGGCTCTGTGGTGGCTCTCTAACCCATGGAAAGGCAAATCAGTTCTTAGAAGGCTCGTCAGTTGAACCAAGTCCGAAGTGGCAATAGCCCTAGTTCTGAACTAGCACCCGGTTCATGCTGGTGGAAAAGGGGTATGAGATGAGGGAAGTACAAGGCTCGACCTGATAAGTAGACCAGGCTCTGAGCTAGAATCAGGGAGGGAGCCTGTTACATGATAGCAAACAGTTTTTTTTTCCTTTTTTAGCCTTGTAAGATAATAGGTATCTAACATGGCTTTAAAAAATAGCAGATTGCTATGATGTCACAGCCTCTTCTACATGTCACAGGCTCCACTGATGGGGGCTTGCTCTCAAGGAGGCCTGCTAAAGCCAACTACCTAATAGCAAGTCTTTGCTAGCTGCCAAGTACCCAAACTGTTGGGGACTCACCCTCAGGGAGGCTTGCTAAGGCCAGCTACCTGATAGCAAGTCTTTATTAGCAGAAACAGAGCATACTGGCCTGGAATACCTAACCACATCTCCAACGAGCAGTGTACTCATTAAACGCACTTTTTACCCTTTAAGCAAGGGGAGTACAGTCTTACGCTGCCTGGCTCTCGAGGAGGCCCACCCAGGGGCCTGCTACTCCAGAAGACCATGGGCGGCAGCTCCTGGCAGTGCTTGTGCTCTAAGTTGAATGTTAGTTCAAGGAGCTTAGCCTATGCTAGAGGCCTAGCTGGCTAGCTAGCTTCTGGAAAGTGGGGGCCACAGTAAACTACTTCCTATTCACGAAGTAAAGGAGGCCTGACACTGCACAGTGGAAAACTGCACCGGGGAGGTCTTGCGGATAGCCTGCGACCCTAGCTCCTATCTACTCTGCACCTTCACCAAAGTGCATTAAATATAATGCAAAAGGGTGGGCCTTTGGCCGGACGAGTAATGAGAAGAGACCAGAATCGGTGATACTAGATGCCAGCTGGTTGATTAAACCGATGGCTCTAGCTAAGAAGTCTATACCCAGGTAATGAGGGGCTGGGGGCGATAATGCTTAGCAGACCACCTCCATATATCCCTAGTACTAGCCTAGACCAGCTATCGAGGCGGCCCTTGAGAGGGCCAGTGCACAAGCATAGATCTACCTGGGGTTCCTGAAGAGCGGCGGCCTCTGCAGAACGACTATTAGTTTTGAGAGGAGGGTGACTCACTCTGTGTGACAACGGCTAAGGTGGCCTTCATTCTTTTTTTTTTTTGAGGGCCAGTACTCTGCTGCTATGATTCTCTTTCAAGAGCTCAGAGGAGCAATGGTTCAAACTAGGCAAACAATGTCAAGGCGACCGATCTAGCTGATCCATCTGAAGTTCAAAAGTGGTAGTCTCAATATACTAACTCTCTGAACGAGAGGAGACATGCTATTCTACCATGAGGTGGCTATCAATGTGGCCAGCCTGGGCCAGCAGTTGATTCTATGAATCTGGACAGAGTACAGAGTAACAGAGTAGTGGCCTCAAACAATAACTCCCAGTCTGGGAGGAAGCCAGCTCACTCAACGCAGAACTAACACTGTTTGTCAGTCAGTTGAACCAAGTCCGAAGTGGCAATAGCCCTAGTTCTGAACTAGCACCCGGTTCATGCTGGTGGAAAAGGGGTATGAGATGAGGGAAGTACAAGGCTCGACCTGATAAGTAGACCAGGCTCTGAGCTAGAATCAGGGAGGGAGCCTGTTACATGATAGCAAACAGTTTTTTTTTCCTTTTTTAGCCTTGTAAGATAATAGGTATCTAACATGGCTTTAAAAAATAGCAGATTGCTATGATGTCACAGCCTCTTCTACATGTCACAGGCTCCACTGATGGGGGCTTGCTCTCAAGGAGGCCTGCTAAAGCCAACTACCTAATAGCAAGTCTTTGCTAGCTGCCAAGTACCCAAACTGTTGGGGACTCACCCTCAGGGAGGCTTGCTAAGGCCAGCTACCTGATAGCAAGTCTTTATTAGCAGAAACAGAGCATACTGGCCTGGAATACCTAACCACATCTCCAACGAGCAGTGTACTCATTAAACGCACTTTTTACCCTTTAAGCAAGGGGAGTACAGTCTTACGCTGCCTGGCTCTCGAGGAGGCCCACCCAGGGGCCTGCTACTCCAGAAGACCATGGGCGGCAGCTCCTGGCAGTGCTTGTGCTCTAAGTTGAATGTTAGTTCAAGGAGCTTAGCCTATGCTAGAGGCCTAGCTGGCTAGCTAGCTTCTGGAAAGTGGGGGCCACAGTAAACTACTTCCTATTCACGAAGTAAAGGAGGCCTGACACTGCACAGTGGAAAACTGCACCGGGGAGGTCTTGCGGATAGCCTGCGACCCTAGCTCCTATCTACTCTGCACCTTCACCAAAGTGCATTAAATATAATGCAAAAGGGTGGGCCTTTGGCCGGACGAGTAATGAGAAGAGACCAGAATCGGTGATACTAGATGCCAGCTGGTTGATTAAACCGATGGCTCTAGCTAAGAAGTCTATACCCAGGTAATGAGGGGCTGGGGGCGATAATGCTTAGCAGACCACCTCCATATATCCCTAGTACTAGCCTAGACCAGCTATCGAGGCGGCCCTTGAGAGGGCCAGTGCACAAGCATAGATCTACCTGGGGTTCCTGAAGAGCGGCGGCCTCTGCAGAACGACTATTAGTTTTGAGAGGAGGGTGACTCACTCTGTGTGACAACGGCTAAGGTGGCCTTCATTCTTTTTTTTTTTTGAGGGCCAGTACTCTGCTGCTATGATTCTCTTTCAAGAGCTCAGAGGAGCAATGGTTCAAACTAGGCAAACAATGTCAAGGCGACCGATCTAGCTGATCCATCTGAAGTTCAAAAGTGGTAGTCTCAATATACTAACTCTCTGAACGAGAGGAGACATGCTATTCTACCATGAGGTGGCTATCAATGTGGCCAGCCTGGGCCAGCAGTTGATTCTATGAATCTGGACAGAGTACAGAGTAACAGAGTAGTGGCCTCAAACAATAACTCCCAGTCTGGGAGGAAGCCAGCTCACTCAACGCAGAACTAACACTGTTTGAAGCTCAAATGAGTGGTGGCCTCACCAGTGAATTAAAAAAGCAATAAATCACAATAAAGCAAAGCCAACACCCTCATTAAGAGGGGCCAAAAAAGGTACTACCCCTTACATATTGTTCTACCTGACCTACAATGGAAACTTCAGGTCCCTATTATAAAAAATGTAATAACTCTACATACGCGAGGCAGGGAGGCTGTGAGGATTCAGGTGGCTCACCATCTTCCGCCATCTCCTGCTCTTCTGGTCTAGAAGAAGCGAGCTCCATTTGGGAACCCCATGATTTGAGTCTCTGCTCTGACTCAGCACAAGCAGAACCCAAACAACTGGACCCAGATGTATGTCCCTCTTCTCTCGAGAAGAGGGCCAAACGAGAGTGGAGCTTCCTCATTGGAAAAAGCTCTCAATTAACACAGACAGATGCCTCAAGAACTCTTTGCTCAGACAATGAAGATGTGTGTCATCTGGTGTCAAAAATCTGGGACTTGGGTCCACACACTTCTTGAAACATTTGTTAGCCATGATTTACCTTGATTACTAGTGATTGCGCTTCAAACCTAAAAAGTCCCTGAAAACGAAAAGAAAATGACATGTTCTCCAGGCACCCCTTATACTATATATATTCTGGGTCGTACTAGTAGTGACGTCATGGGCTGCCAATACGATAGCTGTGATTTGATAAGCGTTTCAGACACCAGTCACGCTGAGGAATTCCCCAAAGTGCCATTCAACACAGTGTGAGTTCCCTTTTGAAAGGGAACAGTGAAATTCCTAATAGTAATTCCAATAATTCTAAATTCCATTGTGTTTTTAGTTAAAAAACAAATAAGGAAAACTGATTAGGGGATTGAAACTCTTCACATCTGGCAACCCCAAGCATGAAAGCTCATAGAGGCTTGTTAAAAAAGGTCTATAATATTTTTGTCTGCTTTTTTTTTGGTTCAATTAATATAGAAACGTTTTAATCATCTTTTCCTGTCAACAATATTTCATGTTGCTATAATCACAGTTAGTGATTAATGTTGTCAATGTCATCTGATGTTAAAATTTACAGTACCTACAACCATCAGTTGGGAAACACTGTAATACAGCATATGTTCAAAACATGTGCCGTGTTAACTTGACAAGGCAGGTAGTTTGCCCTGAAGCAGTGCAACCTCTGATCTCAGGAAAGACCTGTGTTGAGTCCGCTCAGGATGAGGTCATCAGTCATGAGCCCTTAACATTTAGATGAGTCCAGTGATGAAGCTCCATCAGGGTAATTTAAAATGACACAGAGGTTAGCAGAACGTCATGCTTTTGCTTAATATAGCAACATTTTGCGTGATTAATAAACTTCCTTGACAGATCTTGACGTGATGATGATTGATGCATTTATATACAATTATGATCCAATCATGAGATAATTTACTGCTTTACTGCCTGCCTGTTACTCTTCTCTTGATGGTAGGTTATGCATCTATGGATATAAATTGGTTATGGATGCTGTATGACATACAGCTACAGTGATTCAGCAGGCCGCAAAGCAGAATTAGTCTTTCACATTGTTCACAGAAAAAAAAAAAAAAAGATATTGGTACAGGTATAATGGTCTTAATTGACAACTGTGCTGTTCAGTCGTCTTCAGCACATCAGACACTGATCCGAATCCAAATGAATGCCTTACCTTTGTTTCTGGCTCTCATGTAAAAGCAAATAACTCAAGAACATTTGCTACCCATTTTAAGAGCCCATTTATTATATCATAATTTTGTGTGCACATTGCATTACTTACCCTTTTTAAGATTTTCACATGTTTGGAAAGAGGCGGTGTCTGTATCTGAAAGCTGAAAAATGCTGCCTTCAATGTTAGCTTCTCTTCCTGTCTTCTGAGATATCTTCATCTGATCGAATTTTGATTTCCTTTGTCATCTATGATATCCCTCAATCCTGTGTGTTTCATTCTGTGACAGTAAAAATAAAAATAAAGATGGCATCTAAAAGTTGCATTTGGTGGTTACTTTGTTTGTAAATGTACATTTTTGGCCAACATTTTCCACTTTACTGAAATCAGTTTAGTGAGGTACCTTCATGTCCATATGCTACCTGCAAAGCCATTGCCTGAAAGGGCAGCGAGACAACAAGTCAGCTGCCTATTCAGATACAGCCTGTAAAAACAATCTTAACACAAGCAATACAGTGTCTGTAATTTTCAGCCTGGTCTCATGGAAAGATGTGCCTATGGGAACATATTGGCAAGTCGCAAAATACCGATAAGTACACAATACCGGCTACACATCACTGCAGTTTCCAACACAAACACTAGAGGAGGCAGTAAAACAGCAAGCACTTTTAATCGTTTTCATACACAGTTATGATTACAGGGTCAGATTATGGATTAATAAAGGCTTGTTTTCACGTCTGCTTGCTCATATTATGTTATATCTCAAAACACTTTTTTACCAAAGTGCATGATTTGTAAACAAATACATTTTGGATTTTGCATTGCTTAACCAGCTCCATATGTTTCTTTTCTGTCATAAAAAGCTTACTCTGTAGCTCCGCTGGTACGGAATTGTACATAGGATGAGAATGTCTTGGGTATATGGGTACGAACGCAATAAAAACGCACAATATTCACGTTCACCTGTTCCGGAAAAAAACTGAACACACTTTTAGCGCCACCCAGTGGACATTTCACATTCAAACTGTCACAAAACGTACATGGCGCTACGTATTTTCATTTTGCAGAAATGTTCTTTTTTTCTGGCTGGATTTTTCAAACCATATAATAACAAGTAGCATGGCATTGATTTTTAAAAATAGTTTAATTGAATCGAGAAGAAAAAAAAAGCCTACCAAAAAACACTTAACCCATAACAAGCCTAGAATAGAACAGGATTGTTATTGTTAACTAAAGCTAAACCTATTAAAAATATTTATCATGAATTGTTTATTCCCTGCTAAATTCTTACAATGCAGTAATTTCACCTACCCAAAGGTTTAAATTTATTGAATAAACCGAGTTTAAGAATTCAGTTACTCCTTTTTTTCAGAATGTTCCTAATAACTTTCCCGAATGTTTATAAAATTGTTTCCATCTATAACGACTTCATCGGACACTTCACCAGATTGTTGAGACTGTTGAGTTGTAAACTTGTGTGGGCTCTTCCACTCGGCAACATGCAATCTCATCCTCTGACACTTTTACAGTTACTAACACCTGCAAATCTCCCTGATTATCTGCAGACTGCTAGCAGCTGATGTCATGATGTGGGGGTGAATGCTATTACAGTAGTTTCTGTTGTGTTTTGCTCACAGAATGTCTCTCAGGACCTTGAATGAATATTCTGGTAAATACAGTGCTATACAACAGTTTACAGACATTTATGTGTACAGTGCGTCTGAATGATACAGATGGAGAACGAGGGGTCACTGAAGGCCATCGGCTTGCAGTAATGAGTCACAGCCTTTAATTTTTCTAAGGACAGAGCTCAAGGACTTTGCACACCACTGTATAGAGGGATGATGTGCGTTTACAGCGAGAGACAGGCAGCTTATTACTCACAGAACTGCAGAGTATACAGTACATTGTGCACTGCCTACTGATCCTTAAAATTTGTAAGTGAACAATAGGACTCAAAATAATTGGGTTTAGAAAAGAAAAGGTTCACTAGTTCAATGGTTCACAAATCAGGGCTTGACATTAACACCCGCCAACTCGCCAAATGTGGGTGGATTTCAGCTGTGGCGTGTAACAGTCACTACTAGCCACTTTGGTAGGTTGAATTTTATATATAATTTATAATATATATTTTTTTAATTGTAGTTTTGTAAAAAAAATAATAAACTAAGTTCAACGTAGTGTTGTCAAAATATAAATTTTTCGATACATATCGATACTGAGAAATCTGAAACGCATTTTCCGCAGAATGGATACATGATATCAGCTGACAGCGAGTTGACACACAAACCCGCCTTCCCTCACTCGTTTCATTTGCTCCGGATAACTATTGTTGGTGTTACAGGGCTTGAATTTCAGAATGGGAGTGTGTTTATTGCACAAAATTTCATACATTCATTTAGTACACCTCTCTGTACTAAATTGAGTTATTTTTCGCTGCTTATGGTGCTTAAACAGTCATATACACACAAAGTAATGTCAAAATGCCAGTATTCACATAAACACAGTCAGTTATGTTTTAAGTGAGCGTAAACAGTTGAGAAAGAAAACGCAAGCAATATAATAATGGATCTGTGCATCAGGACTTAAAGTGACAGCAGCCTAATATACCTGCTGCCAAATTATGAGATAATATTAAAAATATCTACATGGCAGTTGTTTCCCATACTGTATGTCAAAATTATATATATTTTGATATTATTTTTATTATCATTATATATATATATATATATATATATATATATATATATGTGTGTGTGTGTGTGTGTGTGTCAAAATTGTGGCCAATGAAAATGCTAAGGGGCTACTAAGTTTGGAAAACCACTAGCCACAGTGGCCGGTGAGCAAAAAAGTTCATTTCAAGCCCTGCTTGAAATAGAAGGTCAGCGTGCATACTGCAGTATGGGATAGAGTATGCAGTATAGTGTACTTTAATGTATACTTTTGGCAAATGCAGTAGTTTATCTGGGTACAGAAAAACTGCAAACTGTGCACTCTCTAATCTAGTATATAGTTATTGTAATATAATATTTATATAATCACAAATCACACACAGCCAAATGTGGATCTACCACAGTACATAGTTAATTAAAAACAATCTGTTGGTAAAGGTTTTTCCTGATGTTTTTCATGTCCTGCATTTTAATTCACAAACAGTTGATTATTGCAATTATAGACAGGTACTTGGCCTCCCTGTAGACAGCAATTACAAACACTATTCAGGAAACAGCATGGATTACTTCACAACTTTAGGAATATTGACTACAGATTAAGAACTGATAACCTCTGACTTAACATGTAAGGGGATCCGCAGTGTACACATTGCATATTTAAAGGCACAATATGTTTTTTTTTTGCCGCTAGGGGTTGCTAAACTCTTCAAAACAATAACAAAGGTGTAGTTTGATGACGCAGCGAATGAGTGGAACATGGAACTTGTCGTCAAGCGATTTAGTCAATAATGTTTATGTGGAAATAATGTTTATGGATGAGTGAACGCATGTTTTTAACATGACTGTGGTATGAAGCAGGACGTGGCCGAGAATCACGGGCGCAATTGCTAATGAGAGACAGATATCAGTGGCACACGTGAGTCCCGGAGATGAAGGAAAGAGGACATTTCATTCTACTGAATTACTCACAAGTGCAGAAATGCTACTCATACAGGTCAGTTTAATTGATTAATTAAAACTGTGAGGTAACACAGCGCTGTTTCACTTGGTCTAACGTTTCACTATCATACTAAACTTTATTTGAGTGTGTTAAAAGTTGTAACGTTATTCTGTGTATTTGTTTGTTGGCTGTATGAGACTCAACAGTAATCTACAGTTGTGTTCAAAATTATTCAACCCCCCAATGCTGTAAATGGTTTTAGAGAATTTAGAGTACATTTGTAATTGAATTCAGAATGAAATCCTACAAGGACTTCTTAAAGAAGCATATGCAACTAAAATGACATCAATTGGTTTTGTAATACAGTAGTAAATGTTTCTTTTGTGAATTCTTCATTGACACAATTATTCAACCCCTTAAAGACTACCACTCTGAAGAACAGAGGTCCATTGAAGTGTTTTCAATCAGGTATTGAAAGCACCTGTGGATGTCAGGGAGCAGCAATAAAGCCTAATAAGCACCAATTAGGCAGCTTTAAAATGATTGTGATACTCAGCTCCTTCTAGACATTTACTGGTGTGGTTACAAACATGGTGAAGTCAAGAGAATGGTCCAGGAAGACAAGAGAAGAGGTGATTACTCTTCACAGGAAGGGCAATGGCTATAAGAAGATTGCAAAGATGTTAAACATACCAAGAGACACCATAGGAAGCATCATTCGCAAATTCAAGGCAAAGGGCACTGTTGAAACGCTACCTGGTCGTGGCAGAAAGAAGATGCTGACTTCGACTGCTGTGCGCTACCTGAAGCGTAGAGTGGAGAAAAGTCCCCGTGTGACTGCTGAGGAACTGAGAAAAGATTTGTCAGATGTAGGTACTGAAGTTTCTGCTCAGACAATACGGCGCACCCTGCGTAATGAAGGCCTCCATGCCAGAACTCCCAGGCGCACCCCCTTGCTGTCTCCAAAGAATAAGAAGAGTCGACTGCAGTATGCCAAAAGTCATGTGGACAAACCACAGAAGTTTTGGGATAGTGTTCTGTGGACTGATGAAACAAAATTAGAACTGTTTGGGCCCATGGATCAACGCTATGTTTGGAGGAGGAAGAACAAGGCCTATGAAGAAAAGAACACCTTGCCTACTGTGAAGCATGGCGGGGGGTCAATCATGCTTTGGGGCTGTTTTGCTTCTGCAGGTACTGGGAAGCTTCAGCGTGTGCAAGGTACCATGAATTCTCTTCAGTACCAGGAGATATTGGAGGACAATGTGATGCAGTCCGTCACAAACCTGAGGCTTGGGAGACGTTGGACCTTTCAACAGGACAATGATCCCAAGCATACCTCCAAGTCCACTAGAGCATGGTTGCAGATTAAAGGCTGGAACATTTTGAAATGGCCATCGCAGTCACCAGACTTAAATCCGATTGAGAACCTCTGGTGGGACTTAAAGAAAGCAGTTGCAGTGCGCAAGCCTAAGAATGTGACTGAACTGGAGGCTTTTGCCCATGATGAATGGGCGAAGATACCCGTAGCTCGCTGCAAGACACTTGTGTCAAGCTATGCTTCACGTTTAAAAGCTGTTATAACTGTAAAAGGATGTTGTACTAAGTATTAAGATTGAATGTCACTTGGGGGTTGAATAAAACTGATAATGATGTGAGCAGAGAAAAGACATTTGTGGTTATTTCATTATAAATGTTATGTTATATTTGTCTGACCTACACGTGCCTCTTTGATTTAATTGTAAGCAGGATGACTGAATGATCAAAATCAATGTCAAACCGGCCAAAACAATCAATTTCAGTGGGGGTTGAATAATTTTGAACACAACTGTAGATCAACATTAGAATATCATACTGATGATATTCTAACACTTCGTCGTGTTGAGCTACATAACATTGATTAGTCTTATGTAGTCTACATTTGCTTACCTTGTCTAATAACGTGCAAGAGCGCCGTCTCTGTCAAGTCAAAGTTTGTCGCAAAGCTCTCACTACGCCAATATGGATCCTCGTTTTATTTCTCCTTTTTTCCCAAAGTTTGCTTGCCCTGGTTCATAATGTTTGAGCGAAACAACAACAGCACGCCGCCAGACGTTTGCTTGCCCTGGTTCATAATGTTTGAGCGAAACAACAACAGCACGCCGCAAGACGTTATGTTGCCATGGTTACTATGCAGCGCAAGTGGAAACCAGGGATGACGCAGATATTACGTCATTGACAGGCGACAAGGGAGGGACGGGCACTATTTTAAATTTGTGAATTTATGTATATGTATATTTGTGAAAATATGTATGTGAATTTATAAATTCTTGGAAATATTTAGGATCATGTAAGTACACAGCTGAATGAAATATATAACACTGTGCGAGTGTTTTTGGATATTTTAATATAAAAATGTTAGATAGTGTGCCTTTAAGTTAAAAAGTTAAATAGCTCAAGGCAATAGTAAAAAAAAAAATAAAAAATAAAAAATACAATGAGTTAGTAATTCCCCTCAAGTTATATATAACACTGGTCCTATAACAATGACTTAAAGCATGTAAAATGCAGCTGACGTGTGAGGAAACAAATTTATGCAAGTGTAAAATATTTATGCACTAACATTTGGCCTCAGATTCATAATTCATGAAACTAACTTCCATGATATCTTGATTCCTCTTGATTGTAATTTATTCATTATTCATCCTTCTCTGGCTTGAGACCTGTATTCATAACCCAGTTTAATCTTCTCATGAATTGATCATGAGGGCAAAAGCATTGATGAAATAGCAGAGATCTGAAAAGGGAAGTTCAACAGCTGAAACAGTAGCTGTGCGGCTCTAGAGGCGATGTGTTGTAAGATGGAAATGGACGAGGGATGATGAGAAATCATAGTGATGTTTTGTTTACAGGACACAGAGCCAAGGCATTTAATGACATGAGCTGCAGTTTATCCCATCTTGGAACAAATATTCAGTTCACTTTTAAACAATATCCATCTGATTTTACGATCTGTATATCTTGCATACACATTTTATATAATGTTAAGTGTGGTCGAGATCACGCTATAAGCTTTGTTTTTTTGGGTTCATAGTGTAAAGACTCCAAAGACATACAACAGCATAGTACAGATGAATAGATCATTAAACCTCTGATGCATGAATGATTGCATCACAAAAGACAAAAATATCTATTTATTTAATTTCCAATCTTAATTTTAGATAGTCTGTCCACTGTAGAGGGTACTGTGCATTTAAGGTGGTAATTTAATTTAATGTAAGCCAAAGGCAATCTGTTGTTAACTATTTAGGGAGTGATATTACATATGTGAGGCATTTATTTGTTTGTTTGGCATTCCAATGTGAATTTTCATTTAGCTCTATTGTTAATAAATAAAATCCAAGCAAAATGGATATTTTAGTGAAAGGAATTTGCTGACTTTAGTGCTTATATTTTTAGAAACAGGGACAAAAAGCGATAAAAAGTATTGACATCTGAGTATTTTCCAAAGAGAGATCATAATTTATTTGTTATTTTAAACCACAATTTATGAAGTTTCATGGTTTAAAAAGGGCATTATATATATTTATGTGTATGTGTGGGTGTGTGTGTGTGTGTGTGTATGTTTTGTATAATATAATATAACTGTAATTATATAACAAATTTAGTTACATTAGTATTACTGTATTAATTAAATAACACGCATCTGAATACCTCTTAAGCAAGCTAACCCTGGAACATGAGAGATATGTTCAGAGAGTAAGTTGCTATGGCTACTTACACACCCTGAAAGTTGAGGTTATCAGCTTACTGACTCTTAAACATACCTAGGTATGTCACATAACCTGCTTTCTGGAATACCCCCCTGGAAGCTTCCTCAGCACTATACACAGTACCATATCAATCTGAGCCTGTGTCCTCATCATTTTGAAATGCATGCAAAGTGGATTTGCTTTCAGAAATAGAATCTTCTCAACATTTCAACAACACAAACCAAACTCTTCCAGTCCTCAGCTATAACTACAGTGTTTGAGGGCAGGTCAGAGTTGACGTTGTTTGCAGGCAGTCAATGAAGATCAATAGTCTGGCATTATTCAAATTTGCTACACATCTATTTAGGTTTGTTTAGGAAGTAAGACTGGAATTAATGATGATAATTGTTTCAGGGAGTTCAGAATCGGTTCTTACTTCATTTATCTTGCACATTGATCTGTGAAACTTTGCAGACCATTTTACATTCACAAACAGCTGTATTACATGAAAGACAATATAAAAGAGCATAAGGACTTTAAACATGTTTTTAAAGATCTACTCATCTACTAAGCTCAGATTAAATAAATGATCAGTGAATGACAATGTTTGGTTTTTATAAAGACCTCATTCTGGATTGTCAGTTCCTCATGTACAGTGAGGTAATGGCAGCTTACACATCACGCTGTCTTGGATGGTTTGAATAGCGATGTGACTTGCGAATGTTGACAGTGCAGGTTTGTGCGAGAAAGGACGTGTTGAGATATCATCCTAAAACAAACATCTGTAACAGACGCCAAGATTACATGGTGAAATATGCCAAAGAAGACATTCATCCACAGGGAGAAGAGCACAGAGGTAAGAGTAGTTGAATTTGATTAGACGGTCCTTTTGTAACATTTCAAAGTGTTTCATTCTCTGTAATCTAATTTATTTTCTCGTAATTCTTTTCTCCTAACTGAGTTGTGTTTGCATTCACCAGCGTTCTAATTTCTTTTGTGTTTATACTTTGTCTCAGCCTATTTGTTTGGTCTTTTGTGGGCGGTCAGTCTAAGTTAGCTTAACAACCCTTGAAAAAAGAAGTGCATAATTGGATTTAATGTGTATTTGTATTGCACTTCAAATATTAAAAGTATATATTTAAAGGGACAAGCCAATTATATGATTCATTAATATGCCGATTAATGAAATAAAAGGCCTCTTAAGTGTACTGAAAGAGGATACGCTTTCATGACAATATTTCATAACACACTTCAGTACACTTTTAAAAGGGGCACTGTGAAATAAAAGGTGAACCTTTTAATTTGGTCTATTTTACTTTTTTGAAGTACATTTTAATAATATAAGTATGTTAAAGGTACAATAAGTACATTAAATATGTAAGATTTTTGCATTAAAATATCCAAAAACCACTAGAACATTGTTGTGTTTTGTAGACTTGTGTACTTACATTCTCCCAAATGTTTCCAACAATGTTTAAATATACAGAAACCAGCTATTTTAACCAGTGTAACAGCTCATGTCATTGCGTCACCTGTCAATGACATCATATCTGTGTTACCCTCGATTTTACTTCCATAGAAACAATGGAAACACCGCAGACATTTTAATATATTGTGTTTCATTAGACAGGTCAACAACTGCTTGGATACCTTCATCGACGGAAAACTAATCATTGTTATATAGCTCAACACGGTTAGTTTTATTGTTTGAATCTCGTGTTTTCTTGATTTACCACGAGTGATATGTTTGTACCATGCCTAAGAGACAACATTATTATGCCAAGTGGCTAACATACCATAATCAGAAAGAGCTTTATTTGTAATACAGCATTTGCTCCATCATAGAATATACTTTAAACTTAACTGCATGCCATTTAGCAACAAGACATCCAGATTTTATTAATATGATATTCAAATATCGATCTAGCTTACTGGAGTGTTCAACAAGTGTCTCATACCGAGCGAACGCACAGAGTAATGTTAACATAACATTCGACATTCTCAAATGTATTTTTAGTATGATTGTTCTAACAGAGTAAAACTGTTGGATTGCATCACAATTTTAATTAATCAAATAAAGTGACCTGTATGAGTCGAAATACAGCCTTTGCGGCTGTTTCATTGGAATGAATGAAATAATGTGAATTTAAGTGATCAAACTTAATTGTAAGAAAGTTCAAGTTCAGGGAGTAAGGAGGTGGGAACCGGCAAACGTTAAATATACCATCGTAATAGACATAAACAACAAAACGAAAGGAGCGGCAGTGGCCAACTGCAGCATATAGGCCTAAGCATTATTAAAACAGCAATGTAAAATGTTCCTCTCTCAACCTTCACTCCATGTCATCCGTCGGGACTTGAGACTGGTGTGTCGCGCAGGTGTCTCTCATTAACATTTGCTTCACTGGCCTCATTCTACTCCCTTGGCTCTCGGCCTTGCCCCGCTTCATACCATAGTAACGTTCATAAAACTTAACTCTTGTGCTGTGTTGAAAACCCTATAACACTTATAAATCTCTCATTATGCTATATTATGACCAAATATTGTATTCTATATTTTTGTCAACTTCTTTCATTTAGGACTGGTTGTGAATTTCTTTTTGCATCTGATTAATCACAGACCTCATTGATCTGAGAGTAGGCACCTAATTTTTTTGACTGAAAAAAAAGAGTGAATGAATAATTTCCACAATATTAAAGAAAATATGAATACAATTTGCACTGTTTATCACAATAGTGTGCTTTAATGTTTAATCATGAAGTTTGCTTTGAAATGCTTTTATTTTGTTTTAGCTTGTTTT
Organism: Zacco platypus; assembly: GCA_038088235.1. Taxonomy (NCBI): domain Eukaryota; kingdom Metazoa; phylum Chordata; class Actinopteri; order Cypriniformes; family Xenocyprididae; genus Zacco; species Zacco platypus. Next base: position 10,967,975 of record CM076081.1, on the reverse strand, counting down.
CATTCATTTAGGACTGGTTTTGTATTTCTTTTTGATCTGATTAATCATAGGCCTCATTGATCTGAGCTTATGCACTTCAGTTTTTGAAAGAATTATTTGCATTATTTGTGAATAATTTTGGCAATATTAAATAAAATATGAAAAAAAAGAAATTGCACTGTTTATCACACTAGTCTATTTTAATGTTTAACCAGGAAGTTTGTATTGAAATGCTTTTATTTTGTACAAAATTGCACAGAGTTACACTTTTGGTGTTCCCGGTTATAAATGACCGGCCATTGACAGTGAATGGGAGAGACTCACATATATTTTAGTGTGCTTGCAAGCATAGAGCCCTTGGACGTGTGCATGTGTGGATACATACATACACATGCTACCTAAACACACACGTGAACTGGCTTTAGTCTGCATTGACCCTACTTCAAAAGAACATTTCTTTCATGTTCTTTGTGTCATCACAGCTTCCAGACAAAATATAATGACATTGTGTTTTGGGACTTTAGTGTTCTCACAAGCAGACAAAAATTTACAAATAAAGACGTCATAGCATAGACACAAATGCCTCACTGCACCTTGCTTGTCATTCATTTTGAGGCAGCACAATAGCAAATAAACTCTCTGTCCATCTTTATCTTGATCAAGATACTAGTGAGGAGGCAATGCAGGATGAATCTTGCAGTGACATTTCCGGCGCTGGTGCGAGCTGGCTGCTGGCTCTTCTTTTCTACGTTTTTTAGCTACTTAGACATTTTATTTTTGTATATTTTTTGTATATATCTTATTTAATACTCTGCACTGCATAGTCTGTCACTTTTCTTGGATTTCACGTTTTAGAGTACGATAATGCTCCCTCGGGACAAACGGGATCCTCGCTGAACTGCTGCGGAAGACTCGCCGAGGACTCTGCGCGGGAAGGAAACTCCGGGAAAAGGAGAGACGCTTTAGACCTGCTCTCCCCTCCGTCATCATGGGAAATGTGAGATCTCTTCCCAACAAGATTGACGAGCTAGATTGCAAGATTGACCCGGCACCAGCGGGAGTATAGACAGTGTTGCGTCCTTGTGTTTACGGAAACCTGGTTAACCCCTCACATCCCGGACTCCTCCAGCAACCTGCAACCTGTAGACATAGCACCCACAAGCTCTCCTCCTCACTTCAACCATGCACTCCCGTCCTCTGTGTTGCCAACTTTCACACAGTATATCACCTGTCCCACCAGAGACAATAAAACACTGGACTTATTTTATGCCAACTCCAAGGAGCCATACTCCACATCCCCCCTCCCTCCCCTTGGCAGAGCTGATCACAACATTGTCCATCTACAGCCTGTGTATAAACCTGTAGTGCACAGGCAGCCTGTGGAGCCCCGAGTGGTGAAGAGGTGGATTACTGAGAGCAAGGAGGCTCTGAGGGACTGCTTCGACACCACTGTGTGGACTGAGCTCTGTGACCCATATGAGGAGGACATCAATGCAGACACTATCATGGGCTATATCAACTTTTGTTTTGAAAACACTGTGCCCCCCAAAACAGTATGGTGTTTTGCAAACAATAAACCGTGGATTACCTCTGACATCAAAGCTCTGCTGAAGGAGAAGAAGAGAGCTTTCAGGTCAGGGGACAGGGAGGAGCTCAGAGTTGTACAGAAGGAGCTGAGACGGAAGATCAGGGAGGGCAAGGCCAGCTACAAGAGGAAGATGGAGGAGCAGCTGCAGCAGCAGAACATCAGGAGGGTGTGGAGGAGCCTAAAAACCATCTCAGGCTTCAAAGCACCCCACTCAGGCTGAGGGCGACATGCAATGGGTCAACGCCTTGGGACCATTACTTCAACCGGTTTGACCAATTATCTACTGCTCCGCCCACGCAGCTGCTCCACACCTCGTCACCTGAACAATGCCACACTCCCCCAGCCCTTCACACCTCTGGCTCTACACATCTCACCACCTCCTCGCTGTCCCACGGACTCATCCACCCCCTCAGCCCACCCCTGACCTTCACATCGGCCCAGGTGAGGAAATAGCTGAGAAGGATCAAAGTACGGAAGGCAGCTGGACCAGACGGCATCAGCTCCAGGTTGCTGAAATCCTGTGCAGATGAGCTGTGTGGGATCACTGGGCATGTCTTCAACCTGAGCCTCAAGTTGAGGGTGGTACCACAGTTACAGGCCTCCTGGGTAGTACCAGTGCCCAAGACAGGGTAGGGACCTCAGCAGCTTCAGGCCAGTGGCTCTGACCTCACATCTGATGATGACACTGGAGAGACTGGTCCTGCACCACCTCCGCTCTGAGGTGAGCTCAGTGATGGACCTGCTGCAGTTCGCCTACTGACCTGGGATCGGAGTGGAGGATGCTGTGATCTACTTACAACACCGTGCTCTAAATCACCTGGAGAAGCCCGGCAGCTCTGTGAGGATTCTGTTCTTTGACTTCTCCAGCGCATTCAACACCATTCAGTCGGTGCTTTTGAGAAGCAAGCTCGAGCGGGCTGGAGTGGACTTACATCTGGCTGAGTGGATCCTGGACTACCTGACAAACAGATCCCAGTTTGTGAGAGCCCAGGACTGTGTGTCTGACCCCCTGACCTGCAGTGTGGGCACCCCCCAGGGCACGGTGCTCACGCCATTCCTCTTCACCCTCTACACTGCAGATTTCAGAGACAACACTGACGGCTGTGTCCTGCTTAAGTTCTCTGACGACTCCGCAGTCGTTGGCTTGATCAGCGACAACGACACAGAGTATAGAGGACTGATGCAGGACTTTGTGGACTGGTGCTGGAGCAGCAGGATCACTGAGAGGGAGAGGAAGAAGTTGGACAAGATCATCAGGAAGTCCAGCTCTGTCCTAGGCAGTTCTCTGTACTGCGGGAGGTGGGTGACAGAAGGGTTCTGGCAAAACTGTCATCTATGCTGGACCATGAGTCACCCCCTGCAGGACACACTGTCAGCTCTGCAGAGCAGCTTCAGTGACAGACTGCTCCACCCTTGGTATGTGAAGGAGAGATTCCGCAGGTCTTTTCTTCCTGCTGCAGTCAGACTTCACAACGAACGCTGCTAACATACTCTTTTTACTGTGCAATATTTATACAAGAAATATGCCATCTCAATGTTTTCTTGAAACGTTTTGTTGAAACATGCAATAGCGTTAGCATAATTTTTAATCCATTTATGTACAGTTGATTTTAGTTTATTTATTTATTTTGGGTTCTCTGTTTTTTATCTAAATGTGTGTGATACTGCTATTTACCACTGGACCCCTGCTGTTGCTAAATGCAATTTACCCACTGTGGCACAAATAAAGGCTTTACTTACTTACTTACTTACATTTTAAGAAGAAAACCTGCTTTGCCTCATAGCTGGGGATGAAGACCAGGACAAAGTTCCATCTTTCGACCAGAATGTAACCATAACCTCAGCTGGGCCCTCATCATCCGAAGATTGCTGCTCATCAGTTGTTTCAAAGTCTGTAGCATGTTCAGTGGTGCCTTCTTCTTCTGGTACATCTTCTAATGCTCCTTCACTGCAAGATTCATCCTGCATTGCCTCCTCCTCACTAGTATCTTGCATATGCATATATTTTTTAGCTTGTGTCTGCACGTATCCACACATGTAGGTCCAAGGCCTTTGTTTGTAAGCACACGTGTACATATGTGAACATGAACATGATCAACATGCTCCTTAACACTAATTTTTTCCTCTTACTTTCTTCCCCATTCCCTTTGAATGGCTGGTCATTTTTCACCGGGAACACCACATGAGGGTATATGTTGAACGTCACATGGCCAAACCAGAAAACTGGTCTCATTGCATCTGCTTGTCAGAGAAAGTGCTAACAGCAGTATGAACTGAAGGCATATCTATGGACTTTTAAGGTAATCAGCGAAACTACCTAGTTCACATTGTTATAGGTGTTTTATTCTATAAAATATCTAAATGTTAGAGTGAAGAAGAAAAATGAAAAAAAGCTTTCAAATATCTAAATGCATATGCAGGGGACATCAGTTGTGCTCATCTTTGCTTGCTTCTTTTAAGTTATCTTGAATAAAACAGCAATTTTTTTCATGAATCACATACAAAAGACCTCAATCTTTTTTAAAGAATATGGAAGTTAGATTATGCATAACCCCTAGTGTGACTTTGTGCCATTGTATACAAAATAAAAGCTTTTCAAAACAAATTATGATTAAGGTTAAAAGCACATAAACAGTGCAAATGTTCTTCATATTTTCTTTAATATTGTGGAAATTATTCATAAATAATGTTTTTTTCACTCAAAAAATCAGGTGCCTACTCTCAGATAAATGAGGCCTACGATTAATTAGATGCAATAAGAAATACAAAACCTGTCCTAAATGAAAGAAAACAAGTTGACAAAAAGATTGAATTCAATATTTGTTGATAATAAAGCACAATGAGAGATTTTAAGACGTTTTTTTTGTAGGCTGGTTTTTGACCGGGAATGCCACAAGTGTAACAAGGTGAACCCTGCCAAAAAAAAGTATGAAAATTATCAAAAAAAAAAAAAGATAAGATAAGAAGTATTTATACCCTGTGTGAACAAAGTCACAACGTTTCAGTCTGATCTGATAACATTAATTAGTACTTTCAGGAAAAAGAATATCTTCTTCAGGTCAAAATGACCTGAACACCATAAAATACATTAGCTCATCCGTGAACATGATTTCTGCCTTGAGTCTTGTTGTATTGCTTTCCATCAGCTGGCTGTGGAGGTGAAGATGACAATTTACAAGATGTCTTGCTCATTCACAGTGTCATCAAGTTACGCCTTTGTTATTGTTTTAAATAAGCAACTTCTAGCAGCAAAACTTACATACTGTGCCTTTAACAATAATAAATAAATAATTTAGGTATCTTTTAATGATATTTTGTGCTGCTTTAAATAAGTAGACATATTTTAATGCATTAAATAACATGCTAAATCACTATGTACTTGATCATAATTTTAACTGTAGTGTTGCAATTTCTTAATTGCAAATGTGTAAGTATGTGACATTCAAGAAATTTAAGTATTTCAGTTTACCAAATGCTTGTCAGTACTTTCAACAGTACACTTTACCTTATTTCAAAGATGTAATTATGAAATCACATAAAAAGATGTACTTAAGTGGGTAAAAAAGCTCTCAACTAACTGAATTTAATATGCATTTAAACTTGAATGCCTTTTCATTTTATTGCAGTTAACATGCTATTATGTGTCCAAAAAACATTACATTCAGTTCACACTTAACCATATATATATATATAATGTAAACTGTTGTCAGTTTTATAAATGTACTTGTAGCTATGAAAAGAAGGGCTCTAGATGGGTTTTCAATGACTTTTGAAATTGTAAAGCATGTACAAATGAATATGATACTCCATATAATAGAGAATTCAAAATAGTAAATTAATCCAATTATCAGCAATGATGACACATAATGTTTTAACCCTACATCTTGTCAATACCACCCCCAGGGAAACATACTGCAGTTGTCTAATACTTCTAAGTATAAAATATATAAGTATTTCCCAAGGCTTGGAAAAACCCACGACTATGAAAGAATTCACAGCAATCCTTAAACAGTTTAGTTCATGCTTCTCCCACATAGTGAGGCTAATGCGTCCCACAGAAAGTAGCGCCATGTGGAGAGTACTTGATAAACACGGAAGCCTTCTTCGCAACAACGACAGAGAGCGTGAGAGATTATATCGATTTTAGTCGAGCCACTCATGTGGACCACATCTCTTATGAGATCAAAGTCCTGAGGATGTCAGCAGCGTTTTGGTGGATCTAATCCTTTAAGACTAGCAGCTACAGGCGATCAGTAATGGAGCACACGCAGAACCCTGCACTGTAGTCAAAGGTGGCCTCGATTGATTGCTTTAGCCTGACTAAGCCACAAACAGGATATGACTGTTGACATCCCATAAGCCTCCCTGCTCATGCTGGCTCACATTGACTGCTCTCTGCAGATCCAGTAATGGAAAACAGCTGGAATACATAGGACTTGGCCAAAAAAAAAAAATGGCTTCTTGTCAATAACTGATAGTTGGGCACAGAAATCAAGGCTTAGAATTCAGTACTGTTTTCGTAAGGTTTGTGGAGCTTTATATTGTAACACAGTTCTTAAGTACGGGAAGAAGGAGGTGGGAACCGGCGAACGTTAATAACTTTTAATTATAAAATAAACAAACAATAAAACGAAAGTAAAAGGGCGGCAGTTCCTCACAGCGACTGCCCCCCACACACACAAAATAAAACACAACATAAAGTCCAGGCCTGGTCCTCTCTCGTCCTTCACTGTCGTAGCTCCTCTTTTATGCTTCCGGAGCTGAGAGATACGAGACCGGTGCGCCGAATAGCTGAAGCTCATTATCACTTGCGTCACTGGCCTCGCGCCGTTCCCTCACGGTTCTCGCCCGCCCTGCTCGTCACATAATTTGCCTTGTTGTCAGCAGAATCAAGTATATATGTAACCCCTCCAGTCCTACTCACTTCACTCTGAGCAGGACTCAAACCAGCATCTCTTGCATGGGAGGCAGGCATGCTAACAAGGACGCTAAAGACTGTTGTCTCTAGCGATAGTTGCTAGTGCGCTTCTTGAGGCCAGAGGAGTGAGGTTTACATGCACTGCTTTTACTAGCTTGTCACCATTACACTGACCCCTCTAAACCTCACTAACATCTGGGTCACTGCATCAATATAACCCCACTCTGAACAGGATTCGAACCACAGTCTCTGGCATGGGAAGCGGGCACTCTAACAAGGTGGCTAAAGACTGCATCCTCTAGCGTCGGTCACTAGTGCACCTCTTGAGGCCAATGAAGTGAGGTTTAAAACAGCTCTTACTAGCTTGCCTCTGTTCCACATAGAGTATGTCAGAAACTGAGTGAGCATCTGTAGCCAGTGTAGACAGCATCAGTGACTATAATGAGTTCTGTTTTCTTTTGACACAACACTCACATCCAGTGTAGACTTGTCAGCCTTTAAGCGACGGAACACCAGTGGGCGGGGCCTATGGTGTGCTGATGTATGACAGTATATCAGTTGATGTTTTTCTCTAGAGGCAGTCATATACAAATGCATTTGCCTTTGCCATTTTTTTTTATATATCTTTTGTGTTCCACAGAATATAGAATATTTGTGTGGTCAGAAATTATGTATATTGCACTGGTCAAATTAACCAAAGCACGTGTATTATCAGAGGAATAATGGTGAAGAATTCACATATCTGTCAGATCATAACCAGTGTAGACTTTAAGGGGTATGTGCTCATATTCAGAAGTGATACATCTATATGGTTTTCAATGACTGATTCTTACAATTCTACATTTGGTACCCTGAATCTTTGGTTATATCACAGAACTTTTTTCCTGTCCAACTAAACAAGTAATTATTTTTGTTTTTGTTATTTATTATTTGAAATGTCATGTAAAATACAATAACATATCTACTTTTTTGATCATTAATATTTTTTGCTTTTTTTGTGGCATTATCATTATTAAAATCATTATTTTATCTTGTCTAGCATGAAGTGGGACGTCTTTATTAAACCCAGAGGAAATTAAACTTCAAGTTCACATAAGCTCTGTAGATTCTGAAAATTATGATAAGATGCATACGTTCTAGTTATTGCATTATATTTCTTGAAGTTATGAAACATTTATGCAAAATTTGTCTGGGTTCTGGGTTAAAATGTATTAAAGTTCCTGCAGATTTTTAGAGTCACTATCATTTATAGGATTTTAATACTCTAAAATGTTTGGTTCAAACTATAAATATGAAGGGCTTTATGAAGGCCTCCATGTTTACGATGCTATTAAATGAATTCATTAGAAGTTTATGACTTTTCTGCAGTTACGATTCACAGTCTAATATTGTTTCGCGGTAACTTGGCAATTTTCCCCATTAATCACTGCATTCCTTCTTATTGATCATATTTCCAATTACACATCAGCATTTCAGTTACAGAGATCAAGTTTCCAACTCATTGCTTAAATGAAATGATGGCTTGTGTCAGGAAGAGTAATTCTCTCTGTAAAAGTTGTAATTTGTGCACAGAGATCAGCTAAAACAACACAATCCATCCGCCATGTCTGAAAAAGACACACCTACAAAATTTCAATGAAGCGCTCTTCGCGCTACTTTTCACGTATAAATATGAAATTCAGTAGACACATGTAACAGCCCAATACCTACAAAAAAAAAAAAAAAAAGAAAAAAAAAAAAATATATATATATATATATATATATATTTTTTTTTTTTGCCATTTCCAGACAATGCACTTTAACAAACATTTTATCAGATAAACATCATATCTGGTCAGTCTAATCTAAAGGCCTTTGCGGCGTTAAATTCGAAGATCTTGAGTTTTTGATGAAGGTGCGTCCATGGCGGCCGAGGTTGGGCATGCGTTTAAGCCATTCACTGGGTTTGACCATTTTCAACCAAACTTGGGTTGCATTTTTAGAGTATAACTGTATAATGTACATCAGGAAATTGCTGACTGTGTTGAAAATAAACCCACATCAAGTAATCAAGGGAGAGTGTAGGGAGTTTCATTAAATAAGACATTTTAAACATTTTCAGTAATTAAATATATGTGCAAAGTAAATGTTATCTTACAATATAAAAGTTATTCTTATGTTTACTTCAGTAAAGATTTCATTTCAAATAGACACATACTGTATACCATGTCCTGAAGGGGGGAATTTATACTAAAATGATTTTTATTTGCTAAATTAGATTATGGTCTATTATTGAAATGTGGGTATCAAATATGAAAGAATAGGCTTTATGGGGTTAAGTGTTGATATTTTGTTATTTCAAAAGCATTGACCTGTCTTTTAATATGTCGATCTGTTATTTTATCTTTGTTTTTCAGAAATGGATTCGCTGCGCATACTGCTATACTCTCTCATATTCCTGCTGAGCGTGTTTGGGAATCTGATCATCATTGTGGTTTTGGTGGTGAATAAGCGAATGCGGACAGTGACCAACTCATTCCTGCTCTCCCTGGCCATTAGTGATCTTATGATGGCTGTTTTCTGCATGCCCTTCACTCTTATTCCCAACCTGCTGGAGGATTTCATCTTTGGAGCTGCCATGTGCAAGATTGTGGCCTATCTTATGGGTAAGATGGACTATCATTTATTCACATGCACTGGTAAATATCACAAGCTTCAACCACTATTCCCTAAATCTGCTGAACTTTATGGCTTCAAAAATTTGAAACATTTTTTCCACTTTTAAGTTTACAGGTGCAATCAGCATTGAAATGCTTGCTGTGGCATGAACATTTGAGTGAAGTCATTTTTTTCTGAGAAAACATGCATTCTTTGATTTTTTGAATATTGTTTGAATACATTTTCTTTCAATTGTGGCACCAAATGATGATCAAATGATGGAAAAAAGCATTATAACAGAATTGATGCACTGTGAAGTAAAGTAGCTGATGCTGTCCACACCCAATGATTAAGAATTATTGCTAAGATTATTATTTTGGACGTTTATGTTATTCACTCAAATATATAACTCTTTGACTGAACATAATTCAATTGGTTCCATATATGGGGGGAAAATAACCATGAAATTACCATGTAAACTTAACTAAAACACAGAAAGTAGAAACCTAACTGAACTGAGTAAAGCTCAATATAAGCCAAAGTCAAAGTAAGTCTTTAGAAACAAAATCCCTCTCGAATCCCTTGACAACTAGCCAGCAGTAACACATGCTAATAGGCTAAATGTATTTTTAAACTACATTATAAAGCTTAGTGAAGTCCAAGAAAATATGATGGCATTGCTCCAGCTTACGCAATAGATCGCTTAATGAGTAAACCAGCATACAGTATAGTTTAGACACAAGCTCTTCAGAAATTCCCAAATTGCCAACAAAACAGAACAGTAAACTTTACCAAGTTTCCCCTTTTCATCTTGCACAAAAAACATAAGATAACACTTAATTTCAACATTTACTCCGCTCAGTTATTCTCATGCAAAGCATGTGGGTTAATGATTCATGCAGTGCCAACACAAATGGTAACACTGCTAAAAATGGTAAAAAGTTTTATTTTATAAATACATGTGTGCACAATTAAATGAATCTGTTACAAAAGTACTGTGTTGCAGTGTTTCATTTTAACAAAGTAAATTGAGCAAGGTGTTTTTAGCTGTATATACCAGAGGTAGTCGAAATCGCATTCGACCGGATTGCTTTCGTAGTGGAAACGCTCATGTGGTTGAATGTGTTCGAACAGGCCAAAAGACCGCCTACTCACCACCTACTGACCTAATGCGTACACATTATGGGAAGAGCACTAGCCAGAAGGGATTTAAACTTTGTTGGTTGAAGACCCAAGTTTGGTTTAAAGACGAAAAATGTTCATTATCTCACCATTTCTGATTTCTAGCACACTCTCACCGCACTCAGCAAGGTCTCACGGCTGTCAGAACAGAAATGAAAGCTGCTGCTCTCTGTGTGTTTTTCCATCGTCTCCTTTCGTTTTCATATGTAAATTGTGTGAGCTTATTTCATCTATTAGATCGAAAGATCTGAGAAAATAAACAAAAACATACATTTATCCACCCATAGACCCTCCCCTTGAAGAATTCAGGACATAAGTGGTCGAAAGTGGACAAAAGAGATGGATTAAAACACCAGGTTTAAATGGGTATGCGTCTCCCTCATCCACTTGTGATCCGATCAACCAAAACGCATCTTAATACCAGGTGGAAACAGGACCTCAGTTGTTGGCTCCTAAAAACACATCCTGTAAAAATAAACCAGTGAACCACAGTATATAATTCAAGTCAAATTTGTACATGAGACTACTGTTTATTTGAAATACAATTACCATGATGTCAAATTTTGGCACAGACTCTCAGTTGGAGAAATTGGCCACTGATGTAGACATATGTATGATCTGCACTTTTTCATGGATCACTACCCCCCTAAATGAAAGTCATTGCTCATCCAGTAACAACCATTACAATACCAAGATCAGATTTGACAACAAGGATGGTTGGCAAATGGATTGAAGGGGGAAAAAAACAAAACCTTAAGACAGTTCTGTTCTGGACAGCAACGGACCACTGTATATTGTAGCACATTTGTAGCACAAAAGAAATGGATCAGGTATGGTGGATTGAAACAATTACACTGTCATGTTTTGTACTTGCGTGCACAGCGATCAGAGTTCTAAAGGATGTTTTTCGCCAGCATTATGGTCACTGTCTGGTGGAGGCCCTGGAGATGACATAGTTCAGAAGAGAGCAGATCTTATTTGCTTGCGTGTGTGCGAGTGGCCCGAGGCTCACACAGTGTCGAAGCGCGACAAGGCAGCACATCCAACACGCTGTGCCAACCACAACCTCACTCCCACTGTTTGTTTTTTGAGGAGGCGGAAAAGGAAGGGGATTTGTAAAGCAAAGAACAATTTCCCTGCTATGAGCTTTGGTGCGGAGGGTGAGATCAGATCAAGATCTTGGGGCATCAGGGCAGTAATTCCTCAAACATGAGGGGCTGTCGGAAATCTTGCTTTACAGCGTTCTCCAACAAGAAAGCCATTTTCTAATGTTTTTCACAAAGCTTTGTATTTATAGGAGAACGTATTAAGGATTTGTTGCTTTCAATTTTGCAAGGCGTCAAGCCTTTGGGAAAAAAAATAACAACAGATGTGCAGTGAATACATGTAGCGATAAGAGCAAACGAATCAGAAAACTTGGTGGATAAACTATTTAGATACAATCTTTGAGTTTTTGACTCTAGTTTGCACAGTTGTACAAATTGTAAATGTACCGATTTTATTTTTTTTCACAGGAATTTCAGTCTGCATATCTACCTTCAGTCTGGTGGCAATAGCCATTGAGAGGTACAGTGCCATTTGCAACCCGCTGAAGTCACGGGCATGGCAGACCCGATCCCATGCCTACAAAGTCATTGCTTCCACCTGGGTTCTGTCCTTCCTTATTATGACACCCTATCCCATCTTCAGCACCCTGGTGAAGTTCACCAAAGCCAACAACATCACGGCTCACATGTGCCGGCATGACTGGCCAAAAAGTGAGGTGGAGCAAACGTGGTAAGTGCTCATATGTAGAGTAACGCACTTATGGTGTATGAATGTGGGGCAAAGCATAGCACTGGAAAATATATTAAAATACATTTAAAAAGCACAAGACATGTAGTGTGCAGAACTCTCGTCAAAAAAGAAAATCGTTTTTTACTAACCCTCCCCTCATCTTCTATTGGTCACTCAAACATATCCTTATTGCTTTGGACACTTGAGTGGGATCAGGACAGGTCACAAGTCAGACTCAAATCTGGTTCCTCCTGAGGCAATCATGTCCAGAGCACATGCACAGACCACTACACCACAGCTCTGACAGTTTGAAGCATTATTTTGGTGAGACCAAAGAGGTTACAAAAAGTTTTAAAAACTTTTATTAAATATGTAATAATTTTATTAAATTATTAAATAAAATACATTATTAATTTTACAAAATATTTCTATTTAAATAAATGCTGTTCGTTTGTGCTTTTTTATTCATCAAAAAATACTGAAAATTAAATGTATCAACAGTCTACAGAAAAATATTAATCACCACAACCGTTTTCAAGATTGATAATAATTTTAAGCATTTCTTCAGCATTTAGAATGATTTCTGGAGGATCATGTGATAGTGAAGACTGGAGTAATGATGCTGAAAAGCTTTGCATCACAGGAATAAATTAAATTTTAAAATATACTAGAATAGAAAACAGTCATTTTTGACTGTATTATTATTTTACAATGTTACGGTTCTTTTTGTATTTTTGATCAAATACATGCTGCCTTGGAGGGCAGAAGAGACCTTACAACAACATATTTCAAAAATAAATGAATAAAAATCTTACTGACTCTAAATTTTTAATAGTAGTGTAAAATTGCACTAGTTTACTACTTATAGTTGTCTCCGCATATTAAGTTGGGTAAGGAAAAAAGACACTTCAGCTTTAAGTGTTAAACATCACACTGACTCTAACAAGACCAAATTGCTTACTAACCTTGTCAATGCAATGATTTGTGCAATTTTCATCTGTTCAGAATACTTTGAATTATGCAGGTGAAACATTTTTCATTAAATCAGACCACAAGTGGCCACCCATGTGGAAATATAAAGGCAAGCCTATGTGATGATAGATTTCTCTTTGTTTCAGGTGCATCCTGTTGCTATTTGTTCTGTTCTTCATTCCTGGAGTAGTGATGATCATCGCTTATGGGCTCATATCTCGAGAGCTCTACCGTGGAATACAGTTTGAATTGGAACAGAAGAAGGGACAGTGCGGTGAGACCTATGAAGGCAATAACACATTACAGTCTCATTTAGTGTCATGTTTTAGTAAGCCTCAGACCATCCCAAAGCGTATTAACCATGCTAGTCACTGTGAACATATTGCATGACCTGCCCTGAGGATTTAATTGTCTGTGTGTACAGTCATGGCCATCTGTTTATGAATGAGACTCAATTTCCTAAGTAATGAAATGTGACCTATAGGACTTTCAAAAAGATAATTGCAGCTGTGCAAAATATCCGTAACTGGCCCTGAAATAACCAATAAAAAAGAAGGCAATATAAACTTGAATATTTCCTTGAAATTGCTCATTAATGGAGGCCTTAGAAGTTAATATCTGCTAGATTGCTTTGATTATGTCCTATCCTGAATTCCGCTGTTCTGACTAAATCACATTCTATTAATGTTATAAATATGCCCCCATTTCCCTTGGGCCACAGTAATGTAGCCTTCAAACTCTCTGGTGCTGAGTCACCTCTCTACCCATTAAGATGTTTTCAATTGAATTAGCAAAATGTCATTTCCTTTCCCGTTTTTATTGATATCAATTTGTGCAAAAGAAGGGAACTCAGGATTGTCAAAATACAACCTGCTGTGGGGTCTTATGATGGTTATTGTTTAGTGAAAGACACAAGGGTTGGGAATCATAAGGAATGCAGCAATTCTGATTCCATTTAAAGATTCCGATCTTTAAGGTCTACTTTCTTGTAGAGTTTTGCTCCAACTCTAATAGAACACACCTGAACAAGCTATTCAGTGTCTTCAGGATTACTAGAAAGTTACAGGCAAGTGAGTTTGATCAATGTTGGAGCAAAACTCTGCAGGAAAGTGGACCTTGAGTGGCAGAGTTGAGAACCTTTGCCTTACGAAATAAGACTATAAAATAAGTCTTTAAGTCTAATGAGCCTTACAGTTGAGCTCAAAAGTTTACATACCATGCAAAATGCAATATGCATATCATGGAAATCTTATGCTGTTTTTATTTAGTACTGTCCTGAATAAATTACTTCACATAACAGATGTTTACTTAAAATAGCAATTCATAAAAATGACCCCATTCAAAAGTTTACATACCCTTGATTCGTAATACTGTGTCATTACCTGGGTCCACAACTGTTTGTTTGTTTTGTGATGGTCGTTCATGAGTCCCTTGTTTGTCCCGAGCAGTAAAACTGAGCTCTGTTCTTCAAAAACATGCTTCAAGTTCTGCAGATTCTTTTATTTTCCAGTATCTTCTGTATATTTGAACCCTTTCCAAAAATGACTGCATGATTTTGAGATCCATCTTTTCAGACTGAGGACAACTGAGGGAATCAAACACAACTATTAAAAAAGCTGCAATCAATCACTGATGGTCCAGAAGGAAACACAATTCATTAAGAGTCGGGGGGTAAAACTTTTGAACAATAAGATGATGATCAAGTTTTTCTTATTTAGTTTAAAAATCATATTTTTTCATTTAGTACTGCCCTTTGGAAGCTACAAAAGACACTTACATTTTTCCAGAAGACAAAAGAAGAACAATTTATCCTGTTCATCCAATTCAAAATGTTTACATTCCCGGCTCTTAATGCATCGTGTTAACTTCTGGAGCGTCACTAATTGTTTTAATGCATTACAAGGATGATTTTATGAAAGTAATAATTCAGCCAAGAACCGTTCTGACTGAATCACTAAATGAACGAGTAATTAGAACAATTGAGACTAAAACTATAGGTGTTTCTCAATACCAAGTATGCAAAGTTCAGACTTGGTAGCTCAGACTTGATAAGTTCGAATCAGGAGAACAGACTCCTGAGGATGGGGGGACGCAAGTCGGTAATTCTGCAAATGGCACAGCAGCATACATGATAGTGTCACTCAGCTCGCTCTGGCTCCTCCGATTCCCTTTTGAGATAATCTCTCGACATTGCGTACAGCTGATGCTGACGCATTGGGGAAACACCTTTCTTCTGAAGCCTGATTCATTTATTGCATTGCAATAGCCAATGGCACTCAAGTATGCGAAAATAACGGGCCATGACACCCCTTATAATGCGGTGCAGAGCGGCATTATCTCACAGACTTTCTCCTTCAAACCTGATAAATTTGAAGCCTCTCCTTCGCCATCGAGGCATCCCAAGAAGTGGATTATTATTGCAATATATCTTCTTAAGCATTCCAGTGAAGCTACTTATGTCTAATTATGTTCCGATGAAGCTACTTATGTTGTTTAGACTTTGCTCAACCTTTGCTCTAGAGGGCCCTGATGATCACGACAGGTGTGTCTACTGCCTGGGCCATGCCCACGTAGAGGCCGCCATTGAGGAGCCTAACTGCCCTCCTTGAGTGTCAGGACGGACTCTCCATAGGATGATAGCCCTCATACTCTGCGAAGCATCCACCTCAGGTCCACCAAGTTTGCCCACCACCGCTCCTCCAGAGCCATGGAGGAAGAGGTAGCAGCTTCACGTACTGGGTACCAAAGTGGTTGGCAGTGAGCTGACGCTGGCGCAACACACGTATTCTTTGTGCTCTCCAGATTGCAACTCTTCGGTGGATTACCCAAACCCTAGCCCTAGTCCACGCAACGTATCCCCTCCCTGGGCGTGAATCTGGGTTCTATTCCTTTGTGAGCCCACCTGCTACCCGAGCACATGAAGAACATTATGAACTCCCTTGCGACATTCAAAGAAGGCAAATCACGTCCTCTGAAATGCTTTTAGAAACCGTTGGGTTTGATGGCAGCTGCCTCAGTGGTTTGTCATTTTCAACTGCTTTACATGCGACCATTTTAGCTGTGGCTGAAAAGGCGTGTTCCCGTGTCCGTTTGGCACACGGGCTCGATGCTCATCTTAGTAACACGCAGACGTGTAGAGATACTGGTCCCCTGGATGGACTCTACTATCTACGAGCAGGGTGCCCGGCCCGGCCAGATATGCGAGCGGAAAATGGTCATGACAGATACTTCATGCACAGGCTGGGGATCCCTTTGGCGATGGCTGCCCAGCGTGCAGAGACAGATGCAGAGAAGACATGTCAGTGGTAGCGTACATAAATCAGCCAGGGAAGCATTCATTCTCACTCTCTTTTCTCGCTCGCGACGAGCTTGCTAATATGGACGGATCAACATCTCTTGTCAATGTGTGCCGTTCATGTCCTCGGCTGCCATGGAGCAGACATGCTGACCAGGTAGAGAATTACTCAGGGAGAATGGAGGCTTCACACTCAAATTGTGAATATGATCTGGAATACATTTGGACGAACAGAGGTGGACCTCTTTGCATTAGCGAAGAACATTCATTGCCCACTGTTTTTCTCAGTGACTTGAGCCCTCCACACTGGAAGTGGATCAGGTTCTGCTAGTTGCACTAAAATGGTCCACTCAGCCCTGGTCCCGGATCTTCTCGAAATGCTGTCGGACTTGGACTTCCCAAGGCCCATTCCTCTGAGGAATCTCTATCTCAAGTAAACGATTCGATCTGAAACCTCAACCCAAGGTTGTGGGACTTGCACGTGAATAAAATGATTTCTAAGGTGAGACCCCCATCCACTAGATGCCTCTACACACATAAATGGAAGGTTTTCACGGACTAGTTTGACTCAAAGGGTGTTGATCTCATTCGTTTTGTCCTTTCTGCAAGAATGCTTAGATGACGGCTGCACACCCTACACTCAAAGTATATGTGGCTTCTATATCAGCTTTCCATAATGATTTTGATGGGCAGTCAGAAGGGAAGAGTGATTTGATGCGCAAGACGGTTGAACTCTTTCCAGACCATGGTTTTCACTTTGGACCTATCTCTAGTCCTAAGAGCCCTGGCATGCTCCCATTTTCGAGCCACTTTAATCAGTCTTGCTCAAAGTGCTCTCACTCAAGACAGTGCTTTTACTCATGCTCACTTCTGTTTAGCGAATCGGTGACATGCCTGTAAGTGTGCTGCGCATCTATGTTGAATGCACCAAGCATTTCAGACTCTCTGAACAGCTTTTTGTGAGTTATAGTGGTCACACTAAAGGTCTACCGGTGTCAAAACCGAGGCTATCCCATTGGGTTGTGGATGCGATATCCCTGGCTTATCATTTACAGAATGCAACTTGCTCCTTGAGGGGTATGGCTTCCTTTTGGGCATGGGCAAGGGGTGTACCTATTGGGAATATTTGTTCAGCAGCAGCATGGGCTTCACAAAACACTATTGCCAAGTTCTGTCATTTGGATGTCTCTTAGCTAGCTTCCCAGGTCCTTTCAGTACAAGAAAGCTAGATGGGCCTTTCTTATTATAACTATTGTTTTTGCTATGCATAAGTGTCTTAGAGCTAGTGTGTGCTAAAAGCCGTGCTGCAGACATCGGAAACTCCACCCCTTGTTCATAGTGTGGGGTTACACCAGGTCCAGTAGGTTCTTATGTCACTGCATGATGGCACTGGTGCCTCCGCCGAATGCTCATCCAGTTCTATGATCTGTACAGTGGTCTGCAGGAAGGATAGAGCCTGTATATGTTTATTCTCTATGTTTTACTACATAAGACTGTAGTATATCATAGTAGTATATCATACTGTGTACCGAGCCAGGCTCACCACTTACTGTATAATTGCATAATAAATTGTCTTGTTAGCGTTTCTGATAGTTAGCGCTGTTTTCACCACTTTTACCCTCAATATTATGTACGTACTCATTCAGTGACTGTCTTGGCCCCGCCCTCCCTGTCTAGGAGCACAAGATTCAACAAGGTTTGCTGGTATGCAAATTCAGGAGACCCCCTCAATTGATTTAAATTCTCCTATCGAGCCCTCCAATGATGGGCCGAGCTTAGCTGAGTTATCATTATGAAGGAATATCTGCCCAGGCGGCATATGTACTTTTTCTACTTATGTTACATTGAGTTTCACAAGTCCACAAGAACACGACAAGAACGCATATTGAAAAACGGCCATGTTTGAGACTGATTTGTGAGTTTTTTTGTCTAAAAATAACAATTCATAAAAGTCACTTGGACATGAGTGATTTGATTCATTATTGCAGGGTTTGAAAGTGTATTTGTATTATATTTTTTTTCTCAACAAATTTCTACAAATTTCTTCTTATATTTTAAGATTAATGCATCCATTGAAAATGAATGAAATCAATAAAGATTATGCTTATTATACGCTTATTATATTTACATAAATTGATTTTTTTTTTTTTTTGGGGATTGGGATTGGGATTCCCCCAATGCAGCAT